>WFKH01010931.1:35850967-35866399 GCA_016163765.1 Magallana hongkongensis
TAATTAATTATCGGGATGCAGCTTGTGTCAACATTTCCAGGGTCCAAGGGCACAACAAGATATTACAAACATTAAAATCTGGAAATTTGACACTTTTCTCTCCATATGTACACGCACCGGATCATTTTTTATGTCGATTTTAATACCCAATTTTTTTTCTTTCAAAATGTTCTGAGATTCATTGGCATTTCAAATTAAAAACAACCCAGTTATACATGCCAAAATGTTCTAAGATTCTTGTTAATTCAGGAACTAATTGAGAATGGCAGCAACAGTGTGACCGGTAAAGTGCCATGAGGAGTATTTTCCCGTGTTGCAAGGAAATTCAAAGTGTGTGTTAAAACCGTCTGCAAAATATGGAAACGGTACGTCCAAGAAGGTACATATACATATACATTGTGACGAATACTATTTTACTCGTTTCAAAAGAAATGGGCGTGTCTTATGTAACAATTGACGTTCGATACAAAGTTTAGAACATTCCATTCAAACGAAAACTGTTACCACTTCAATGCGCTTCATTGTAAGTTTCCGTAAGAAATAGAGGAAATCATACTCGGTAGATGTGTATACATACATATGTATGAGTGTATATATATAGAGAGAGAGAGAGAGAGAAAGAGAGAGAGAGAGAGAGAGAGAGAGAGAGAGAGAGAGAGAGAGAATTATAAAAACAATTCTGGAACATTCTGGAATGGTCAACATGTATGTTCATTTTTTTAAAACATTTAATCTCGAAATTCGTGTGTGTCCAGGATGTGGTCAGTAACATTTTGTATTTACAAATTCTAGAGTTTACCATATTTCTGTTAATGTATAAATACACTGTCAATTGTATGCATAAAAAAAGACGAGTACAGAGAGGCTGGGATAATATGGTGTTGAATACTCTCACTCTGACTGGGACATTGTGTGTACAATAACCGACACTCTACTGTATGTATTTTTCGATTCTTGCTGTAAGTTTGTACTTTTTTTATTTTTATATATTACTGTAAATAAATTGTTGTTAATTTTAAACTGTGTGATTGATTATTGCTGGCACTTCGGGTAACTCTGACCCATAACATTATGTGCGTTACTTTAGCGCGCCAACAGAGCTCTAGTGGGCTTACGGCGCTGCCACGGCGACCCAACTTCGTTTCCACGGCGCGTACTTTGTGCATGCTCAAAGCGCGCCGTTGCATTGCGTTCTAGGCGATCCAACCGCGACAAACGAAGATGCTGCTGCGTTATCACTGTTAGTTATTGACTCGGTGATATTTGAATAAGGTAAAAATACAGACTAAAAGGTTTTTTTTTTATTAATAGTCGTCAACCACTTAAATTCTCGATAACTTTCAAGAACAATAATGATTTGCACAGTGTGATACAATTTTGGATAATTGCATAATTTAAAAAAAAGAAGAAGACTAAGTTTAACGAGACGAGGTTTTAATGGTATTAAAAAAGAAACACTGCGGGAGAATGAAAAGTTCGTCATCTCTAGTCCGATTTCTCTTGGGGAAAAGAAGCTAGACCTATATTTAAATTTTAAATTGACTTTGTTAAAGGTTTATTTTTACAGCTAACATAATTTGCAAATGAAAAGCTGAAAAACTTAAGTCACAGTAACCTTCTTTTTAGATTAGTGTATATTCAGATGCATCTAGCCCAAAATAGGCAAAATATTGAAGTTTCAACTTAAAGTCATATTAGGTCATTTTTTGCATTCTAGACACCACATCATTTGCCTAAGAATGGTGTTTTAAATAGTTTTTCATCTTCAACATTTCTTTATCCTTATTATTCTTGTAAAGAAGATTGTTTTTTGACAACCATTACTTTTGTCTATACTTCTTTTGTCAACCTTTGATCGTACCCCTCATGGGGCCAAATATTGGTCCGGGGTTCACCGTTTGAACTAGGAATCTACATTATATGAGGATGCTTGCTTGAAATATCAGATAATGTAGCACTGAAGTTCTTGAGAGGGAGATTTACTAAAATGTTTTTCCCTATTATATATTCTATGTTGAACTTTGAACCCCTCCTGGGGCCTCGATATTGGTTTGGGGTCATGGTATTTTCATTTTACATAGAACCTTTGATGTAAATATTAGCATTTCTGGTGCATTGGTTCTTGAGAGAGAAAAAATTATGACATACTCAGTAGTCCATTTTTACTGTTTCATTTTTCTTTATATCTCTAAAACATTTTTATAAACATAGGTAATCACAGATTACAAAGCTCACCGAGACGAGGCATCCCCTAATGAGGAATCACCTTTATGAGACCACCTTTATCATATTATTTGAAAATCATAGTTAATAATGATCTTGGATATACATGGATACTGTTTTGACACAATATCGTATAACTATATCATATGTTAAAAAATTGTATAATAATCATATGTTCATTTCATAGGGTATTATATGATACAATGTTTATCAATACAATAATATAAAATATGATATTGCATCCTATGATACCTACAATATATATCATAAAATACAATAAAATACTGTAATAAATAATGAGGAAATATAATATTGTAACATATGATATGACATTGTATCTTGTTATACATTATTGTATTTGATCACATAATACAATATCATAATATATTATGATATTGATATTATATGATACAATATAATAATATATGATACAATATCATATCACATAATACATCACAATATTGTAACATATGATATTATATTGTATAATATTATAGTATGATATTGTATTGTATGATATTGTATTATATTTGATACATAATAGGATATTGTATCATATGATACAATAAAATTAGATACAACATTGTATCATATCAATTGATACAATATCATGTGATATAGTACTATATTATATCATACAATATCATATTATACTATATTGTATTATATGATACAATATCATATAATACATTTTCATGTGATATAATAATACATTATATAAACCAATATCATATTAAATATCATATCATATGATACAATATATATCATACAATATCATATCATATGATACAATATTATATGTTGCAATATCATATGAAACAATAGCATGTGATAAAATAGTATATTATACAATATCATATTATACAATATTGTATCATAATAAACAATACTATACATAACAATATCATGATACAATATCATATCATAATGTACAAAAAAATTGATACAATATCATATCGTATCATATAATTTTTTACAATATAATATATGATATAATATTGTATCATATAAAACAATAGTGTATCATATCATACAATACTACATCATAGGAATCATATTATATCATTTAACAACGAACACATCTATCAAGCAGGTTTGAGATAGGAGAATTTTTTTAGCATCCTTGATAATGGAGATCTGCATCTGAAGCTACCTCTGCGATTCATTTATATTATAGTTCAATCAATTATGCAAGTTTGAAATAGTACTAATATTTATTAAACATGTGACCTGTTCCAAAAAACTTAACCTAATAATCATCAGAGGGCACCTGCTCCAAAAACTTTAACTTAACCTTCTTCAGCATCCGAAACCTATGGCTCAGATTCAGCATTCATGCCTGTCAGGTGCATCAGTATTATAAGACGCACCATCCATGTAAGTTTGGTGAAGTTAGGACCAGTAATAACTAAGATATAATCATCAAAGGGCACCTGCTCCAAAAACTTTAACCAGCTCTAAAAACCTTAACCTCATCCAGCATCTGAAACCTATGGCTCAGATTCAGCATTGAAGCATGTCTGGTGCATCAGTATCATAAGATGCACCATCCATGCAAGTTTGGTAAAGTTAGGACCAGTAGTAACTTAGAAATTGCTATCAAAGGGCACCTGCACCAAAAACTTTAACCTGCTCCAAAAACCTTAACCTCCTTCAGCATCTGAAACTCATGCCCCTGATTCAGCATCCAAGTCTTTCAAGTCCATAAGTAGGTCAAGATGCATCATCCATGCAAGTTTGGTGAAGATAGGACAAGTAATAACTTAGATACAGGACCTGCAACAAAAACTTTAACCAGGTCCGGACGCCGACGCCGACGCCGAGGGTATAGCATAAGCTCCCCCCGACTTCGTCTCGGTGAGCTAAAAAAGAAATATTTTATTTCAAGTAAGTATCGTTATACATTTCAGTTTTGGACTTTTTCTGTTTATTTCTTATCATACATTTTTAACTTATTCTTTACATACATTTGATTTGATTGGAGGGGGTGGGAGCTTGTCCATTACATCATCATATTTTATGGGAATCCCAGTTATATTTAAAATTCTATACACAATAAAGAAGGTTCTAGACTGAGTTGTTGAAAGAATCAAAGCAGGGGGTCCGTAACATACTACATATTTAAAATGATTTGTACAAACTGCTTGTCATACATGTACTGGTATATGGGCATACATGTATATGTACATGAAAAACAATACATGAAACATAGGTAATCAAAGCTTACAAAGCTCACCGAGACAGGCATCACCTTTATGAGGCATCACCTTTATCATATCATATGAAGTTAGCTAAAAAGTGAACACACAATAATAATTAAATATAACAATGAAATTTATTAACATTCAACTTAACCACTTGTAAAACGCATGTACAACAAGCATGTTTCAACAAATTTATAAAGTACTACTGAAAATTAGATTCATCATTTTTCAACAGTTAACACAATTACATATATATAAAGAGGCCTATGGGCCTTAATTAGCTGTCAGTTGAAAACAACCCTGCATGGACGAGATTTAATAGAATATTAATTAAGCATTGCAGAAATGGAGTGAAATATGACTCCTGAATTTGTTTTTTTTTTTTTACCTACAATAAAAACTAAATACATGAAGATTATCAGAGTTTTCAAGATCTTCTGATAATCTTTTTGCAATTCAACAAGGTGCATGTATTAGCTTTGGTGGGAGGGGGTGCATTTATCAATAACTCATCCACTTCACACAACATGTAATAAATAGTCCAATATACAATTTAATTGAGATAAAACAACAGGCAGAAAGAAATATTCAATTAATGAAATAAATGCTTACACAATATAATTTCAATATGTACCCAATCCTAGCACCCAAATTCCTGAACAAGGAGGAGGGGGGGTTCATGAATTTACAGCTAGGTCCAATACCAACTCTGTAAAATTTATTGCCACTTTTGATCTTCATACACATATACTTGATATTTAATTTAATGTTCAAGTGTAAAAAACAAATTGCATCAATAATTACAGTTATCGCCCCTAATGACTGAGAGTCATGTTTGCTTATTTTGAAATTTAGTCAAGATTGACAAAAAAGATATATTCAAATTTTATATTTTTTTTATATGGATGACTTATGACAAATAATGACGGACAACCAGTGATTGCCACAAAGTCAGCAGAGTGACCTCCTAAAAAAAATGAACACAACCCAATAAAGTAAAACATAAGCAATTAATGAATGTCATTTGTGTTTCCAGTAATTTAGGACTTTTGCCTTTAAGTCAGATGGCAATTTGAGGTGAAATAATTTTCGTCCTATTTCGTCGTCTGGTTCCTCTTGTTTTGGCTGTCAAAAAAAAAAAAACCAACAGTATAAATGGTGATTATTTTTTCTTTTCATTCTTTTCAACAGAGAACTTACAGAATCTTTACAGGGGGAAAATGTAAGTTTTATAATACAATTGGTAGGTTGACTGCATAAAATTGAAAGTCTGCATTCCTTTTCATAACAGTTACAAGTATGATATTGTGTCACCTTTAAAAATCATCAACAAAAGAAATGACTCCTTTTAAAAGTCAGCTATACAACAGTATTTTTAAGAAACATCAAAGTTTGTGTTCCACCCAAATGCATCAGCATTGATAACATTGCTATCATTTTTTATGAACTGGTATATGTAATTTTGTATGCATTTCTGTCAATCAAAGGTTTTCACTAGGTCTGGATCATAAACATCATAAATTTAGGCTTTGTGGAGAATACATATTTATTTAACCTTTATATATACACACACTGTTCTTTGTGTTGTCTACGAAGAACTACAATTTTGTTTAAGGGATATGCTGTATAAACAATACATTATCCCCATAATACAAATGTTATGAGTTTTGATGAAAGTCGTAGAAGTCCTCTTTAATTATCGATCAGTTATTCATAAAGTAAACAAAGAAATTTAGGCAATACATACCAAGGGTGGGAGCTGTGATGAGGATATTTCTGGAAAAACAAAGTAAAACTATTTATGTTTGTGTAAGCATTAATTAAGGCATATCGTTACAGGTACTAGCAACTGGATTTGCATTTATCTACATATAGATATGAGTTATTTGCTGTTACATGTATATACACTTTTTAAAGTCAGTAATATTCTTCTCATAACTTAATTACCTTGATCTTGTTCCATCATGGCTGACTGACTACTGGTTGGCCTCTCTGAGTTATGAAGTACTGATATATCTACAAAGTCCTCTGCAAAATTGTTCAAGATTAATAATCAGTACATACATGTATTTGAATTTTTTTCCACCTTACATCTTTTATCACAGGGACGGGGGATTATGAAACAAAAATGTTATTCAAACACTGTACCTGACTGACTTTTACCCTCCTCTGTGCTGCTAATACTAATAGGTATGTCTCCATCGTTTACACTACCACTGTTATCTATAGCTTTGGATTTTGCTGCAGTGTCCTTCTGTCCTTGATCCCCTTTGATTTTTTGGGGGGAGCCTTTAGATTTTGTTTTTTTACTAGGCTGAATTAAAGACTGAGACTCCTCACATTGGTCTTCAGTAGAACTTGAAAAGTTTTGAATATTAATTGGATTCTCTTCTTCCTTACTTGACCTTTTACTTTTCACCACAAAATTCAACATCTTATCCAGCACAATCGATACAAAACCCCTTTCACCCCTATCACTTGATTTCTCCCCACTTTCACCATCAGTTGCCTTGCTTTTTCTGTCCGGTGTTCTTTTTCTCTTTTCTAAAGTATTCTCCTCACTTGAATCCTCTAACAACCTTTTCTTGCTTCTCAACTGTCTTTTATCAGTGGAACCATCAACTAAATTGCGCAGTCTTTCACTTTCCACCATCATCTCAAAGTAGTCCTGGAAAGATTTTGTAGCCGACCTACTCAAATTTTGAAGTCTCGGACTTTCTCTGCTTTTTTCTCCAGAGTTCCGAGGACTGGCGCTCAAAACAGGGGGAGACAAATGAAACTGGGGTTCGTCAGAGGAACTCTTTTGATTCTCTTCACTTCCTTTTCCACAATTTTCCTGAGAACCTCCTGAACTACCAGTGGCCTCTCCCGAGCTAGAAATCAGAATTGGAGATGTGTCCTGAACAGGTAAGATGTTGTCTCCTGAACTATGGACAGGACTAATCTGTCTCTCTGTAGTGTTGTCTGGACTTAACTGGGGAGAAAAGGGGGCAGTACATGGTAGGTCTTCTCCCTCTAGTTGTGGGACAAAACCTTGAGTTCCTCCAGTAAAAACATAATTTGAACTTGTATATTCCTCCTGATGGTCCTCAATTAGGAATGCTCGTTTCTCCTGCTCACTTGTAAGGCCTTTGATTCTAGAGTTGTTTGTATCTTTTTTCTTTGGACTAGTCTGCTCATTTTCTTTGACAGGGCTCTCAAGGGACTGTGTGGCTTCTCTTTCTCTGATGGATTCCTAGTTATGAAATAGTTTGTACCAGATACATGTGTAGGTAATCAATTGTATATTGTATTAAAGCTTTTAAATTAATTGAAGGTAAACTTTAGTCAAAAAATTAAAGGGACATGGTCATGATTTTGGTCAAATTTTATTTTTTGTATTTTTATGGTTTACAATGCTTTAGTATAAATGTACATGTATTTTTAATGATCAAACAAAATTTAAGTGTCAGTTGTAGAGTTATAGGCAAGATACAGAGCTCACAATTCTTTGTTATGTAAACAAGGCTCGTGCCATGTTTTCATGACCATGCCCCTTTAAAGATGTACAAAAAATGCCTTCTTTACCTTCTCTGCCATTTTTTCATCTCTAAGTTTTTTCCTTGGTGACTTTCTGGGTAATGTTACTCTATCTTGATTGGGCTGACCTGCAAAGTTTCATTACATTACAATTAAAATAATTAACAAAATATGTTTAATTAGGTTCTTTTAATCATTAATCAACAACAAAAGACCAAATATTAGGCCATTTAAGTTGGCTCCTTTATTAAAGCTAAAAAGCTGGTGGTGAGTTATTCCTATCTATGCATGCATACACAAAAATCTGCAACACCTTTTAATTATAAAGGCCAAGAATTTCAAAATATGATAATGCAGGCAGGTGTTTTAATTTTTTGCAACCTTTGGAAGGGGAATAACTGGTATTCACTAAACTCCTATTTTTAAAAGTTAATAATATGAGAAATTGGGTTACTCCCCTTTTCAATTTCGCAATAAAATGAATCAAAGCTGCAGCATTTAACCTCATAGAATGGTGCCGAGGAAAAACTCATTTTTTCAGTGATAATGAATTATGATAAACAGTAAAGCAGTACAAGTCCTGACCTGGTTGAATATCATCGGGACTGTCCAGACTGACTGATGGCTGACCACAGGGGATATCTACGGGGGGTGAGTCCGTCTCTGACTGTGTAGGGATGTAGTTATCCTCCCACTCTGAATTTGGAAATTCAAATATCAAAAATCAAAAACACACAGGAAAAATTATTTCTCTGTCACTACTCCTTGATGACACCTGGCCCAGTGATCATAAGTGTTAGGCCAGTAACCCAAAAATCACTGGTACGAGCCCTGCTGTGGTCACTTAATGTTATCTATTGCGTCCCTGAACAAGGCACTTTATCTGCATTGTCTCAGTCCATCCAGCTGTAATGGGTACCAGCTTATACTGGAGGCTAATTCATGCAATACATGTAAATCTTGTGATTTGTTGTAGGGATGACAATCGATTGCAGAATTGTTTATTGGTTAATCGCAATTCGTTCTGACCAATTAAACGGTTACTCGTATCAAAATATGCAGATTTTTGACATGTTATTATTATTTTTAATAAGTGTTACATATAACACAGAAAACACCATATTAAGAATATTATGTGTATATGTAAATCAAAATAAATTATCAGAATTAAATCTTTAACAACGAGCAAACAGTCAGGAAATTGTTTCACTGATTACATGTCGCAATTTTGCAGTCAGTTCAACTTCTCAAAATAAAGTCTGCCCAAGTTACAGATCTCCTTTTGGATAGTAGTAACATGTATGTACCTACGTTAAATATTAATCATTGCATTTTCTATGTAATAAATTGATGTTGTGTTAAAGAAAAAAGTAAAATAAACACACTGAACGTAAGTGATATAATGATAATTGTAACGGTACTCAACACTAAACACTGATATTAGTATTCATGAAAAGCTGAACAGACAGGGCAGTGACATGTTGTTTTAACAATCATTATAATTAAGGCCTACTGACCAATTTTCCTCCAAGAGCCCCGCCCTAGCCTCTTAACAGTCCATAATTTAACTTGATTAGATACAGTATTTGTCTCAAAAGGCACACAATAAAACCAATTTTGAAATTACTTTAGAATATACATTATTTTTATTTTATATGACTAACCGATTACCGATTTTGTAACCGATTACCTTCGTTCTGACTGAGTAATCGCTTAACCGGTTAGAAAATGCTATCCCTAATTTGTTGTCATAGGACAACAGAGTTTCTTGCTGATTGAGACTGTGAGATTTCAAATAAAACAGTATGTCATTACCAATACCTAACAGCAAAATTAATTGCTGGGTACACAAAACAAACCCCCCCCCCCCACCAACCTACGTCCCCTTATCCCAAATGATTATAAAACTTTTCATAAACCATACGAATGTTAAAGTACCAGATGCATGAATATCATTATGTAACAAATTACCTTTAATATTCTCCAACTCTCTTTGCTGGGAAACACTTATCTTGAATTCCTCCACAGTCATCACTGCTGTAAGTAAACTCCTTGGGTCATCTGTAGAGGCTGCTATTTTAGATAGAGAAGGAATATAATGAGCAAAGAGCAACTAACGTTATTCAAACACAGTTCCAAATAGAAAGACATGGTGCATGTGGAATTCACAAAGGTAGTGATGAAATAAATCAATAATGTTGAACTTCCTGGCATCTTCACTTGGGCAAAGAACATGTACTGGCGCTTCCTTTTTTAGCAGGAAAATGTGGAAACTTAATTTCAATACGAACAAATGAAACAGTTACCAAGCATTGTGTGACCATATATATAATACTGTAACCATATAATATCTTAAACAAATGCAATTCTATCCACCCAGTACTAATATCATACAATTATTGGAAGACATTTTTGGAGAATCCTCTTGTGTCTCGGGCTGGGTATCATGGCCACCATGAGTAAGGTCGAGAGACAGACTGGAGTCGTTCTGTAGCATTGCTTCCAGACACTGCGTCAGAGAGAAACTCTCCGTTAGACCAGTGGACCTTCAAGAAAGATGTGTAGAATTCATGTACTAATAAAAGGTCAGGAAAATGTGAATATACCTTATTTCTAAAAGTATCCATTATATTTCAGAAGCCAAATGTGCAACATATCTCTAAAAAATATGTGATACAGGATTTCAAAATACTTGTTGTACATAAACTATACTAAATATTTTCAATTCTTCATCTACATGTATTATTTAATGATCTCCGATCCTCAGCAATGTTCGATAACTCTAAATTATCTGGAATTTTTTTATCGGTACCATAAATCTGCCTTTTATATAGACAAATTTAATTAGTCTTAAAGTGTTATATTACGCTAAGTCATTCAACGAACTGCTTGGCTTAGTGGCTCCACGGAGACCTACTACCTAGAGGTAAAGAGGTTTAAGCCCCCGTTGCACCGGTAGAACTTTTTTTACTATAATTTGATCTCAACTTTTATACGTTATTTATTCCATTATATTCATCGTTGCCAAAATTGCAATAACTTCGTAAAATGCATGGATACCATCAAAAAATTTCTTTTTATTTTATTTCATTTATAAAGTTTGAAGGAAAAATAACATTTTTAGGATGAAAAAAATACTTTAAGGCTGAGGATCGGAGAACCTAAGTTATGTTAACTTGAACCCAAATTTGATATAAATCTGCATGTTTACCTCATTTCCTTCCATTTGACCTTTGCCTTCTCCTGGACAGCAGTACTGTCCATACTGTAATGTTAAATACATGTACAATTACATTTTGTGTTTCTGATAATATTATGAAGACTCTCACATTAGTTTAATCATTAAATCATGGTGAGAAATACATTTTTTAATCAACAAACTTATAAATCTTAATACAAATTTAATTGAGTGTGCAGAGCTTTCAAATTTTTTAACAGAAAATCATCAGATATTATTAACCTTACATGTATTTACATGTACATACCAAAATCTGACATTTTCTTTAAGATCAAAGCCTCCTTGCAGATCCCATATTTGGAACTTTTCTACTCTGATGTAGTATTCACAAAATTCCTTTCAATGAAAAACAATTAACAAATTTTAATTTCAACTTATTTTAAAACATTTTCAAATAATAAAGTATAATGATATACAAGTAAAAATGATACCCCTGATGTTGAGATTTTAAGTGATCTTAAACTTGTTCAAAGTAATTAAAATTTTTAAAAATGTTTTGACTCTGCAACCACTTCTGAGTAGTGGTAGCAGAATAAAATCATAGAATTTTATTTAGATTGTATTCAAATGACCTTAGGTCAAGGTCATGAAATATTTTGGGTCAAACATTTTTTAATAAAGTGTAAAAGTATTTGCTTCATTACACTATCCATCAGAAAATATGGCCTCAACAAAAATTAAACATTTCTCAGTGACCATGACCTTGTCCAAATAACCTTGGATCATCAAACCTATAAATCATAAGCAATTTCTGTGTAAAGAAAGACATTAACAAGGGTATGGACCACACGTTAATTATAAATCTTGTCTGCTAATAAACATATAACTTTCAAGTCATAGAAGCAATTTTTGTGTAACATGAACCTTCAATCATTCTCCTTTACAAAGATATGGTCAAGATGCATGCAAGATTGCATGCATTAACAGTTGGACCAATAGGATGACTGAATTCTATAAATACATGTAAAATGGAAAATGTCTTCATATCCAGCTTATATGTGTCTATATTTCTGACTTAACTGTAACACATTTTAATACTTGACGTGGCAGTAAAGTACTAGTTCTAGCCCAAATGAATATATATCAATATGGTTATAAAGAGTGTGTGTAAAACTTTACATATATTTAGAAAAATTAGTTTTCAGATGTTAATGAAAAAGCACAATGAGGAAAAGAATGGTACATAATTACATGTAATGTACTTACTAATTGATCATGGAATTTAAATTCCACTGAGTATTGATTCACAATAATCAAAGCTTTGCTCCAATCCAACTCAGAATCATATTCACTGAAAAAAAAATTCTGTACATCCTAAAGTTTTTCCCAGGTTACTGGTTTCAGAACTTTTTGATGGATTTTAACAAAAATTATACACATCCCTGTAAAAGAAGTGCAACTGAAATAGATACAAGGGAAACACTCCAAGATTTCTTCCTTTATTGACACATCATCTATTTTTACCCAGGGAGATTTATAACATTAAGAATGAAAACAAATTCCTTATGGAGATTTAAAATGGGAAATGTTTACATTTTATCTCCATTCAGAAGTACTTGGGACACCTCACACAATTTATCAATGTTATCATCCAGGTATTTCATGTCTTCTACAATGCAAAATCTCTGTAGACTTATTAAATTTTACTTTTAGCTGTGAATTAAAACCTGATAAGCTAGAGGGTGGATTTCAAAAGGGGAAATCTTTGAATTTTTTTTAATATTATTGAATGAACATCGTTTGAGGCCTGGGGTAATCAAATAATAAAGCAAATTGTGAATCAAGGATATCTTGGGACAGAGTATAGTCGAGTGATGTTTACTTGAAAACACTATATCAATAGTGGGCATTGTGTGTTATACACAAATGCCTATAATTCTTTAAGGAATCCCTGACAAAAAGTGCATTCACAAATATAATAAAGGACGAAAATATAAATAAGGAACACCCTGCCCACCTTCTGATTTCTTTCAGAGATTCTGGTGTAAATACAGCTTTGATGTATACTTCAAAATCGCTGATCTCTCGAACCAAACTCCCATCTGCCAATGGCCCGGATATATGCTGAAATAAAACTAAAAAAATGTAAAACACCCTGCTATATACAATTAATAAATGCTAACAAGTTCATGTTCATGGTGTATTTATATATATAGATGGGGTATATATAGATATATATCTCTCTTCCCATACATTTAGGGCCCTAACGGCATATTGATAGAAATTCAGAGCCCTGTGCTTATAGTTGCTAACCTTCACTATTTTCGCTGGATATGCAGGTCGTTTTCGGGAGTCATCTAATATCTGTTTATCTATCCACTTGGGTTGTCTTCGGGATCGAGAAAACCTTCTAAATGGCATTATTATTCATTGAAATAAAAGCATTTTTGCATTTGCCGCGGTTTTGATTCGAGGAAATTCGAATAACTTTTATATTTATTCGGTGCATCTTGGTCAACTTTATACTAATAAACCAAAAAACCAAGGTGTACCGAAAAAAATCCCCTTGAAGGAATTAGACAGTTCGTGTCTGAAAATTGTCGGTTACGGTAAGGTAACATGAAACTTGCACCAACGAAATCAAACATATATTTGTTTACGCATGTGGTCTAAAAATCCTCAAAATATCAGATGATATTTCATAACCACTGATCATGACGTACTTGTACCGTTAGTCATCATTTTCTGAGTAACCGAGAAACTTAATTTGAAAATCTCATTACATGTAGGCCTAAGGGATCATTTACTCTTTACACACGATTAAGCATTCTAAATATAAATTAAGTTATAGCCAACTCATATTGATTTATGGAATGTCACAACAAAACTAGAGCTATATTATAACAATATTCGTTGGCTGAAATATGTTCTGACGGACTAAATACTGACGTGAATCCTGGTGGTGGGGGTCAGGGTCAGGATTCGTAATGTTCATTGTTGATATGCACTTAGTAAAATTAACGCAAATAGACCTATGATCATCCAACTCCCGACAAACAAAATTATCCCTAGGATACCCACCCTTCCCCTTCAGAAATTACATGAATTCGCACATTCTAAATGAAGTATGCTAGTATAGAAAAAAAATATACTTGGTTTAGATTCGTGCTTCAATTGCGGTAACTGAAATTGCGGATCTTAAGTATTGTACTATAGCCCCCCCCCCCCTTCCCCCACTAAATGAGACGAAGGGCGAGGGTCAGTGAAGGAAAGATATACCTTTTGATATAACAGGAAAGTTGTGTCCTATTCTATTGAAAATAGAAAAACGGACGTCGTTTCTGACGTTAATCTATGTCTGAGGTCTTTGGAACAAATTTCTTTATGGGTTTTTTTTTTCAGATTAAAATAATCGGAATTGAAGACACTGATAGTGAACAAAATTTAGTTTTTTCTAAATTTTTGTCCAAAGAAACATAAATTTCCTTTACTGAGAGCATTTTTTTTAAAAATTGTAATTTATGACCGCAAGACTGTGTTTTTTTCCTGTCAGAATTATCATATTAAATTTTACATCATTTGGATTATTTATAAGTGTAAAACAAAACAAACAAAAAATCTAAAAATTTTACACATTATTTCTTATGAAAAAAAAAATCCGAAAAAAGCACGATAAAAATCAAAACAACAAACAAAATGAACAAAGTTAACAACAATCAAAAACAAAACAAGTTAAAAAATTTTATCTCGAGCCAATGACTTATAATATACAAATATAAGGCTACATCTTTGATTGCGTTTCTTGTTACTGCATTAAACATTGGTCAGTTCAGTAAGTGTATGAATAAACACCATAATATCACTGATAGAATATATAAAAATTGGTATGACGTGTGTCTGTTTTTTATTACCTTTGTTTGTTTTGTTTGTTTGATTGTTGTTTTGGGTTTTTAGCTCACCTGAGCTGAAAGCTCAAGTGAGCTTTTCTGATCACATTTTGTCTGTCGTCCGTCTGTCCGTCTGTCTGTCCGTAAACTTTTCACATTTTCGACATCTCCTCAAAAACTACTGGGCCAATTTTAACCAAACTTGGCACAAAGCACCCTTAGGCAAAGGGGATTCAAAGTTGTGAAAATTAAGGATCAAGCCCTTTTCAAAGGGGGATATAATTAGGAATTATTTTAAAAAATTGAGAAATTTTCAAAAATCTTCTTCTCAGAAACTAATCAGCCAGGAAAGCTGAAACTTATGTAGAAGCATTCTTAGGTAGTGTAGATTCAAAGTTGTGATAATCATGACTCCCGGGGT
>WFKH01010931.1:35875727-35896746 GCA_016163765.1 Magallana hongkongensis
AATGACTCGGGTCTGGTCCTGACCATTGAGTACATAGGATTATCAAGTAAAACAGCAGGCGCATGCCTCGATAACAGAATCAACATCTATGATGGCAAAGAAAAACTGAGTAAGTTTATTAATGACTTTTCTATCCCCCCCCCCCCCCCCCCCTCCCCGATAATCAACGTTTCATTTACTCCTGCGTAGTTGTTTCATTTTTGTGTGTGTTCCTAACATGGGATGAAAAACCCAGGACTATTCTGAACGGTTGCTTTTTCAGACATTTTTTTTTTTTACTAAATGTCGTCTGCTAACTATAACATGCAGACATAATCTTAGATAATAGATTTACATGTATAACTCTCGTGAAACCATTAAGAGTTTTATTATTTTATTACAATTTTCAATAAAATGTAAATGACAATTTATCGTCATTGTGAATCAATTGATTAATGAAGATCAATCTTATGTACATAATTTTTTTCACTTAATTTCTGTGATGATTTATATTTCTGACAATTTGTAAGCAGTCAGAAATATGTATTGTATATTTTTAATTTGAAATAAGACTATGTAGCATTTAGCAGTCTGATTCTCCATCGTGTTAAGTTCGATTTCGCGATTTGTGGAAATTCCGCAAACCAACTACTATTGATTAGTTGAATATAATCAATGAAATTTTCAAGAATTGAAATTCAAATAGTAAAAATCCTGAAATTCTATCATCGTATGTAATATGTACATGGATGCTATCATATGATTACAATATATGAAACTTTTTTCCAGACAAACAGGATATATGTGGAAGATATTTAGATCAACAGACTTTTGTAACCAATAGCACAACTCACCATATGATGGGAATAGAGCTGATATCACGCGACTATCAGCAAAGAGACATCAGTTTAAAGGCAGTTGTCACGCCTTATCACAATGGTATAGTACTTATGTAAAATATCAGTGTTATATATGATATATGTGCATTGCTGAACGTTTTTATAAAAAAAAGTTTAAATACCAATGCTGTATTTAATAATTTTAAAATATTCATGTATAGGATCATACATATGTACAATTTTTATACAAAATAATAAAATGTGCTTTATAAAATTGTACACTAAATAAATTTCCATCGTTATGACAGAAAAAAAACCATGTACATGTAGTCATTCTTTAATTAATTCTCATTATAGCAAGCACTCAAAGATAAGTGGGATTACAGTATAAAACATGACCCCTTTATCCTATTTATCTTGTAGGTCCTTGCTACTCCGATGAGTTCCAATGCGCTAACGGTCGCTGTATCTCCGTGGGTCTCATCTGTAACAAGCACGATAATTGTGGAGACCACAGCGACGAACAGAACAAGCTGTGTGGGTTGCTGTACCTGAGCATCGCCGCCATTGTGGGGATCATTCTGGGGGTGCTGGCGGCCATCATTTGTATCCCCTGCCTGTTCATCGTGTTCTGTTGTAGGGGGAACAGAAGAAGGCAGGTCGTGTATCAGAGGATCTAATATATTGGATCTATATCCAATAAACATGGTGTGATTATGTTTTCTATGATTATATCCAACAAACAGAGTGTGATTATGTTTTCTATGATAATATCCAACAAACAGTGTGATTATGTTTACTATGATTATATCCAACAAACACATTGTGATTATGTTATTCATGATTAGAAAATAGGATTTACATCCAACAGAGTGTGATTGTGTTATCTATGATTGCAACATTGGATTTATATCCAATAGATATGGATATACGTTATCCATTATTAGAAAAAACGGATTAAAATCCAGCAGAGTGTGATTTGGTTATCCATGATTTATTTAGGAAATCAGATTTATATTCAACTAAAGCATCGCAAAAGTTGCTTTTGTACTATTTAATTTGAGTTTTTTATTGTTATCATTTAATGTGTACATATATCAAGCTTAACAAATTTTCTTTGATTTATGAACAATTTGAAATGCCCTATACAACGTGAATATACTGTAAAATTTTGAATGTATATGTGTGACTCTTTGTTTTTGTTTGATTTTATATGTTTGCTTATAAAAACATTTTTGCATAATTTTTTATTTCGATGTCGTTTTAAGACAAAATTTCTAGTTTCTCTGCTGTTTTCTGCATTTTGCTTACAAATATTATACATATTATACATGTGATAAATATGCCTTCTTTAATGATGTCATTATAGTCTGTTTTATTTACATTTCTCCATTACATGTGCGTGTTATAGGCAAACGAAAATTAAAGCAGTTAGGTTCAAACTTTCAAATACTATATAATTTTGTTGATGATAAAACTTCCTTTCGCTGGCCATGCAATGCATCGCCAACATAGCTTTTGGAATATTGGCCAATTAGCTTGCATGAAAAACATCTGTTGGTCTCCTTCTCACTAAATCTTTTTATACAACTAATACATGATTGTATATTCGATTTTTGTAAGGGTTGCGATAATGTTTTAGCTTCGCACGAGTTCTGGCTTTTCTAAGGGTTGCAGAATTTATGAATATTAATACGGATATGGAAGTTTTAACTTTTAAAAGTGAGCTTTTCCTGTTTAAAATTGTATCTTTTAAAAATTCCGGCAAGTCATCTTAATGATAATTAATACACTTATGAGTTCTTGATTATTGTGCTAAACATTGAATTGTTAATTCTGATTCAGAATTTCCTTGTCATTTTCCCGAAATGATTCTCACACTCCTTCAAACAAACAATACCACTTTTGTCTTCTTGAATCCGGAAACTTTAATGTAAAACAAGGATTTAATAATTTTCGAAAAAAAAAGAATTAATTACTTGGTATTTCCTGAGATATTTTTCTTCCGTTTATGTCGTTCCAATAAAAAGGATCAGATAATCTACTGTAGACCACAAACAGAAAGACAACACAGTTGTCTACCTCATGAATGGGTTATCTTTGTGAAATGCGAAAGAAATTATGGAACTCCGTATGCGTACTTGTCCATTGTTAACTTTGTGGATTTCCATTCACGTATGATTTCTCTGTGTATCTGCTTATGTGCTGTGCCTTATCCACGTGTTCTGCCCAACCTACTAATTCATGCCTCGGAAACAAGACTTTGATACACGATTAAATATATATATTTTTTTTCTAATATGGAGGGAGTAATCTTTACGTGCTAAAATTTCCTATAACTCCAAACTCCATTTTTTATTGATGCATAATTATAGATTAGGGTACCCGGGATATTACCCGATACTGAATATAATATTTTCTTTGATTTAATTTATAACTTTGCTTTCTATATAAAATAAGAAAAGATACCCATGATAAAAGTTTCTTCATATTTTTCTCAAAAAACGTTTCAATTCGTGCAAAAACTCAAGAAAAAAATGAATTAATTAAGTCATCAAATCCATCACAAAATGCCTGCAACATAATGTATCCCCCTACGTTTTCACACAGCAGGTATCTCTGCTTGAACCTCTTCAACGGGAACCTTCTGTTGAGTATGGAGAACGTTGTTGAGGTAAGAGTTGAGCTGTTGGTTGAGCTCCTCGTAACGCTCGATTACCTCCCTATTCTGCAGCCTGCGGTTGTCCAGTAGGTGTCGCTTTTCCCGGATACGGTGACTGAGGTGATCGATTTCGACTCCGATATTTACAAGACGGTGGCAGACGCCGGACAGAAGCTTCTTTTTCCCGGCGAACTCTTTTGTAAAATGGGTGACTGTAAATGTAAAATAGAGAAGTATACTTTGTACAAATCTGCAGATATATACATGTATGCCACCCTAAATGTGGCCACGTTGTAATGTGAACATACTCTTTATTTGTTTATACATGTAATACGAAATTGTAGTGATTGAGGAGAGATGCAGGCATGCACATGTAACCTCATTTTTCAAAAAGGAGGAGAGGTGTCAAAAAATTAATTTAGTAATTTTACAAAGTTCACCAAACTCCATTTTCTCAATGCGATTTGAGGTTCATTTCTTAAACAAGAGGAACAACTCTGGACGAAAGAGAAGTACTAAATTGAATTAATTACAATGATTTTAATTTTTTAAAAAGGCATATACATTGTAGTCCTCACCCCACCCCACCACCTGTTGCTACGTGCCTGAAATGTTATAATATTATTATATCTCAATATGATAATTCTATAGAACACGTTATTTGATTGGTCTAGAAAGTTATGTGACAGGGAGAAAAAAAAACGTCGTGTCTTCCGGGAAATAAATATCATATTCCACCTCTTCGTAAATCTCGGGATTTTTCATTTCAATGGTATGAAAAAGCCGATATAAGCATACAAACAAATATGATTAAATTTAAAACATTTTAATCCTTTTCATATAAAAATTTTTTAAACTATCTATGATTTGAATTTATGAAAGAAAAGTGAGAAATTAACATAGAAATCAAACATTCACAACGTTTTTGCTTTCAAAAAGTCGAGAAACTATTAGAACTCGACGTATTTTGTATAATCATATGTTGTTCGGTATAATAAAAAGTTTATTGGATGAATGTTTGGGAAATATGAAGATTTATTCCCCCAGAAAAATCAAATTTTCCTCGGGCGATGCCCTCGGGAATAAATCTTCACATTTTCCTCACCATCATGCAATAAATGTATAATATTCAATTATACAAGTCACGTGTTGATACACTAGTCACACGAACAAGGTTTTTAATAGTTGAATTGCACTTAAAACTTTGTGTCACATGCTACAGAACAAAAGTTAACAAATATGTAACTTTTTTATGAGACAAAATGAAAAAAAAAGCAGTTACACTGAAATGAAGACAGAACAAAGGAATCATAGCCAAGGTAAATATACTCTCTCTCTCTCTCTCTCTCTCTCTCTCTCTCTCTCTCTCTCACCTTTGAGTTTTCCTTTTCTAAACAATATCCGACGTCTTCTCTTTAATATTGAAGTCTTGTTGGCAAAGAAGTCCATGAGTTCAGAATAAACACGCTCCTTACTCCGAATTTTCTTCTGCCATGGGCCACAAGTTTGGCTTGCTACACTTTTAAAAACATCCTCCATAATTTCAATTGGAGGATCGTCAGTAGGATGTTTTTCTCCCCATATGTTGACATCTGTTAGATAACATATTTTTAAAAGATAATTTTATCATTGCGTATTCATGTAGAGATTACGATGCCTTATTTTTTATAAATTAAATATCCAATTTGAATCGATAAATGTTTAATATGCATTCTTTTGATTCATTCAATAATAGGTGTAGTGTCAATGAACACATCTAATTTGTAGGTTTGTCAGTAAAAAGTGCATCAAAAGTGCCATGCAGCAGTCCTTTTAACATCACGTATCTTTTTTTCGTTTTACGATTTCAACATGTATAGTCCTTTTTATCATTAATAAATCACAGTTTCACTGAATACGCCTCTCATTTCTTATTACACGTGTGCAGACATTTAGAATTCAGATCACAATATGGTCCAAGATTTCGTTCATTAGTGATAAAAAGAATACTTTGAATTCGTTCTTTATGTTTATAGATTCTTTTAACGCTTTACTTGTTATATAATTTCGTATGCTGAAGACGAAATGGTTTTATTGCAGATTAATTTGCAAGTTAAATATGTTATTTAAAGCTTTTTTTGCGTCGAGGTCAAACTTATTAAATCACGGATTTTACAAGGGACAATCGATAGAAGGAAATTAGAGGATTGTTATATAATTATATAATTAAGTGGAAGACAAAGGTAACAATGCTTACACGTTATGATTAGCTGAAAGGACGCTTCTAATAACGCAACACCTGTAAGTTTCAGAGAAATCTGCATCTGAAATAGAATAAATTGGAATATTTAAAATGCATTTTTAAAGCGTAATTTGATTATGACCAACATAAAGATTCTGAAAAACTTAGACATGGGCGAGCGACGATCTCTTGATTTACTGCCAATGGGGCATATATTGAACTATAGGGACATATATATAATTGAATGCTAATAAAATTTTATCAAATCATGATCGTGCATCAGCGTCCATGCTTGAGATACTTAGCTTGAGACCAAGGTATCATAGTCTCTTTAGAGTTCTTTTTTCAATGGCGTATTTTACAATTAATGATGAGCTTAAAGCTGCTTGGTCCGATTTTATATCAAATTTTGTGTACGCTTTGCAACGATGGTTATGCTAAGTATATGTATAATAATGGACATTGCAGTAGTTTCCCCGGTCAATTAAGCCAAATTTCAAAGAAAAAAATTATGCACAAAATTTGTTAACAAAACAAACGACATAAAAGGGAATCGCGTTATTTCGCTTCATGGTAAAATTTGCCCCTGACGTCGAGACTGGTATGGTTGTATTACGACTTTGACATCTCTATAAATACAGGTCATAATGTTCAGGCAAATTAAAAATAACCTGTGTACATTTTTTTCGATAATATTTCTGAAGTTTGCTTTGATTACAATCGATGAATAACATGCGGGGTGAATAAACCCAATCATTTGGGGGCCGAGACCAAACGGTTCCGTTTCTAAACATTCCCGTGATGCATTTTGGTTTGTTTTTTCGTTTGCCCAAAGAAAAATTATTTTTATTTACTTTGAATATTTCTAACTTTGAAAGGAGACCGATTCTGCTGGTGTAAATAGAAGAAAGTCCATAACTTTCTAAGATGTTTGCTTTGTATAGAAAATTATTTGATACTGTAATAACTAAAAAAATCGGACCAAGCAGCTTTAAGGAGACTGTGTGATCAACGCATTAATCAACAGATCTACCTTAATTTTTAAGTATGAATTTTGTTTTTAGCTTTAAAATGTGGTAATTTCAAATTCAGCATTATATCATAACCGTTATTCCTGCATAAAAAAAAATGATCGCATTAACCAGTTAAACACTTTTAAGGTGCATAATTATATGAAATATAAATTCGTTCTTTAAATATAGCAAGGGTTTGATTCTTTATATCCTGTAGATTATTTGACCCCCCCCCCCCCCCCCACAAACACACGCACACAACACCACCTCTACCTATGATTTTAGGTTTCTTAATTCTTAAAATGAGAGGTTTAATAAAACCAAGTAATGACAATGAATTCTTACATGTAAAGGAACACTTATTGAAAATGTATTACCGGTATATCAATTTGTTAAAGTGAACGAACTGCTTTGTCAAACATAAATACAATAAAATGTATGGTACTTAAAAACCTTAATCTGCACGAAGTAAAAATATAAAGGTTAACCATTCACAAAACACTGAATTCAAAGTATTAATTTAAAGTTCATGGTCCGTTCTTAGAATGAGAGCAAGCCCGATGAATTATGCATTACCGTGTTTGAAAACGATTAACATTCATTAAACATATTTGATTCTCAAGGTTGATATTACAAAAATAATTTTGTCGAAAGTTGAATTTTAGTATACAGTACTATATTTGAAATATACTTTTTACACATCACACTATACTTAACGAGTTTTACTGTGATTGTGAAACTTATAAAGCTGTCGGGTGTTAAAAAGTGGCCATTTCTGTTCAGTTTTTACACACTCCATGCGCGGATCTAGGGCGGGGGTGGAAAAATTCAAAGTGTCCGTAAATTTATCGAAATTTTGTGGATCCGCAGCGCATGTAGTCTAATGTACAATAATAAGATTAACCTTGAAATGTGCACGTAATACTGCCAAAGTATCCCATGTTTGGAAATGAGGTTAAAGGGTTCCGATAATCATAAGCATTAGCGAAGTTGATACTATATAATATTTTTAAGGTACTTCACTACACCTTCAACTAGTTTCTCAAATCAGCACAAAATTACTTGATTATGATAGAGAGAATGATGAATAAGAAGTATATATGTCAAATAGGCGAAAAAATTTGCAATTTTGGATAAAAAATGATATTTTCAAAAATTTCACTCAGTAAACATGAACAAAAGCCCCAGGCGGATTCGAACTCATGATCTGCGGTTCACAAGCCCAATACTTTAACCAATGAGCTACGACGATAGACAACAGAATCGAACGATATAAACAGTTTAACAAAACATTTAAATCGCCATCTTGTGACGTAGTGTCTTAAAAAGTATAAGTCTGGGTGTAGTGAGGTACCTTAAATTTCTTGCTTTCAAATTGATGCATGAACGTTTTATATTATCTTCATTAAATACTGTATTTGTAAATGAAAAGTTGTAAATCAGTTTTGAAAACATTTACAAAGAGAGGATTATCGGCATCATTTTGTCGATATACCTATAGCTAGCATTAATTAGACTTACTGAACCTGTGAAAACAGTCAAGGAAAACTCCTGCAGAATATCCAGAACGCAGAAAAATGCACGCAAAAGTATTTGCAAAAACGTCTCTGTCCACGAGGAAAGAACAATATCTTCAACATATCCCGCAATTTTCAAAATGAAATCCATCACTGAAATCTAGAAAAATAAAATATCCTCCATATACGTAGGATTACAACTCAGTGAACTAAATAATACATGATAAATACCGGTCGGTGTAAATGCGACCATGTCTTGAAAACTTTGATATAAAGCTCAGATTACTTACAGCAACAACCGTTGTGAATCACATACTTTCATATTTCTTTTCATATATATATACGTCACAATAGATGAAATGACGTCATTAGATAAAGAAAATGAAAAATTTAGACTTGTAGACTTGTAGAAAAATTCCACGATAAAAACCCATAGGTAAAACTAAACAAAATGATTTGCTATGATAGTACGATCATATTACAGAAGTCTTCATCATAAAGAATGGACGGAGTAGCGTGAGGCGAAACGTAGCCCATTTTCTACTGCGAAGTTTTCTAAAAAAAAAAAATTGAACTGACGTATACTAAAGTAAAGCTTCAGAATGGATCAGCATTAAACCAAGTCAGGTAAGCAGGGATTAAAAAATTAAAAGGATACCGGTTATTGCATTCGATTTAATGGGAGGTTAAGATGAAAGAGATGCAAAAAATTATGGTTTTTTAAAGCAATATGAGCTGTATTTTTTAGAATTTTATTTTGTTCCAAAAACCTGCTTTTATGATAATTCTGCATGTAACTTAGACCTTTATGATAAATAAGATTAAAATAAATTGTAATCTTTTATCAGAAGAAAGATTTCTCTGCAAAGCAATATATAGCAAACCGGTTTTGTGTACAGGACGACAATAACGTAGTTTTGCTTCTTTGGACCTCTAAATAGCTTTTCAGAAAAAAATATCACCAACAGAAATTTATAAACCATAATCTTTTTTGTCATTTTGGTAATAAACTACAATTTCTCAATAAAAAATTTCCGGCATCAAAATTGCAGCTACGAAAATAAGCTCAATGGGGTTTTGTGATATTGCTATAAAATAAAATAAAAAATGAATACACTCTTCAGTGTTCAAATGGTCGTTACCAAGAAAGAATTTGAGAGTCAGAAATTTTATTGGCTGTGTAAATGGTATATAATCTTTTTTCTATTTTGCTTCTGACACATTATTTCACTGCTATTATAGTTATTATTGATTAATTTCTTTCAAGTTATGATCAGTTTTTCATCGATCTTTATTACATTCTGTATCTACCGATACTGCTCTTGCACTGCTATTCTCTAAAGAGAAAACTAGTTTTTATTTTGAATAGAATAACTCATTAAGTAGGAATATACATTTCTTTTATCAAAATGCGTAATACAGCACCTGAACTTGTACGATTGCGACGCAAGCGATAACCACAGATCATTAGCAAAGATTTCAAATAAACATGCCATTTACCAGCTCATCTCAACACTGCATTTAAATTTATACTAAAAGGTTATTTTAAACTTGACAGAATATTTCCTGGTAATTATAAAGGTTGAAGAAATTGTCGCTGATTATATAAAATGTTAGTTGTTTATAGTTCGGTGCACACAACTTGCCTTTAGGACGTTCACAGTAAGAGTTTTAATTATCTATATTAAAATATAATTTTAATAAAATTTTATTATTATCATTCAAATTCAATAAGTCTGATATTTTACAGCTTTGAATTTGAGCTTTCAAAAATTACTCAGGAAAATTTAATTTTTAAGGCTTTGACTACATCATCGGATTATCATTGATTGTATATTTTCCGAATTGATAGATAGAAATACATGTTTTATAAATGATTTTTTAAAAATATTTTCTACACAAAAGCGTTTTGGTTTAAATCTTCGGATTCAATATTTGTGGATTTTTTTTCAAAAATTACTTAAGTTCCCAAGCACTTCATAACTCTCTCTCTCTCTCTCTCTCTCTCTCTCTCTCTCTCTCTCTCTCTCTCTCTCTCTCTCTTGTAAAAGATTTATTTATAATATCTGTTCTTTTTGGTGTTTTATTTTTCGTTAATTTAAATAAAAAAATTAAAATCTGGATTGATGAATAACTGATATTAAACGAAACATAAAATATAATTTGTTGAAATATTAAAAATTGCCATGTTAATTAAAGAAACATATTGACTTTGTCAAATTGACATATACGTTTTTCTTGCAATGAAAAAAATCATTTACTTTTTTTTTTTAAATTTTACGTAATTTCAAAATTTGACAAAAACTGCAGTATTACCTAATTGATAATTTGAACACAACTCTTCCTGAAATAGGTCAAACCTCTGCACTTCTCACTATTAATCACGTGGTGATATTTTCTATCGTTTTAGACAGGTGAAATGAATTTTAGTGATGTTTCCTTATTGACTGTTTAAACATCTTATTGTATACATATCACGAGTGTATGGATCATCACGTCTTTTTCCATCATACATCCATATACATTTTTTTTTTTTTTTTGCATCTTTTCCTGTTACATGTAGTTCTATTCTTTTACAGTATGTATCTGTTTCACTAGATCTACATGTTACCCAAAATAAGAGAAACAATACGTCTTCACATATACGAAATATTACTTTGGAAATAAATTCTTAAATAATTTTCTCCTAATCGGGGTATCAAATAAAAAAAGAGTTCCCTCAAAGTGGTGCATTTCTGAAGTTTTGTCCTCGATGCAGCGATCAAAACATGTTCAATATGATTAATTGACAACGCTAACATGTATTTCATAAAACAAAGAGTTTTTATCACAAAAATGTGAAATTTATTTATTTAATTGGGATAAATAACCACATCAGCAAAATTCAAAATGGATGTCTTAGGTTAAGACAAAAAAGAAACCAAAACAAAACACCCCCCCCCCCAAAAAAAAAAAACAAAAACAAAAAAAACTGAGCAACTAAAGCAATTTATCTTGCCAAGACGGTACAAAGTTGTTTATTACGTGTATGCATATTTTATCGAGCATGCTTGACATTATATATACTTTCGATGACCACTTATTTACAGGTTTAAGGCCATTCATTGACAGATGTGACGACATAATCTATCATCGGTTAGGCTCTGAATCGCGGTTACACTGAGACTGTGTGCTGTAATAAATAATTCAAATTTAATCAGCAATTCTGAAAATCCACGTTTATTATGAATAGTTGTGCATTTAAATCATGATTTAATGCGTGCTTTTTTTTTTTTTTTTTTTACATTATTTAACTACGAAATCTTATTCTTTTTTTATATTTTGTTATGCTGTAAATGATTTCATTTTATAAAATTATCGAAGAAGTTATCATTCCCTGTTTCAATTCTTTAAAATAGTGCTGAATTCAAAATCGGAAAGTTCTTCCAAAAAAAATGAATAGAGGAGCAAGTTACAAAGTTTCTAGACTTCACAACATTTGATTTCTTCAAAATCGTTGGCTTAAGAACGATTTTTGTTCGATTAAGGATTTATCTAATAACCGCTAATATTTCTTCTCTTCATAAAAGCCAACCAGAATTGCTTATAAACAAACGACTTTTAAGCTTTACTGTAACTTATTCATTTAGATGGCAACAACGTGTGTCCAGAACGTCTTTCTTGGACTTGTCCTTTTCGCCTTTCGAACACACTCCATCATGTGGGAAGCGGACATGCCAAGTCTATTAAAGCAATGCTATGAAGAACACACGCGCGGTCTCACCGTCTCAGACATTCCAAGTCACGATGTACAGAGCTACTGTTTGGGCAGCTACATCTGGCAGATACCCCATATACAACGTCAAGTCAACATGACGGAAAGTCAGATCAACTACATCAAATCCGTGTACCGGGAGTATCAACACAAAATGTACAGTGCCCGGCGACAAAAAAGGCAAGCCCAGAGGGCCCTCCGTAGGGAGCTTCGAGTCCTTAGCGACGCAGAGAGACAGAGGTTCTTCGACGCTCTTAATGCACTTAAAGCAGATGGGGTAAAACAACAGTATTCTGATTTTCTTTGAGTTAATTTCTAATTTTTTAAAAACGTGTATATGGTTGTTTTTTTTAAACGTGTATATGGGTTTTGAGTGTGTTTCGTTTTTAATTTCAGTCTTACGATGCTTGGGCAAATGTTCACGCTAATATGATGGTTATCCGGTCAGGACACGGGGGTCCAAATTTTCTCGGTTTCCACAGAGTATATCTACTTTTGTAAGTATTTTTACCTTGATAATGAAAATTACATCATTGTTGCATTAGGCAGATGTACCGGTATTTTTTTCCTCAGTTGGACAGAATAAATAAAAAATAAACCACATCTATTCTTTGTACTTTCAGTTTTGAATTTGCACTCCAGCGAATTGACAGCTCTGTTTCTCTCTGCTACTGGGACTCAACCATGGACAATGATATGACAGAACCACAAGAAACCGCAATGTTTACGTCACAATTAGTTGGCAATGGGAACGGTCCAGTCGTCAATGGCCCATTTGCAAACTGGGAAGCAGATGATGGCCCTCTGACCAGAAACATAGCTACTGCAAGATCGTCTCTGATGGTCAAGACCGCATTAAATAGATTTTTTGAAGGAAATGAAGCTACAACCCACAGGGATGTTGTTGTTGGGTTCGGAGTTAATTTAGCCAACACAATCGAAGGTCAGCACAACAACGTCCATAACTGGGTGGGAGGTTTAATGGCAGATGCTGTAACAACTGCCTTTGACCCAGTCTTCATTTTACATCATACCTTTATTGATTATATTTGGGAAAGGTTTAGGCAGAAAATTAGACAACAAGGTACGGATCCTACTGACTATCCATGGCCGATGCAGTTTGCAAATTTTAATACCAATTTTCTTCACCACACAAACAGACCTATGGACCTTTACGAAAACTTTACAAATAGCGATGGTTACAGTGATATTTTCACTCAGGACTTTTACCAATACGAAGATATGCCTTCCTGTGCTACCAACTGCGGCAACTCTAGATTTTTAACTTGTCAAGGAGGGGTATGCGTTGGACTTACAGCGAGTGACATTGGAGAAGACTCTTCAGCCCAAGTCATGGGTACAACAGCATTCTTTGGAAGATCTGCAGCTGATGTGGAAGAACGTCCAGTAGTTGCACCGTTCCAAACTTCTTTTGTGGATCCGAGGACAGGAAACGGCAATGGGAATGGAAATGGTGGGAATATGGCAGCCCCTGCTTCACGATCTCCGGTTGGATTCTCACCTTTTCAGTCATCCATGACTGATCCCAGGACTGGCAGTGGTAATGGATGGAATGGTATCGGGCAACAGTCAAGAGGTTCGCCAGCTGGGTCTCTCCAAGGCATGCAAAGGTTCAATGCCGGCGTTGGTCCAATGCAGTTAAATAGAGTCCCTATTGCGGCAAACCCGAGAAACCCCGCTGGAATAGGCATTAGAAACGTTGGAGGTATGTTTAGGTCAAATGGCCCGAATACACGTGCACATTTTGGCAACTTAGTTGCACCAAATAACCCAATAAGACACATGTGGGACCAAAGTGTACGTCATAACGCTTTTCAAGGAAGTAATTTAGCAAGATCTCAGTTGCATTCTAGTGGTCCCTTAAACGCAGATGACATCCGAAGAATGGTCCATCTTCGAGATCTGCCGATTCAGAATACATTTACGATGGATGGTGTTTCTGATACCCGCCGCTGGGTGTATTTACCTGTACGTATTGTATATATGAGACCCCCTGGACAGTTTTTCGGGTCAAGAATGGTTTATAACTCCCAGTTTGTCCGTGCTTCAGACATGTACGCACCTCAGATATACCCCGAGTTCAACAACATATCACCAAAAATAGCACCAGCTACCTATCCGGGTTGTTTGAAAAATCTGGGCGGTTCATCAAAAGTGTTTGTGCAGTCTAATGGATTTTCTTACAGAGGAAAATACTTAGATTATGCGGTCCTTGATGAAAGACAGCCAGTTTCAGAATCGATTGCCTATGTTGCTGTGAAAAATCCCGACCTAGGAGCAGCTCAGAGTTATTTAACTGCTTTTGATTCTTGTGGAAGAGTCTGCCAGCCTCGTTGTCTGATCCCTGGTTCGAACCCTCCGGCCTACCGACCATGCTCTGGTGTAGTAAATGTTTCAAACCGCTTGCCTCGAATGTACGGGCGGACCTACGGTGAAGCTGTGAAAAGTAGGTGGAGTTTTGCAGATAAGAGCTGTCCTTCAAGTTTCCAAGGGGAAATATTCATGACATTCTATTGCGACTATGAAAACGTATGGCCATGGAAAGGTTGCAACGGAGGAACAACTCGAAGAAATTCATACGCAGGATAATAAAAAAAACCTTATAAAGAGCAATTACATAAAATGTTATACATGTTATATTTGGTTAATTTGGTTTTCAGAAAGAATAATAAAATTGGTTGAAAAACGTTTTTTTTAAGAACAAAGAACGGTTAGGGTCGGCCACAAACATGTAGCAGAAAAAAATCTCTATCAAAACATAGAGGCTAAAATTTCTATTGCAACTACTGAGTATATATATCATAGTAGGCCACTGGTAAAACCCAAAAGATATCAAGTAGACGACCATGCAGTCTGCCGGTGTTTTAAACTTTAAATTAAATTACCGGTAATTTAATGCATTATTTAAGTATACACATGCATTCTCATGTAGTCATCTGCATTTCCATTCATATTAGTTGAAGTAAGATCAGTCGTAGCATTTAAAAAAGGACCCCCGGGCCCTCAAGTTTTCTCCTTTGAATTTTCAGGTGATGAAATCAAGGGATAAACGATTCTGAGTGTATAGAAGTGATACAGCCAGGGTAATCAGAATAACGGACGATATAAACAGTAAACATGCTTCGCTTGATCAGATGAAACATACGGAATATGCATTTTTGAGCAAGTTGAGTTTGTTTCAATTTCTCATTAAGATGCATTTGTTTTAAGCTGCACTTTAATCATACCAAAAAAAAAAAAAAAGAAAAAAGAAAAGAAAAGAAAAGATAGTGTTAACGTGTAAGTTTACCAAACAGAAAATATTCATGACGATGGCAGTGCATAATTAAATCTATATCTACACCAAAATGAAAAAACATGAACATCTTAACTATCTAAATTATTTTATGAATTTTGAATTTTACTCTACAACTACAATATTGAACGCTTTTTTGTACATTCATCATGGGCTTGAAATTAGATAAAAACAAAGAACATTTCTTAGTGTTTTTGTCATACGAGTCAGTGGCGAATCCAGGTGGGGGGTGTTGGGGGTGTTACGGGGGTTGCAACCTCCCTCTTTTGAAAATGCAAAAAATAATCTTATTATATTTTTTTTCAGATACATGTACAAGTGATGTAACAAAGCATCCTGTCAACCAGTCATGTGGCAAATTTACTAAGAACCTGCATTGTCATTTAACATCCCCCGATATGTTTTGCACAGTAGGAAAATTTTTCGGCAGTTTTTGTACTTATGAGCAAAATGATATGAAGTGCCAAATGTGAATATTAATGTAAGTTATAAAAGCTCATTAAACTGCGATATCTAGAAACAAATTGTATGGATAGGATCATTGATCATGAATTAGCGTATCCTAAAAACTGTTATTACGGAGAATGAAAGCAAAGTACTATACGCAATAGTAGGATTTTTGTACATCCTAAGCGTGTAATGTTAGTCTCCAAGAAGCCGGGTTTCTTTTAGATTTGAAACGCACTCTATGGTTAAACAAATTGTATCTGAATGTTTAAACTAGTATCCCATCATTTTATTTTTTAAAGAACTATAGCTGCATTTTTTATACAGTACTATAAGGATCTTAAGTAATAGAATTATCTCAGTATCCTCTCCCTTAAAAAGTCTTAAATAAGAATTTAAATTCCTTTCATATTATGTGAAGTCTTGCATTACGTCCATGTATGGTTTGTACTTAAAAACAAGTGAAACGATATTAAAGAATAGACAATAGTCTTTGTAATTATTGTGCGATTTTTTAAAAATATTTTTTTAAATAAAAATTGTAAATTCCCAGTTGGTTTCAAACTAATAGATGAAGCTGACAAAGTAAAACATTTTGTAACGTTGATGGAAAACAAGATTTTTGACCGAAAAATTCTAACCTAATTGCAGTTTCACGGTTTCATATTTTTCGCTTTAAAATTTCAAATATTAAAAATTTAAAAGCTTCCGAAGCCCCCCCCCCCCCCCCCCCCCCCCCCCCCCTTCTCCGCTCAGCCACCCTAAACTCCCTAAAGCCTTTGAAAAAACTGACAAGCGTAGATGTACTTTAAACTAACAAATTTCTCCTCAACCCCCTATAAAAATTTTCTCGATCCGCGCCATTCCGATCCTGGAAAAAATCTGTAATAATCAACCTGTGCACGCAACCGATATCTTGGCCGCATACACGCACGTTATTCTTTTACAGCTAACTATCATTAAGAAAATCTCGTGGTTAAATGAAAAGAAGAGCAAATCAAACAAATTGTATAGTTTATTTATAAAAATATGCTATAACAAACGCCTGTTTGAACATTCTTCAGATAAAAGTTCGTTCATGGAATATATTGTTTTTATAGTTTTTTATTGCAATAATGTTCCTCAGTGGCATTGGATTACTGCTCAACGTATCCGGGAGGGTATTGGATCTGGACGTTAGATGGACAGTTTGGTGTCTGGCAACATTTTCCTGGACCTGGTGGGTTCAGACTACAGGAAGGTGGGAGATTCCATTGTACACACCTGTATAATGTAAAAGCGTGTTAATGATAAAAAGTATATGAAATGACAAATTAGAAAATTGATATCAATAGGTCCCAAACACCTTGCTTTACAAACACTGCAATGCGCTCAATATGAACTTTGTTTATATGTATATACTCCAGCGTTCATTGGATTAAAATATATGGCAATTTTCATGCAATACTTTCTTCTCTATGTAGAATGTAATTTTTATAGAGCTATGATTTTTGGCATCTTGTTAATAATCTTTATGAAAAACACAAAACCATGGCGAACTTACAATCCTGTGCATGTGTATTTTCCTGTTGCTGCCTCCACACATGTGCAGCTGTATGTGCATCCATCCTTCCAGGTTTGTCCTTGTTGGTAAACGCTGTCTTTGTATACACAGCCTAAAACCACGTAAATGTCAAATATTTCTTTAAGCATTCAGAAATATCGTTCAAGTACAAGACATATCTATTTATATAAAAAGTACTACTTTTATTCTAATTGACGCCTAGAATGAAGAAACGTTTGTATAAATCAAAGTACTGAAGTACTAAAGGCCGGGCTCTTTTGATGTGTAATTACGTATATTGTGTAGTAAAAACTGGTAATCTCTTTCTTTCTCTCTCTCTCTCTCTCTCTCTCTCTCTCATGCTTTTAATGTCTGCAAAGCGTCAGAGAGTGACTAAATTTTGTAAGCAAAAATATGTCTGTCTAGCAAAAAAAATAAATAAAAAATCAACAGTGCATTGAATTTTGAAACAAGCGTTATATAATCAATCCCCATTTCTTCGATGTGCAGCCGCATACTAATGCTTTGTAAAGTAGTTCATGTAATTGCATGCGCATTGTATATATGTCCAAAATGTATAGTCTTGTTTTTAGAACACGTAATTAATAAGAAAAAAAACCTTGCTAGACTTATTTGCAAACAAAAAAACCAATAGATTTGACAAAACATGGCTCTCTTTGTAACTATTTGGTATAGCGGAAGCTTTTGCTTTGACCCTGTTCGGTTTTTTATTTACTTTTGCAATTGTGCTATTTATAAAAACACTGGCAATTTGCATGCATATAGCCAGGCTTGCTTTCAGCAAAACCCGGCTAAAAATTGAAAGATGACAAGCAGAATGAACAACTAAATATTGGATAACTTTTGGGATACACTGATTAGGTAATATAGTTATAATGAATTTACCTGTGGATGTTCCAGACATACTGCCACCACTTCCTGTTCCGGTTCCAGTTATAGTTCCACCACTTCCTCCAGTTCCAGTGATTGTGCCGCCACCAGTTCCGGTTCCGCCTGGATAATAGATGGTTCCTCCAGCGCCTCCAGTTCCGGTCATGGTGCCACCAGTCATAGTGCCACCGGAACATTTATGACAGTAAGCCTGACAGTTCTTCGAGACCCAGTCAGCATATGTTGGATCAGTGCAGACACCTTGTCCGTAATTGGCACAGTTGTTAATGGCATCAGCACACATTCCTAAAAAATTGTAAAGGGTAAAAATCCTTTACTCAGGGGTAACGTGTTACTCTTCAATACGGAATCGCTGATGCTATAGGCAATTTAATTTTATTTACTATTCATCCGTAAATCCTTATTTTACTTTTAAAACTTTTGAAATGTAGGTTAAGCATGGGGCATCTCGAAAATATGAATGCGCGTTTTTCAAAATGTGTTTTTAATCAATTCAGTTTAAGAAATACCGTTTGTTTTAAAACTCCAAATCCACAGACATATGACAAACTTAGTTTAATATATTTTTATCGTTAAATATAACTCTAGTATTCTTATTAGTATACTAATACTGAGTTCTATGAATTCGTTGTAGTAATTAGAAGAAATATATTTTAAAACCAGCTGTTACAAACAACAGAAGCTTAAAGAAGCTTACCAGATGTTCCACTACTAGTGCTGGAACATAAATTGCAGTGTTTGGGGCAATTCTCGTGAGCAAAAGCAGTATAAGCCGGGTTTGTGCAAAAGCTTGTTCCATACTGGGCGCAATTCGTTTTATCCGCACATTGCACTGAATAAGGTATCCATTACAAGCAAAGCAACAACAACAAACACAACAAAAGTTAGATTTCAAGCTTGACAGCAAAGTAAAAAAAGCAAAATGGTAAAGCATTAATTGAGAGGTACACAAATCACACGTTTTATTCAAACATACATATAAAGCAACATTAATATTTTCTCGACCTAAGAATGTTTTACCTCCACCTGTCATTGTTCCTGAAAAATTGAAAATAAACTTATACATTGAAAACTTAAAAAATAAGTGATTTCAATTCATTAGGGAAATTTCATAGCAACTTAATTACAAAACTTTTGTGAACAAAAAAAAATCTCACCTGTTCCACCAGCCATGGTTCCTGAAAGAAAAAAATTAAGAGGAAAATATTTATAAATGGTATTTGTTGTAGCTAAATGACAGAATGAAAATATTGAAACATTTATATCTAAAGTTGAGAAAATAACTTAAAATTAATCAAACTAATTTTATAAATTCATTTCAACATTATACAAATTATGTATCCGCTTATTTCTCTTGATCCCTCTCTCCCTCTTCTATCATTATAATTCTTCTAATACGGTATCCTATTTAATCATTTGCTGCTGTTTATTAATCATCAGCACTTAAAAATCACAATCTATGATTTAAAAAATCTCACCTGTTCCTCCAGTCATGCTTCCTGAAAGAAAAAAAATAAAATAAAAATATTAATGATAATACAATTTGTGGTTAAACTTTAAGTCCTTTCCCAAAGCAACCGGGCACATCCTGTTGCTAAGCTGCTTCCTTGGTTGATAAAAAAACCCAACCATATTGCATCAAGTTAGCCATTACAGCTGAAAACATGTTTGTGATTAAACATTGTTGTGCTTCAGATCCAAGCAATATAAATGCTTCAAGCAAGCTTCTTTATTCAGCAAAGATTCTTTTTAAAAGCCAAGTAATGGGCACACTTACGTACAAAACGTAAGTAATAGCCAATTATTATAGTTTCAAACACGTTATTAATTCATGTTTACCTGTCCCTTTGACAAGTTGTGATTATTCATAATATGGCAGTATTTGCTTTGTAGTATCATTTATCCACATTCTAATCATTATCGTCCTTGTATTTTTGTTTTAATTCTTTTCCTACCATATATAAATACAGTTTGATGCAACCCATTTCCGATCATGTTTTATAATAATTCATATTAATCAATTCAACATTGCTTTTATCTAAAAAGCCAGTTTTCTTTTAAGTCGAAGTGCTGTTCATTATGTCTTAGATTCTGGTTACATTAAATGAGCTTAATCTAAATTTAAAGCCATTCATTCTGGATCCAATTCAAGCTATATCATGCATGTATCTTTTTTAAATTGATGTTCAAATCGGATTGGTAGTTTTCATTTTGGTAACATTGTACACATGATATTTGTGGGGGTTTTCATATCTACTCTCTCCTGATCAGGTTTTTGTGAATATTTTTGACAATACTAGTCAATATCAAATTTTATTGCCTCAAAATTTGGTTGATCATTCGAAATGCCTTACTAAAGCATTGTAAACAATAACAATAGGAAAATCAAATTTGACCAAAATCGTGATCATGCCCCTTTAACGCTATCCTTAGTAGTACAACTTTAACTATGTTTGCATTTGACTTTATTATACTCTATACTACTTATTCCCATTTAGGATTTCATTTTTACCCCCTTGTGATCCAGTGCCTGTGAATGTTCCTAAAGGTAGTACAATAACCAATCAAATCAAACTTTTCATCTCTTTCCAAATCATTTTGTTTGATATCTAATTAATTTGTTCAATGTTGTCAGACTGTATATTAGTATAAAATTAATGTATTATTATATTTACCCTCCCCTGTTCCAGTTCCTAATAAATAAATTCAATGAAATTTAATTTTACAATTTAAACAATTCTCTAATCCTATACCACATGGAGCTTTTTGAATATAGTTCTGTAGGGTTTTTTTTTACCTGTACCTCCAGTACCCCC
>WFKH01010931.1:35896756-35907413 GCA_016163765.1 Magallana hongkongensis
AATATAGTTCTGTAGGGTTTTTTTTTACCTGTACCTCCAGTACCCCCTCCTGTAAATAATTTATTTCAGTTGTTTAAACATCTAGTATATACTGAGTAATATTTAATCTACACATGTAAAACTAAGGAGTTCATATATCAAAAATATCTATGATTGCAGTTTAAAATGTTTACAATTCTAAAGAAGAGTGTTATATAACCTTCATTGCAATGCTATTTGGGGAGCTTAAATTTAAGCTTTGCAAAATATAAGTTTTAAAAAATGCCAACTTGAAGGTAAGGAAAATAAAATATAAAAAATCACTTCCAAGCAAGAAAAAAAGTAAACAATACCTGGCACATAGACAGTTTCACCTAAAATAATTAATTTTGAAATCGATATATGCAATGCATATCAACAATTGGTTTATTCTTTTTATCATAATATTAATAAACGCTCAAAACAGAAAAATATTCGGCTAAAAAATCTCATTCTTAAAATTTGATTTTTACAATCTAAGTACTATTCTCTGCGATTTTATATCGCAACTGTTGGACAAATAAGTTCATTAACATGGAATAGAAAAAATCATTTTAAATGGGTTTAATAAATATGGGCCTTGCTTATTTTTGAATATAAACAGTTGTTCTTTTTACTGAATAACATATTTATTTTTTTAAATTTTGTTTAAAAGATAAAGGTATCTACTATTTTTGATAAAAAAAGCACATTACTTTAAAATATCATTGTCATTTGATTTCAATAACTCTTTTTAGAATTCTGATATTACACCACATGCTCACATGAAAGCAATTATTATTTTTTTTACAGAGACAAGCATTTCTTTTTTATTTATCAAAATACCTGAAGATCCCGTACCTCCTGATCCTAAAAAAACCACCATTGAATTTTGATTGCTGAATTATGACTTTAATGCACGCGGTTGAGAAGATAATCTAACGTTTACGTCCACTATAATTTCATAAATTCATGTAAAAATTATCGCCAAACAGCATAATGCCTGTTTTGTTTCTAAATTTATTTCAGAAAAGCAGGTTTAAAAGTTTTCGAAATCCTAATACCTGAAATTCCCGATCCTCCGGTACCTATGATTGTTCCGCCTGAAATCATTTTTGGGCGTCAAATGTTTTCATGTACAAAAACGGAGAGATGAACAACGTTTTGCTTTGTTTTTGACTTTGCTTTTTTTAAATAGATCGCGGTTCTTTTCCTACATTAGATTCTGAATCAAATTTGCTTATAAGCTAAATAAATGTATTAACTTTTGTTAATACTATAATGATAACGGAACACTTTATCTCGAAAAGGCAGTGTTATTTGATATCAGTATCTCTAATTGGAATTCGAATAATAAAGAAACGTAACAAAACGATATGGGTGATTAAGTTAATCATAAAAAGAACTGTTCTTGTCACGTGACGAACTATTACCGGTCACATGACGAACTGTAACCCACGTGATTCTTAATAGATTAGGTTATAAAACAATTAAATCATGTCTGATAAGAACAGCAGTCAAACTATTTTCCATCAGGAATGTACCTAATTGGCAAATAATTGTAAACTGAAATATACTTCATGATAACAAAAAAAATACTGGATTTTTTTATCTTATCTACAAAATGTAAAGCTAAGGAACTAAAGTATCAAAAGTATTTATGATTGCAGTCTAAAAACTTGATTTAAAATGTTACAAAACTAAAGAAAACTAAAAACCTCCGTTGCCATGCTATTTGGAAACTGGGATTTAAGCTTTGCAAAATATAAGTTAAAAAAATGCCAACTTCAAGGAAAATAAAATAAAAAATCGTTTCCAAGCAAGAAAAAAGTATAGAATACCTGGCCCATAGACAGTTTCACCTAAAATAATTAATTTTGAAATCAATATATACTGCAATGCATGTTAACATTTGTTTATTCTTCTTATCATAATATATATGTATATTAACGATCAAAACAGGAAATTATTCCGCTAAAAATTCTCATTCTTAGATTTGATCTTTTACAAATCTAACTATTCCTTGCAATTTTATACCGCAATTGATGCACATTAAAGTTCATTTAAAAATTTCATTGTACATCTGTTGAATAAGTATGGGCTCTGGTTCTTTTTTAAAATATTAACAGGGTTCTGTTTACTGAATGAAATGTTGATTTTTCAATTTTGCTTAGAAGATAAAGGTATCTATTGTTTTTGATACAAATAGGTGCACATTACTTTAAAATATCATTGTTATTTGATTTCAATACTTCATTTAGAATTCTAATAATATTACACCATATACACCCATGAAAGCAATTATTATTTTTTATGAGGCAAGCATTTCGGGGTTTTTTTGTCAAAATACCTGACGATCCCGTACCTCCTGATCCTAAAAAACGACCATTAAGTTTTGATTAATGAATTATGACTTTAATGCACGCGGTTGAGAAAGTAATCTAATGTTTATTCCCACTATAATTTTATAACTACATGTATAAATTATCGTCAAACAGCATGATACCTGTTTTGTTTCTAAAGAGACTTAATGCAATGGGACTAACTTTTTTATAATATGTATAAAGTTATATTTTAAAAATGCGTAGTTAGTATTTCAGAAAAGCAGGTTTAAATTTTTTAATATCCTAAAACCTGAAATTCCCGATCCTCCCGTACCTATGATTGTTCCGCCTGAAATCATTTTTGGGCGTCAAATGTTTTCATGAACAAAAACGGAGAGATAAACAACAATTTTATTTTTTTTTACTTTGATTTTTTTTTATATAAATCGCGTACTTTTTCTGAATTAGATATTGAATCACATTTGCTTATAAGCCAAATAAATGTATTAACTTTTGTTAATACTATAAGTAATGATAACGGAACACTTTACCTCGAAACGGCAGTGTTATTTGATATCAATATCTCTAAATGGAATTCGAATAATATGACACCACAGATCCCCATAAAAGCAAGTAATTTTTTGACTTAAGCAAGCTTTTCGTTCTTTGTCAAAATACCTGAAGATCCCGTACCTCCTGTTCCTACAAAAAGTAGTTTTGATCGTTGAATCGCTATTTTTTTGCACGCATATGAGATTTATTATCTAGCGTTTTTATCCATTATATATTCATATCTTAAAATTATAATCAAATGGCATAATGCTAATCTTGCATCTAAAGAGACTTATCTTATTGCAATGGGACTAAACCTTGTTATGATATGTATATAGGGGTATTCATAAATGCGTCAGAAAATATAGAAAAGCGGTCCTAAATTTTTTCGAAATCCTAATACCTGAAAATCCTGATCCTCCCGTACCAATGATTGTTCCGCCTGAAATCATTTTTGACCGTTAATTGTTTTCATGTACGAAACCGGAAAGATGAACGACGTTTTACTTTGTTTTTGACTCTGCTTATTTGTATATTGATCGCGGTTTTATGAGAAAATGTATTAAAGTTTGATACAATTTGCTTATAAACTAAATTTAATTACAATTTTTAATACTACAAGAAATGATACACTTTGCCTCGAAAATGCAGTGTTATTTGATATCAATATCTCTAATTGGAATTCGAATAATATGACAACACAGATCCCCATAAAAGCAAGTAATTTTTTGACTTAGGCAAGCTTTTCGTTCTTTGTCAAAATACCTGAAGTTCCCGTACCTCCTGTTCCTATAAAAATTAGTTTTAATAATTGAATCGCTATTTTTATGCGCGATTTTGAGATATTAATCTAACGTTTTTATCCAAGATCTTGAAATTATAATCAAACGGTATGATACTTATCCTGCATCTAAAGAGACTTATCTTATTGCAATGGGACTAAACTTTTTTTAAATTATGAATATAGGTATATTCACTAATGCATAAAAAAATACCGAAAAGCGGGTCTAAAAATTTTCAAAATCCTAATACCTGAAATTCCTGGTCCTCCAGTACCTATGTAAGTTCCGTCTGAAATTATTTTTTGCCGTCAATGTTTTCATTTACAGAAACGGAAATACAAACAAGGTTTTACTCTGATTTTGACTTTCATAATTTCATTACTAAAATTATTTTAAAAACCCAAAGCATAACAGACGTTTTTAAGCATTTCATCCTTATTGCATTTACGAAGCAGGCAAAGGTGTTTTATTTTAGATCAGAATGGTTTTTTGAGAACAATATTTTTAAGACTATAGCAAAAATATATAAGGAAATGTATGTATTTTTAAAGATAAACAATACAATTTACATTTTTATGGAATGACAAAACTCAAGTAAGCAAATGCTTTTCTGTATAGTGTATTTATAGGGGGTTTTTTTCAGCACTTTATGAATTCATACAGTACACGTCACAAAGCACTTTGTTATTTGCTTGCTTTTTCCTTTCATTTATGCCATAATCACCTTAGCTTGACCTCAAAAGGCTCATGGTTGATGGTGAGTCTTTTACACAATAATTGATTTCATATGAGCAGATAAGCAAAAGCATTTTCCTACCAAGGTTGCCTGCAATTCTACTTTGGCCTTTACAATACAGTAAAAGTTGGGAAGCGTTAATGATTGGAGACTGTGATAGTGCTAGAGATTATAAATATTAAAACGAAAATCTTGATAAGCCATTACAAAAGCCATCGAAATGTGTTCCCAACTTGAAACCCCGAAAGCGGCCATTCATTAGTATCAAACATATTCTATATCTTTCAAATTCTCAATACAATCAAAATTCAGCGAAAAAATCGGTTTTAGATCAGATTCTTTGATGTGGTTCATACACTGCTTATTTTATTATTTTACTGAAGCGGTTCATAGTTACCTGGTTGAAGTACGGGGACTGAAATTTACAATGCAATTTTCAAGGTATGCCACATGTTTTACATTTGGCGAGCATTTGGGGGCTGTTACACATCTCATGCAAATATATCTCGCTTAAAATAATTTCCCCAGAATCGTATGGCTTAGTGATACAAATTCATTTAATCGTTGATCTATATTCTCATGGCCAACACCAATATGCATTAGTATCTACCGATTTTCTACTTTCTCAATTTTTTCTTGTACATACATTCAATTGAAGTACTCACCCATTCCTGTTCCACCTAAAATCAAAAGACCAAACAGTGTGAATATGACAGAATATGCTGACAAGTAGAAGGGTCCACTACAAGGTTGTATTTTTGACAACAAAATGATGAAAATGAATAGCAGTGACGAACATAGAAAGCACAACAATTTTGTCTCGCTAAATGATACCAGTACCTGAGCACAGATTGCAGTGTTTTGGACAGTTTTCCTGCGCAAAAGCAGTGTATGAGGGATCGCTGCAAAAGCTTGTTCCATACTGAGCGCAATTAACTTTATCTGTGCAAGACGAAGTAGACCCTGGGCCAAGCAAAGTAATGATCAAAACAGATTGGTTACATACAGATAAGCAGTGAGTAAACATGTACATGTATAGTAATGAGCAATGTGGCAGTTTGGAAGATGAAAAGTTATGCATATTTATGCGTAAATGCATGTGCATACAAGCGTAAAGACATAGAGATAAAACAAAACCCAACAAATCAATATTACTCGTTTCAATGTATTAGGATGGTTTTGTCTCATGGTTTGCAATTGTTGATTCTGATAAAATAAATCAAATACATTTTTTTTCATTGCAAAACTTTAACATACGACCCATACCTGTTGAACACAAATTGCAATATTTTGGACATTGATCCTTTGCAAAAGCAGCATAAGCAGAGTTTGTACAAATTGCCGTTCCAAATGAAGCACAATTTGATTTGTCCGTGCAGGAGCCTGTTAAGAATGTAATGCAAGCAAAGCGAACAAAATGATAACATTAGGCAATGGTTCTCCTGTAAACAGGAAAAGCAAATATTTCTTTTCTTTGTTAAATAATATATTTGTATGGTGATTTCTGTAGTTGAAGCATCAAACATTTTGTGTATTACAAAATCAATCTTTCAAAATAGTTATATACATGCTTTGTGCTTAATAAACAGATAGTAGCACAGTAAAGCGTAAAAATTATCGAAATAATCAAAACAAGTTTTGCAAGTTTAACCCAATACTCCAACCAAGCAACAGTGAATTTGTCTAATAGACTCTTGAGGTACCAAACCAAATTTACATACTGGGAGTTTATTTTTTTTCAATTTTTTTTTCAATGTGGAAAAAGCACCGTACATGGATATACGATTAAAAATAAATAATATTTAATTAAACGTTTCATACTATTTATTGCCGCATTCTTTACTTATGTAAAAATATAACTTTTTTACTTCAATCATTTTCCAATTAAGAAATGATATAAAATGGAAATCAGATTACTGCGGCAAAGGATAGAAAAAATGTTGGGGTTTTTTTTGTCAAAAATTGTTCAGTTTTACATGTAATTATTTTTTAAATGAATTTAAAATCTTTTAACTTGCTGTAAAATTGAATCGAAAAAATGTAATAAACTCACCGGTCATTGTTCCAGTTCCACCTATGAAATGTTAAAGTATTTAGATATTTGTTGTTTGTTTTAAAGAAAGAATTGTTAAGTTTACCGTTGAATTATTCTGAATTCTCATGTTGCGATATTACATTAAAAAGTTGAAAACTTACCAGTCATGGTTCCAGTTCCACCTATGAAATGTTAAAATAAATTATAAAAATATTTCTTATTCGTAAATTTTAAAAGAAAATAAATCAGTTGTTTAGTTTACAGCTACATAGTAGTAAATTCATATGTAATGATTTTACATAATAAAGTTGAAAACGTACCAGTCATAGTTCCAGTTCCTCCTTTGGAAATGGAAAAAATATATATATATATATATATATATATATATATATATATATATATATAAACGTATTAGATATTTGTAAATTTAAAAAGAAAATAATTATTTACAGTTGAATTATTTTAATTCACATTCTATGATAGTATATAAAAAATTTGAAAACTCACCAGTCATGGTTCCAGTTCCTCCTTTGGATATGGAAAAAATAAATAAAGTTATTTGATGTTTGTGAATTTAAAAAGAAAATTCATTTTTATGTTTTCAGTTACAGTTTACACTATTATCATAAATTCAAATGCAATGATATCACATTGAAAAGTTAAAAACTTACCAGTCATGGTTCCTGTTTTAAAAAAAAAAAATCCCAAGAATTATTAAATATTAAAGTATTTATTATAAGTGACATCAAACACAAATTAATGTTTCGTATAATCTGAATATTAGCAGAATTTAACCTAATAATTACTGAAAAAGAAATAATGATAATTAGAATTCTGTTTACCTGTGGATCCACCTAGAAAGCAAAACAAAACGTCATGCCTTAGTTTGTGTAATAAACCTCAAATTATACTGCAAAGACTATGAGAGTGTGCATAAATTTAATGAAGTATTTAGGATGATATTGTGTTTAAATCTGTTTCAGCAATATACAATGTAGTTTTTCGGCATGCATACAAATTTCCCTGGACCAAATGTACTCACATCTGTTACAATAGTTAGCACAATTTTTGCTGACCCATTGGTCATACTGAGGATCAGAGCAGACTGTTTTGCCGTAGGCAGCGCAGTTTTGGATGGCATCGTTACAGGTTACCACTGAAATTCAAAATAATTTACAAAATAACAAGGCTAGCATTCATTAGAAAAACATTGGCTTAAAATCGATGGCGTTATCGTCGAAGCAACACATGCTTATGGAATATCTGTACTGTAATTAAAATCCATGTTTTCTCTTACTTGTGCCACCAGTTCCACCACTTCCGCCAGTACCTGAAGAAAATTCAGTAATTTTAATCAATTGAGACCTTAAAAGCTAAGTATATGGTCTTAATAATTTTACGAGCTTTGCCTATTGTAGAATTATTGGGTATTATTGTTAGATAGGATTAGCCACGTAATGACTTTTTATTTTTTTAAGTTTCGTAAAACCTTTCAAAACTGTCAAAATCGTCACCTATATAATAGAAATGATTAATATTTACACTATTTTAGCAAAACATCGCAATTTTTCAGCGATAGCATTTTAAGTAAAAGGGTAAAATATCTATTTGTATCAAACAGCAATAAAGGAAAAAATTCTCTTCACCAAGCTTTAAGCCTAAGCTTTAACTCTTTATTTCTTTTATTGGCATTTGATTAATCAGAAAATTAACCTTTTTTTTTTTTTATCAATAATGTAATCTAAAATTTAAAAAAAAGATGAAAAATTAAAATTACAATAAAAGAAGAAAATTCTGTATAGAAAGGTTAATTATCAGATACCAAAGTGAAGCGAGAATCCACCGTCACCGCCATCAGTGCCTCCGGTATGAGACGAACCTGAAATATTTTGAAAATTTTTAGTTTGTCTTGGTGGTTATGATTAATGTTTGTGCAACCAAAAGAACTTCCAAGTTCTTTTTTTGTGGGGGTTTTTGTATGGGGGGTTTTTGCCCATTTTTTCGAAGTCGTCATATAAATTTACAGTGTACATTCCTATCACAAATCCAACAAAAGTCTTAACTTTTGATCCCGCCAATTGACGTGATGCAATTTCGTAAAGTGAATGCAGGGTCATCTTCTGAACCAGCAACTTTTGTCATGGCAAGCAATTTCAAATAAGCAAATGATTGCTTGGTAAACGTAAGGGTTACTCATTGATGAAGCTTTGCGCCTGAACAGAATTTACTTATTTCGATTTCAGCGAAATGTATCCAAAGAAATCAATTATTTTCATTTGCTATTCAATGTAAATTGAAAATAGTTGTAGTAAGTTTCTATCATAAAAAAATCTACATCTGGTTAAGAAATTTTGGTTAGTTTATGGTATAAAAATTTCTATTTCTGGTCAGAAAATTTTACTATAGAAATATTTTTACAGTCATATGATGCATATAAACTATTTGGTTCGATAAGGTCAATCAGAGGTCACCGTTCAAGCATTTCTAAAAGTAGCAGTCCTTAATTTTCAAAGCGATAGCTCGGAGATCCATTTACCACAGCGCCAGACGAACCTGGTTGATGTTTGTAAAGTTTTATTTATTTGGTAGATCAAAAATATATATGATGACTTTAAAAACATTAATAGCATAAAAAGATTTACTGAAATGATGTCAAGCTAAGAAAATATTGTTTATCGTTGTGTCCAATTTTCTAACCATTTTGCCATTCTATATCTTGATACATACTAAAGGCTTTAAGGGGTATTTTACAATATGTTTAATTTTTTTAAAATTATTTATCAAAATATAAATATTTTGATTTTTCTGGGGTCGAGTCTATCATAAGATCTCTTGTGGGGTTTTTTTATCGTACGGATTAATTTGTTTAGTTAACTGTTATTGTTACTCAGCATAGCTTATTACAGCTTAAATTACCAATACTTACCACCACCCATAAGCACGCCCCCTGACAATCCTGATCATTTAATTGACATTGTATAAGTTCTTAAGACGTTATTTTATTTAAACAATTGCATTTCTTCTTGCTTCTTATTCTCACTGTTCCAATAAATATATCAAAATTTGATATTGATATTCTGTCGAAATTATCAATGTGCTCCCTGAGTTTAATTTTACGGTACTCAGGGTCTTTAATCTGCTGTTAAAGCACATTGATGTATGCGGACGCGGGCAGTTCAAAGTGTTCCCCTTTTTATAAACTTTTTACAGAAAGTGCAACAGAAAGAAAAGAAAAAGAAAAACATTTTATTCAAACTTTAAAACCTTGCCTTAACAGACTGTTATAATTTGATTTAATTTAATAACTTTATGTGTATTGTAGATATTTCATGTAATACCGCTGTTATGAATTACGCGGCAATATCCCTCTGTGACTATAACTATGACGTCATTGTATTGTAGACGTATTGTAGACGTCACCAGGTAACGTTATTGTTATTGTTTAAAACGTCTGAAGATTTAATGAAAGCGCAAACGTTTTATTCTGTGTTGTCTTTTATTTTTTTAAAATTTTCTTTATATTAAACCGGACACTGTGATATTTTCTGGATATATATATATATATATATATATATATATATATATATATATATATATATATATTAGTGTAGTGTTTCGTGCCCCCTAGTTTTTATAGTCTCCTATGTTAATACATAAAAGCGATAAAAGAATACTCTAATGGTTTTGTCAAAGTTAATGGAATTGTAAATGCAATGCTCTCAGGAAAAACACTCACCACCCCCCGAAACCACACCGCCAGGTCCTGAAGATGAAGTGATACGAATTTTATACATTGTTTTTAATTTGATAAGTATGATTACAATTTTTCCTGGTTTTTTTATCTTTTAAATTGGTTTTTGTAAGTAGTTTCTACTGCAAGAGTTATTTTTGATTGCAGGAATTGTAACACGGCAATTATATTTCAATGGTATCACAAACATAACGGATATATTTATTATGAACTGAATTAATCAAGCGATTCAACAAGTGAAATTCTTAATTATTAAAGCGAAAGCTTTGGATAAATTACCGCCGCCAGTCAATCCTGTTTATATTTGTAAAGATTAATTGATTTTTTTTTTTCTAAAGAATCATCCCATAATAAAATTCTTTAGCACACTCGGTATAAAATATTTCTTAAAATATCATTATCTATGCTTTTATACAAATATTGTGAAACATTGAAGGCTAGCCCTTGTAATCAAATTTCGTGTTAGTTATTGATTAGAAC
>WFKH01010931.1:35907423-35928729 GCA_016163765.1 Magallana hongkongensis
CTTCGCTTTATTTCATTTGTCAAAGCTAAAGCTTGTAGAATGAACACTTACCGCCTCCTGAGACCACACCGCCAGACCCTAGTTATTGTTTTTATATATGTTGTTAGGATAAATAAAAATTTGATTTGATACTTTTCTCTTTCCTGACTCATTTATTAATATTGACATTTTTTTAATTTCATTATCGTAACATTTTTAGGAGTTATTTTAAATTCTGAAATACCTTGAATTTAATCTAATTTAATAAAACATATTTCATGTGCATGCATATCACTTATCAGTTGATAGTTTTGACATCTATGATTGTTAATTCTCTTTTTAGTACCTTTTTATCCCCCTTTCTTGAATAAGAAGATTAATTTGGATAATTTGACGATAGAATATTTCTGAATAAATGAAAAATATCATTATCTATGTTTTTATACAAGTATTGAGAAACACTGAAGTCTAGCCCTTATAAACAAATTTCGTGTTAGTTATTCATTAGAACGAGTATGATTTGTATGAAAACAAAATTGCTAAAAACATGTACATGTAAGAACAGATGTTCTAATTAGGCTCTAGTGTTTTAAAGGCTCTAAGCTTCGCTTTATATCATTTGTCAAAGCTAAGCTTGTAGAATGAACACTTACCGCCTCCTGAGACCACACCGCCAGACCCTAGTTATTGTTTTTATATATGTTGTTAGGATAAATACAAATTTGATTTGATACTTTTCTCTTTCCTGACTTATTTATTAATATTGACATTTTTTTAATTTCATTATCGTAACATTTTTAGGAGTTATTTTAAATTCTGAAATACCTTGAATTTAATCTAAACATATTTTATGTGCATGCATATCACTTATCAGTTGATAGTTTTGCCATCTATGATTGTTAATTCACTTTTTAGTATTAGTATTAGTAATTGAGATCTATTCCCATTGGGGCAGAATGTACATTGTACATTTATTTACAAGTCAGTAGTTTTATCTCTTTTATGAATTTATGTACATGAAATAATTTAATAGATAAATGTTAATCCCATAGATATAAATAAATTAAAAATTTTGATAAAGCTATGCTTAAAAGTGATTGTCGAAGCAAAAGCTTGGATGAACACTTACCATGGCCACTGATAATACCGCCAGATGATCCTAATTATTGATGTTAAAAGAGTCCATGCACATTGTTTTATTTTAAATATGCATGTACAAAATTTTGTAAAACGTAAGAACCTTTTAACCATTACTGACTTTGCTCAATACATGTATAGAGAATGAATTTAAGTTAAAGTTTGATTATTTTTTTTATGTGAGAAACTATATTCCTGTTGCTTAGCCTAATAAATAATACTTCCTCTTATACACAGTATTTCGATATATTCTACCCCGCCCCCCTTCCTGCGTATCGTTTTTCAAATACTTTTATAAAACATATTCTTAATAAAGCATCCAAAGCCTACCTCCACATTGGTTACAATACTGTGCACAGTTCTGTTTGACCCACTGGGTATACTGGGGGTCGGTACAGACACTCTGGCCGTAGTTTGCGCAGTTGTTGATCGTGTCGTGGCAACTTCCTCCTGACGAAACATTGTTAAGTTAAGATTAAAGATTTATTTTAATTATTATTATATCTCCTCGATGGTTACAGAAAGAGATTTTTACAACGGTAATTTATCTTGGCATTTAGAGAGATTATACAAAGTGGTATCTTGATTTCTCTTACCGCTCATAAAAGACCCCGAGTGTCCAGAACCACTTCCCATTGACAAAACAGGTGCTAAAAAGGAATATAAGATCTTGATATATCAATAACATTAAAGCTATTGATTTTCAAGGCCGACAAAACACCCTTCTTTATCTTATCTAAATAGACATTTCATTATTTATTGTACATTATAAAGCCTTAAGTAACCTTTCCAGACCTTACCAGACATCGGTCTAAAAAGTGTTTCGTTCAATATAAACACATTCCACTTTTAAACACCGCTTGCTACATATTACCAATTACAAGCACAAGCTACTTTTGAGATAAACAATACTTACTACCACCCCCTGAACCCATACCGCCGGATGATCCTATATATTGAAAATCAAAACTTAGAAGTATTGCATTACTGGCTAAAATTGTAGGCTACTGCATACAATATGATGTCGTACTTAACTTTGTTTTGACTTTGCAAAATACTTTCCAACGTTAGTTCCTTTTAATGTATCGTAAAGTTTGTGTCATTTAAGTCTAAAAAGTATTGGTTTGTTTCGTTTACAACGATACAATCAAATGCATTCATAATTTTTTTTTGTAAAGCCACTGTAAATAAAATATATGGACGCCATTTGTTCTCACAGCAAAGGGGTCATCATCCAGGCCGTAGTATATTATGAAAATGTTATGTAAAACAATGAGAGAAAAACTGTTGTCTATTTTGTCAAAATTTAAATGGAAAAGATATTTCCTCAGTTTAGTGTAACAGCTCCCTCCCTGAAAAAAGATATTTAAATGAAATATAAAACCATTGTCAGATACAAATAGTATAGACATCATCAGATACGAATATGAATAATTTCACATTTTAAGTTTTAATTTACTAAAGATCCTCACATATTTTTTATGAATACTAAACAGACACACCGGGGATGATTTTGTAAAAATAATGTCCAAAATGTATGATAGGTATGATAGGTATGTGTTACACATTGTTTTCACTACGTGATTTCATGAATTTGGATGGTTTGCGGTTTGTCACAATCTTCTTAAAATTTAATATTGAGATACTGACTTGAGTTACTAGAAATAGAAATATAAGATTAAAGTATAATGTTTGTCCCAGCGGAACATACAGCAGATTTGGTGGTTTCATTCAGTCATCTTATAGTATATCGACCTAGTAAACGAAATCGTGCTCGGATGATATAGTTTTTTTGTGAAGTCGATTTACCCATGACTCGCCCGCACGTAATAACTTTCTTTAAGTTACATACCGATTCCCATGTAGTTTTAATAATTTTGATACGTAACCTTGTTTCTTAGTCTACTTGTTAATTTGTTAATTCGTTAAACTCATTTTTCATTCACAATTTGTCAAACTCATTTTTCATTCACAATTTGTCAACGTGGCGAAATTCTTTTCTTTTTATGTCGAAGTGAGCAGAGGAGGAAGTACGAAAAATAAATAATATCTAAATTCGAAGTAACGTTTTATTTAAAATATAAACGTATCTGCATCAAAATTACGAATAATGCATTGTATGTTGTTGAACATTCATCTATATCGTTATAAATATTATGCTTATGCATCACTTTACTTTGTTAGTAGTACCAGTATAATTTTTGAAAGGGCATGCCAATGAACCTATCTTATGTCTTATCACATGATCTAACAAACTACACGTGACTAACCTGATGTTCCGGTAATGACGCCACCGCCGTCGGTGCCACCTCCAGGTTGGAAGTTGCATTTAGGGACAGTGCAACACTGATTGTTAGGATCCTGTTGCATAAAACAACCATCAGGTAGAGTGTCGTAATGAGGGCAGCTGTATTAAAGAATAGAAAATACTTTTGATTAATCAAACGTTACCTGATATACCGTTTTTATTATTTTCTTTTTCTGAGAGAATTTCTATCCTTTTTTTAGGGAAAACAACTGTATTGTTGGTCTTATGAAGTTTCTTGTAAAGTTGATAATCAATTTTTTGCAAAATGCATCTATGGCCATTGCATTATTTATGGGCGTGGCTTAAAATAACTTGTATAGCATTGAGTGATAATTCCAAACCGGTTCATGAAATGTAATTTACGTACACTTCTGTACAGCTGTAGCGTCCGGCTGTACCGTCTTTGCAAACACAGTTGTATTTACATGGGACTGTCCATGTCTGTCCCTGCTGATAGACCTGTCCTTCGTACAAACATCCTCCCCCTTAACAGAAAATGTATCTTTCATAATCTAAGACATAAATTAGAAAGGTGACAAATACTTCTTGCAGTTAAATGGGTATTTTTAATTAATGCAACATATTTTACAATAATCATTGGTATAAAAAGACATTTCATGCAGAAATGTACCTAAGATAAAGACAGCATCAATTCCGTACAAATGTCTTTTTCTTTTCTTTTCTTTTGGAATTAAACATAAAAAAAATATTGTTTTGAGTTTATTCTTTTGATAAATAAATTGGTCCCAACTTCTTTCGTAAATTTTGTTTAAGTATAAAGACATGTTTACAAGAAGAAATCTTCCAATACTCAATTTAGTAGTTGTAGACAATCGCACCGAAGAATGTCTAACACGTTTCATGAACGAGTATGTCTGAACTATGGTATTATATAACTTCGTTATCGAGCTATATTTGGTAGTCTGGGATTGACTTGGGCTAGTGTGATTCAAGGTGAGTTTTTGTTTTTGTGGGTCGCGACAGGTTATCTTTCCAAAATGGCCCCGTGTCATGAAGTTTTCATGAACGTATCAGTGTGTACCAAACTAAACCCCCACGCATTTTAGTACTGTTTTGGGTAACTTGAATTATTTTTAGAAGTTTTGGGTTTTGTTTTTCTTTATTTTTTACAAATTATAGCCGTTTCAAAGTTTGCTGCATCAAAGACAGTATACTAAATACTAAATAAGAACTTCATATCATTTGTTATTGATTTTCTGTAGTATTTTTTCAGTTTTTTAATTATTTTTTTTTCAGTTGAACCAAGTATATTTATAAATACCATTTACAATAATTTTTATACTAAATGGTTTATTTTTAAAAACAAATCACATTTTTAACTATAAAAGAACTAGTAATAATGTAACTTGTCTAGCAACTGACATTATCAGGGGAAAAACAAACTATTTTATGTATCTTAATTACTTTCATGTTTTATGTTTCAAACAGTAAAACATTCAACTTTTTTTGACGAAGTTTTTTTTGCTCATCACATATTTTTTCTATTTCAAATCTATCTCAAATCTATCAATGTGACTGATATTCACAATGGTTGACTGTTCATAGACCAGTAAAAAAAAATTTTATTTTTTTTTATTTAATGACTTTTTATGAATATGTATTTTTTAAAAAAACCCATAAAAACCACAGCTGTAGGAGATCGATTCATACTTATGCTAACGTTAACAAATGTCATAATTGATAAAGCATAAAAAAGAAGTTAATTCTTTTAGAAAACCAATATATTTTTTTCCAAACTGATGGTTATTTCAATCGTGCTTAAAGTCGTTCTCGAAATTTCCTCATTACAAACAATTAAAACTATAATACTTGAAAGTATGTTTGAATTGTTAAAGGAAATTTTTATTTTTTTATCCTAGCATTTGCTCAAATTGCTATGAAAATAAACTATTTTAATAAAAATTGAATTTCTTACCTGCTTGTCGTTTTACGATGTGCCTAGTTCTCCGCACTCCTTTGATCTTCTCGGAAGCGACCAGAGCAATGCACAAGATAACTAATACGAAAATTTTATTCATTGTTAGGAACACAAACTTTCCCGTTTTGATTCAAGGCTGGGGTCTATTAGTCTGTGTTATCAGACCGCGGTTGCACAGTCCTTTATATACTACTGCAGGGTTACTCTAGATAGCTGAAATTGTGACGCAATGCATTTGTGCTGATTTCCGCAGATAGTATCAGGTTAAATTAATTATTTGAGAGGAAAATTTAAAACAAATCCATTCGTCTTATCCGTGTGTTTGCTCTATTAGGCTTAACCCATGATGTTTTCCCCGATAAGATTAATTCAATTTTTATTCATCGTGACCAGTAGTAGAATGTCTCATCCAGAGGCCTCTGTCCCTGAATGAAATTGATTTTTCTTTCTTTTCACTGTTCTATTACTGTAAAAGTGTTTTTTTACGCGTGGGGGAAATTTACATTAGGTACGCTGTAAGCTTAAAACCGCGTAAAATACCCAGCGCGTATGGTTAAAAACTCAAAACTTCAATGTGGTTAATCACGCGTATTGTTTGACCATAGGCAACTTGTACAAAATCACCAGCGTAAATAACTACTTTTACAGTAAAATATTCAATTAAAATCACTTGAGATTGGGAAGATTGTTAATGATGATATTTGGCTCTGTGTCATTGCATTTGTATATGCATGAAATTATATAATTTTCATTCAGTGTTTTATTTTTTTAAAGTGCATTGTAGTATCTGATTATATAAATTTCGAAAATCCTGCGAAATTAACTCTGTTTCTGAAAAGATTATATAAGCATCTTCCTTAAAAAGATGACACTTTTCCCATTTAAAAATCTAAAATGTACGCCCTCGCCAATTTAACTTGGATATCTTTGTCAAAAATCGGAGGCAAAGCAAACAATAGCCTTATGGAAAGTCTTCCGATGGTGTTGAACTTTTGAATATTAAAAACGCAATCCTATGTTTGAATTTTGCTTTGTTCATTTTATTTGCCTTTGCGGTTTTGTTTTGTTTTTTGTTTTTTTTTTTTTGGGGGGGGGGTATGTTTTGCTGTGTGTTGTCAAACATTTTATACAATAGGTAATAGTGGTCTTGTAATTTATGAAATTTAAGAAGCTTATACGTACAACTTATCGCTTATTTTTCTAGACAAACGCTAGGAACGAACTTCTGAATGTTGTATACTCTTTGAAGATTATGTGTAATATAAATTTTCATATATTTGGATATGCTTTCTCTATATATCATAGCAGAAGAAATAGCAAAAGTATGTGTTTAATTTCAGTTCAAAAATTATACTAAATATTTCATAACGAAAAATCTAGTCCAACTTAGAATATCAATTTTTGTTCGTTTTTTATTCTCAATCAGTCAGATAAAATCAAATTGTGTTCGTTATTCAAACATCATCCAAAGGCATAACAAATTGATTAACAAATCATCCGTATTCGATCGAGACTTTTAATTTATCGCATGTTGCATCCCAGAGGCTTATTGGGAAAAAATCCAAATTATGTTTGTTGACAGTAGTTGAAGTAAAAGTTGTAGTGCCCTTTACACATGATTGGACCTTTTACTCGTGACCGAATAACAGGGCATCGACTGTTGGAAGTAAGGGTAAGATTTTTCTAAATTTGAAATTTCTAATGAGTAAACGGCAATATCATACATAGCTGCAGGTCTGTAGCTCCCGGTCTGAAAACATTCGGATAGACGACTTGGGAGCTAAAGTGCCTCCCATAGTAAAAAACTGCAATTTACGGCGCACAAAAAATTGCGCTAGTTTTGGACTAATTAACCTTATTTACACACAAATTCTGTGGAAAAAATTAATATCATTAAATTCTTAATGCAATTTATTACTAAATTCATCTCTTTACTTGCCTCAGACTTTCTCCGAAACACGCTAACCGACCTTGGACAATGAAGTATGTTAAATTCACGTCGAGATTGAAAGTCGCCATTTTTACATGTAAACAAACTGCACCACTTCACTTTACGGGGCTGGTGATGATTTTCAAAAGAATATCAGAGGCAAGTAATGTGACGATATCTGTAGTAAAATGTCCGAGGAATTTTTTGGAATCAAATATTTGTACAGAATGTGTTCGGAAATAAGATTAATTAGTCCAAAACTAGCGCAATTTTTTGTGCGCCGTAAATTGCAGTTTTTTACTATGGGAGGCACTGTAGCTCCAAGGTCGTCTATCCGAATATTTTCAGACCGGGAGCTACAGACCTGCAGCTATATCATACATATATGGGTTTTTTAAAAATTTATTTTAAACATTTTAACATCACAAACAACGAACAGGTATAGCACCAACACAGTCAAAATTCAAAATGAATATTGATACAATTAAATTGAAGGTATGGAATTTTGGAAAAGGCTGTAATCAATATTGGAAATGCGAATGTTCGAAGTAGAAGGATATAACATAATTGGGGATTTAACACCTTTAAGAATATTTTTGTTTCATATAAGGAACAAAGCAGACAGTAGATCTTAATTGTATTAATTAACCCTGTAACATCATAATCAATTAGATTATTTTCTCTGAGAGAAACGAAAATGGTGTCTATTACTCTGGATATTGTTTGTTAGAAGTCTGATATCACAATATATAATTTAATTTTCCCATTGTCATACAACTGCACTTTAAGTTATCTTTTCTTATGTTTCTGTGAAAATGGATTAAAGTTAAATGCACTTTTAAGAAGATAAAATTGACATCTAATGCACTTTTAGTAGGCCTGCTTTCGACTGGTATTCAAATAGAAATCGTCAGAGAAATCCGTTTTTTGTCGACAGTAGTGACACAAATTCCTTCTGTTTTTAGCATTCAAAGCAGCCAGTGACCAATTACTCATCGCCCAATCTATATATAATTTTTCTTATCAGATGTGCAGCTTTGCAATTAGCATCAAAATATAAAGTACCCATGAAATGAGAAGAATCAGGAGACACCATAGTAAGTGACCTAAATGACTCCACCCGATGTGTCGGAAAGAGGTGACAGATAAGACGGCCCTAATAACTGGATAATAAGGGAAGTGTTTTTGTCAATATTTGAGAAAATTCACCCGGGCACTCAGCGACGTGAGCTTGTGACGTAAATTTTTCCTTTTAGGACAAAAGTTAGGGCTAGTATTCTCATCAATAAGACATCTTATACAGTTTAGACATTTTAGTTCAAGCTACTTTATTAGATTATAATAATTATTGTAGGTTTAAAAATGACTGTATTTTAATATTTCTTTCTCCCTTAATTGACAAAAAATCATGTACATGGCAAAAGATTCCAGAAATTTATTTGTGAAATAAGTAAACAAACAAATATATAATAACAATATCTTTGTATTTTATATGTGATCAGCTTTCCTAATGTAGGTCCAATTTGATCCATAAACTTATTTGATAATGAATTCAAATTATAATTGCTGTTCAAAAACCTTCTGCATTTAAATATTTGAATTATTTTATAATCAGGATACTTCATTTTGGCGAAAAATTTTCATTTCCATCGGTGTCACGACTAATTTAAGTAAAAATGAATGTGTTCTGTACAAAGAATAGTTTTTAAAAAAGTAAATCGTTATATTTATTTGCTACCTGTTTAAAATTATTAAATATTTGACCACAAGTTGGACTTTGCCTGAAATATATTAAGTGAATAAAGTTGAAAAAAAGTTCACATCATTGTTTGTATAAATAAACTTGTTATAGATATGAACAAAATATAAACCATTGTAAACAAGCTCACGTTATATTGTTTTCTAGCTTGAAAACCTGATAAACTGATTATGGAAAGCCAATCCATCTTATTTATCAAATATTAACAATCCTGAATGATTGTGAATATATATAGATATATTATAAGAAAAATATTGTTTGCAAAGAATTACTCCGGTGATTTTCTATATAAGGAAATTTTTATCTGCCACGAAAAGCATTTCATGATGTGTATACTTTTGAGATACACTTCTATATCAGTTGATATACTTTAAGTATCTTAAGTGGTACATTGTATCTTTGACATGCATTACACACAAACAAATTTATTGAAATTTTATAAAACATTCTAAGTCGATTCAAAGGGGATCCAATTGCATCTATACAACTAGTGCTAGTGTATTGCTATATCATTACAATTAAGAATCGTTTAAGCAAATGTGATGTCGGAGATCCATATGCTTTATGAAGAGATTATAAAGATAAAAAAGCTTTCAATAGTATTCTTTTTTATTGAAGATGATTGAAGGTTATAAAAAAAAGTGAGGTAGAAGTCAAAATATGTATAATTTAAGTCTATCATGCAGTATATCTTTGACATTCATTTCTGCTCTTGCAAAAATAAATTTATAGAGATATTCTTTTTCCAAAGCAACCATATATATATATATATATATATATATATATATATATATATAAGCTAGACTCTATGATAAATCCGGAAAGCAGAATTCGTAATTTTAGTTTCCCAGGTCATTATGGGTAGACAAGTCCGCTTTCTTTGACACAATTTGGCAGACAATGCCGCTGATAAGCTATCGGTTTTGCTTTGGTCTGTGTTTTCTGTTGTTTTTATATCTGTTGATATCTCAAAAAAAATTTAATAATCAAAATATAATTATGAATTTGATTTATGCCAAATCTGTCTTTCCTGCAGAATTTTTCTTAATGTAGTAAATTAATTCTCTTATAAAATGGAATAAATCTCATATATTATATATAACACGATCTAAATTTTCAAATTTTCATTACAGAAATTTAGATTGTGTACCTTGGTGTTAATATTTTATGATGTCAAAAATCTAATATCGAAAATGATCATGAGCAAGTCCCAAATACAAATCCTTCAAAAAGTTTGTCTATAGTATGGAACTAATACAGTCAGGATTAAGTCCAATTGGTCTTTACATAGTTTCAACACTGAATAATCATCGATTTTCGATGAAATATGACATGTTTATATGCAAATAAAAGTGCCGATTTATGAGTGGATTAAGGTGCATTAAACAACTGATAATTCTCATACTACTTTTCAGAATTTTTACGTCCAGATGACCAAGGTAGATAGTTACAAATGTAGATGCATACATAGTACTTATATCGTTCGCTGGGTTCAAATTCATGACTTCCGGTCAAGTGCGTGGGGGAGGGTGTGTATGCCATCACGTGATTGGTGTTTTTAAGTATTTACAAACCTACAGAAAACAATCTAATGACACCTGTTATCACTTACTTAATATTTAAACTAACTTTTAATAAGACGTTTAAAATAAGTATCTTTTTATCATAAATGATTTAAAATTATTTTGAATTTTTTTCGTTTTTTCTAGGCTTGCATTTTTAATATCTTAATAAAATAATGAAAATCGATATCAGTAACATTTGGTCCAAATTGACAGAAATATCACTCTTCATTCTAAAATAATAATGATCTTCTTGAGAAGAAAAGAGCTTTTTTAATGTTTTGGAAAATATAACAAATATCTAAGGAAAATACTGTGATTATATCTTTATTAAATGAAATGTTGTATTTTTTCCGTATCTAAAAATTTTAAAAAATCCAATGCGTAATATGTTGACCACCCAGTCTCCTTGAGGCCCCAAAGAGAAATGCCTCTGGAGCTGTACACGTTTTAAAAGTGTATGATATGCATGCATTTATGTACACTAATATATCTTGACCTTGGCGTTTACATTTCAAACACAAACGACAGTCTTGTCTTTGAGGTACGCAGCTGTTTCAAGATAACGTTCTATATATAGTTGTCAGGGTCGACATTTGTATTATAATATATCTTTGGTCTGGAGGTTGGGTCGTCCTACACAGCCGAGGACAGTCGCCGCCATTTTTTGGCTATAGTTCCTGTTATTTGAAAACATCAAATCTGCACTTTATATAATGGAATATTTCTGCGCCATCTACTTTATCAAAGAGTAAACGTAGCTCCCCCCCCCAAAAAAAAAAGTCGCTACATACTCTATTTTCTTCGTAGAATTATACTTGCATCTATATTCACAATTAAACAACCTTCCTTGAAAGAAAGTTGGTCTTTACATTACATGATACATGTAATATAGTTATTATCTTGAAAATTATCCATACAAAAGGGGTACCCTTATTGTAATATTATGCAAAAAAACAAAAATGGCTATGATATATAATACATTAAGATTTTACACACTTTCGCCTTTTTTGGTACCTTTATAGCATACCAACGTGTAGTTTGGTTTTCTTTTCTAAAATCTTGAAAACCTTTGGTTATTTTTGATTCTATTATCTAAGAAAAACTTTGGCTTACAGTCTTATTGTCCCAAATATCATACTTAGCAAATATAACAATCGTTAACTGTATTGAAAACTAAACACTAAATAGACGAAATGATTAAAAAAAATGATATTAAATCATTTTACAGTGACAGTATATGTACTTTTCTAAATAATTAAATACACCTGCGATGCTGGAATTCCGTCTTATTGTCTTAGATTCAAAATTAAATTTAGTCGTAATCTGGGAGAAGACTGTGAGGGGGATGGATTACTAAAAAAATTATCAATCGTTGACAGCTTTTTGAAAATATTACCAATGTCCTTTTTGATATTTTGGTATCATTACAGATACACATACGATTGATGGCTATATGGAGATGAGAGATACGCGAACTTAGGCATTGAATTACAAGTACAGTCATTTATGAATATTCAGATTTTAAGTAAACAAATTGATTAGAATTTGTTTATTTAGTCATTTTCAACACAAATAACAGGTCAAGATCATAAGTATATCATGAAAAAAAAAATGCAAAATTACATGAGGTTAAAAAATATTTATGAAGAATGAACATTTTTGAAAATTTATCTTGTAAATGTTGACAATGCATTTAGTTTTTCTACGTATTAAATATCCATCACCTCCTTAAACTTACAATACTGTTTTAATTTTCAGTGTATCTCTTTACCATGAGCGTTTTTCTTATCGTTTGCAAAATATGTTCATTTCATCATCTTCATCACCAACGCTATTAGAACCACACATTGTACATTGTCTTTAATTTCATTTTGGGTGGGAGTTGCTACAAATTGTCTGTTTTATACTTTGGCACCTTTTTTTCTGCCACCTTTTTTTCACATTCTAATCATTTTGAAACTGGATTGAAATTTGATACTCTAGTCTATTAGAGCGATCAGCCTATTGTGGTTTTAAATTAATGTATTGTTTGAGAGTGATCTCCCTTTTATTGTGTTGATTATCTATTTTAATTATCTCTCGTTAAAGAAATAAAAATATTATCCATCCATCTATCTTGGTATTTGTGTGATTTTTTTAAATTTAGGAAATCAGGTCTTGTTAGGAAATAGAATATTACTCAGTTTGTGCAAAAAAAAGCATTAGATTAAGTAAACTTGTTAATTACACAGAAGAACATAAATGCTAATACCTTGGTAATTTTATTAATATGGGCTGTCAAAACTAAAACCAAGTACATTTTAATCATTTTAACCTTGAAAATATGACAATGGTAATTTTTCAGTAAAAAAATTTAAAACGTATTCCTACAATATGATACCTTAATTTTTATAACCCCACTTTTTATTTACAAATCAAAAGTTCATAAAATATTTATTTTGAAAATGCATACATGTATGTTTTATTGTAGTGACGTTTCTCGTTGATTTGTGATTACTGCTCAACGTAACCGGGTGGGTATTGAACCTGGATGTTTGGTGGACAGTTAGGAGTCTGGCAACATTTCCCTGGACCTGGTGGGTTCAGACTACAGGAAGGTGGGAGATTCCATTTTAAACATCTGTCAAAAGTCAATAACTTTATTGATAAATGTATTGTTCATACGTCACTGGGTATATAGGAAATGTCTAGTGAATTTATAAACATCAGAATGCCTTTACAATTTCTCTCCCCCAATGCATATTTGTTGCTTCTGAAATTAAAGTATTAGAAAATTAATAACGTTGAGAACTTTAAATTCACATGTACTATTTCATTGCAATTGGAATTTTTCAAATATTATTTTTGACATAAAGAAGTTATTAAAGTAATGTCAAATAATACCTATAAGTCGGTTTTTAATTATATCTATTGCAATTCTTTATGATAACCCCTTTTTAATCTATTCTAAAACACATGCCAAACTTATCAAGAGTAACAAAAATATCAGCTCAACTAATTTCGTTTTCCTTTAACAGACTCTTTAAATAATTCGCCTACAATGTAAACTTACATTCCTGTGCAAGTGTATTTTCCAGTGGCGGCGTCATGACACGTACAGCTGTATGTGCAGCCATCCTTCCAAGTCTCTCCTTGTTGGTAAACGTGGTCCTTGTATACACAACCTAAACAAACGGAAATTCCACTTAGTCGCATGTGTTGTTAGATACGTACCATTCATACACGTTTATGCCAACATTCCGACCATTGCTATAATTTTTTTTTTTTGAAAATAGAACAAGTGGTTCATTATTCAAACCAACTTTTATTCGCGACAATTTTATTTCGCGATAAACTGGTTCGCGGTGATTAATTTTTGCGATCAAGCTTCATCAATACCCGTGGTGTTATTTATGGACTGGTTCGCGGCAAGAAAAATTCGCGACGACAAGGTTCTAGCGAACCTCGAGAATATATCTCCCATGCGAATAAAAGTTGGTTTAAAGTATATTTTTCATCGTATCTTTCATTTTTAAAGTCCACCTGTAGATGATCCAGTGAAGCCACCATGATTTCCTGCGCTGGCGCCGGTGCATTTATGACAGTAAGCCTGACAGTTCTTCGAGACCCAGTCAGTATATGTTGGATCGGAGCAGACACCCTGTCCGTAGTTGGCACAGTTGTTAATAGCATCAGCACACATTCCTAAAAAAATTTAAATGGCCAGATTTTAAAAGTTGCCAATGGTTAATTCTAGAGTGTCATTGCATTGTGTTTCGAGGTTGTTTTATCTCTGGACCTCTAATTAAAAGAATACCAATGGAATTCGTAAGGATACAGTGTATTATTGATATAAATCACTTTTTGATTTATTATTTTGTGAGCCCTGTATCTTGTAGCTTGACTTTTGACATTTTAATTTTAGTGAAACATTGGAAACGCTAATGTTAATCATTCTAGATATTTAAAATTTCTAGCTTAAATTGTGTCTATGTCGCTCTAAGTCGAACACCTCACCTGCTACTTTTTTTTTTATCAAAGGTTTATTAATGTATATTTTAAAAGAGCACTTTGGCGTGTATAACGTTCCTTTATTCGAAAATCTCGTGATGGAAATTCGATAATCTTGTGATGTATGTTCAATATCTTGGAATGTATATTCTATATCTTGTTATGTATATTCTATAATCCTGTGATGTATGTTCAATATCTTATGTGATGTATATTCTTTATCTCGTGATGTATATTCAAAATCTTGTGATGTATGTTCAAAATTTTGTGATGTATATTCTATAATATTGTGATATATGTTCGATAATAATGTGATGTAATTTTAATATATTGCGATGTATATTCTATATACTGTTATGTATTATCTATAATCTTGTTATGTACATGTATATTCTATATCTTAAAATATACATCACAAGATATTGAACATACATCACAAGATTATCGAATATACATCACAAGATTTTGAACATACATTACACAAATATTGAACATACATCACAAGATTTTGAATATACATCACAAGATTTTCGAATAAAGCAACGTTTTACACGCCACAGAAAACAAATCATTTTATTGATATGTATAGACGTTCTTCTGCTGTTTAAACAAAAATGAAAAATCATATAATATTGATTACGGTTTAAAAAAAATGCATACGTTTTTATGAAAATGATTAAACATGTTTTTTATTCATAAAGTAGAACTGTAATTTTATAGTACATGTAAATGTTTAAACATCATCGTATAGTAGCATAGGCATATAAATTTGCATATAGATATAAACTTTGCAATTAATGTGACAATAAAATTGTCAATTTTAGAGTTACTCTTTTGACAAACACAAAAACCGCAGGTATACGTTAAATAAGCTATTTACCTATATTTGACAGAAAAATAAATCCAAATAAGGAATGATTTTCTTACCTGCTTGTCTACGATTCATTTCTTTGATCTTCTCGGAAGCGACCAAAGCAGTGCACAAGAAAACTAATACGAGAATTCTATTCATTGTAAAGAACACAGATTTGGCTTGATTCAAGGCTCTAGTCTTTAGTATTCTGTGTTATCGTGTCGCTATTGTGCAGTCCTTTATATACACCTGCTAAATTATGACGTGATACATTTGTGGTGATATTAATACATAGGTTACTTAATTTTTTTTAATCCAAATTTAAAACAAATTCATTGTTCTATACGATATTCGAGTGTTTAACCATGATGTTTGAAAGGAATCAATTTTAATCACTCGTTTATAGAACTCTACGTGTATCGCTTAGATTCCAATTCTACCTAGCATTTTACTTTATCATACTTTCATGTTAAATACTGAAATTTAATTGGTTTAGATGCAGTTAATAATCCGTTCTATTACTCTTAGCGTTAGCAACACACTTGGCAACGGGTAACACAACGATTTGTTACATGCGCGTAAATTATGCGCATACGGTTCGCCGTAGAATTCACGTCATTCCTAAAAAAATCAGTAAAGTTTTCTATAAAAGTAAGACATTCAGTATAATAAAATAAATAATGCCTGTTTGGGAGGGTAACAGTTGAAATTGACACCCCCGAGAAAACCATTGTCAACCGACGCTTAGGCACTATTTATATAATATTGAAATCCAGATTCCATTGTCCAAGATTCCAATTCTACCTAGTATTTCACTTTTCATAATATACTGAAACTGAAATCGTTCTCATTTTCGAGATTTCGCCCAAACTAGATTTTTTAAATTGTAATAATTGTTATTGGATACAGCTTGAATAATGATTCGTCACTTTACATATTCATATATTTATTCTTTGTGGGTTTGAGGCAACCTGCAAAATATGCGACTTAAAAATTATATTGTGAATCAATAAATGATAGTCAGATATTTTCTTTACATGATGGAAAGAGCTGAGGTTTATCAGTTTAGTATTAATCTCAATTTTTAGGTATAGAGATCTCAGTGAAATTAGATAAAATAATATAATTAAAGAACAGCTTACAATTACCTTTGTCAGCAATGGAACAGAAAATTCCCTTCTATAATTTGCTAAGACCTTTTCATTGTCTAACTAAAAGTATAATTCAATTAACGTCCGATCCTAAATCATAATTAAACTGCTCATTAACACAAACCTTTGACGAATATCTTACAGCAGTTATGTAATATTTAATAAGAAGATTTTGAGTAGTTTTTTTTTTCTCTAAAAGGTGTAAAAAATAAAATAATAATAACAGGCGAGATGTTTATTATTTAAGATCCAGGTATTGTTGGTCTTTTCTGGTAGATAAGCAGCCCTGCCCGGTAGATAAACGGAATATTAAGACAATGAAAGACATGAGATGTGGTTTCAGATCGAAACTCTGCCTGGTAGTTCGATATCTTTTTGACTTGCGGTTCCCCAATATACATCATGTTACGCTGCACTTGCTTTGAAAATGTATCTGGAAGCAAACTTAAGAGTTCCCTGTTTCTTTACAAAACTGTATTTGTTTCATTGTGTTTTTTTATCATACTAGTATTGGTAGTGATAAATACAAGACAGACATGAAGTCAATTTCTTCTCAAGGTATTATCCTTGCGATTTACAAAAAAATTTCAGGTCTAAGTAGCAAAATTAATATGGTAGCTATTGTATAGATTTTACTTTTTTTTTGGCAATTTTGTTTAACTTCAAGGCCAACACTGACAAGCCTGACCAGCCTTTGTGGTAAAATAGACAATGCTGCTAATATGTTGGTAATTGAGTTAACGTTTTCCACGTCTTCCACAACAAGTGTAACTATCCTTGTTTTGTCGTTGCATTTGTACATTTGTAAATATTTTTTTTTTTTGGAAGGTACATGTAGGATACGATTTCTACTATTATGGTGTTGGGTATGTATATATTACTTTGACTATTTTCGTTTAATTTTCAACGTTCTGATTGTTGGCATAATGCAATGCAACTTAAAGTGTATATCCTCAAACAAGTTCACAAAAGTGCATATCCTCAAACAAGTTCACAATAGTGCATTAAACAACTGATAAATCCCATACTACTTTTCAGATATCTATATATTTGTCCGTATGACCAAGATAGAAAGTTACATATATAGACTCATACATGTAGTACTAAAGGTTTGAGTGGTACTCAAAACCATGCCTTTCATCAAGTGCAGGGGGGGGGGGGAGTTTTTGCAATTACAAGAGTTGTGTACAAAAGTTTTTACAATACATTCAATTAAGTAACTTTACATTGACATTTGTTGTTTAGTTTGATTATAACAGTAAAACTTGTAATAAGACGCAATATGGTACTGAATACGTTTCATTACAGTGGCATTTGAATTGTACACTATTGCATATCGATCATATGTGGTGTTTGTTAGATTGCTTTCTTATTTATGAAAAAGGATTTCAAATCGTTACAATTGCATGCATATGATCGCAAATACACTGGTCATTATCTCCATCCTGTTTAAGAAGGTCTTTGCTTTAGATTATGCCAAACACAAAGAAAGATAGTTATCATTATATGTTTTTACTTCTGTTTGGTTTTGGAAATATGTTTGAAAATGTTTTTTGTTAATAAACACCAATACCGTTTAATGAAACATGTTCATAATAATTCCAAAGAAACACAAAGCTTCTAAAAACTTTCATATAATATTATAACCGACCGCCACCTGGTGGCCTGTAATAAGTCAAACTGATGTGAGTGAACTTTGTTGATGGAAACTTTGTCAAAACAATATTATTTTAATCAGTGATGTTCAAATGTTCATCAATTTTACTTGCTATAGATAGTGACATATTCTTCTGTTGACGTCGGTTTTCTTTTGAATTTTAAAGTCGTTGGACTCGATTTGTAAAGTACTTTTCGGTGATCTAAGATCATTTTGCACTCGATGAAAATGCGCATGCATTGTACTAATTTTGATAAGCATTATCGTATTGGTCAAATAAAAAATTACCGCCATATTTATAGTTCTGTAGAAAAAACTTTGCACACAGTACCATAATACAATGTGTGCACAAGCATTGATAAATATCGTCAGTTAGGTTGTTGTCAATATTTTTGTCATGTATGCTAATTAAGTACAAAAAAGTACTTTAAAAAGTCAAAATGACTTTTAGTACACACTTAATTAATGGGATATCTTTATATCAATCCTGCGACAAGGACTGATTTTTAAAGATTGTTAATAATGAACATTTTAAACAGAGAATTGTTTGCTCAGTTTTATCTTCATTTAATAACAAAGAAGGACTTCACCTGCATTAATGTCGGCATAACACAGATATAAATACGTTTTTAAATTAGCCCGAATGGATAAAAGATTGTCGGGTTTTTTCCGTTATAAATCCTAGTAAGAGGTATGTTTTTGATCTGGTAATTTCCTCGGATAAAAAGAGCTACAGGATATGTCAATTAAGAATTTTTTAACTTTTTAAGGTGCATGAGAAAATCTAAAAAAAAAAAAAAACTCTGATGGAAATAGAAAATTTTGGACAGATCGAGTTAAGTATTTATTTAGTTTTCCATTTTTTATTTATTATCATCAATTTAATTAACACAAATAAAAACATCTTTCTGCATAATCTTTGTCATTCTATTTAAAAGTACCTGTTTGATCACTTAGAAATCCGAGCCTTCAATATAGACTAACAATTGATATCAGATTTTAACTCGAGAAGTTTAAGAGGAATCAGATTTGAGGTTGCCACATAGGAGATGTCTTTTGTCAAACCCTGTAGGGTAGAGATGAAGAAAGCTGAGGCCACACCCTGTACAAACTGGCGGTACTCTGTTAAAAGGGTGTCGTTTGTTGTCTTGCAGAAATGAGATACATGACACACTACAGGAAACATCAAACAGAAAAAAAAAGTAGAAAATGTTAACAATAATTACCTTCTCGAGTGATGTTGTTTGAAGTGTTGAATGTTTGAAATTATAGATATGAAAATGGTTTACATACTTTCCCATCCCACTGGGTCTAGAATGTCACAGTGTCCAAAATTCTGAAAAACAAAGGAAGAATGTATTTTTTTTTAAAATTGTGTTTTCTTTATAAATAATTTGTCTTTAAATACAACACGCAATATAAATAAAGTACCATCACTATACCGAATAAGAAAATCTATAATACAGAAAAACTACAGAAAATTTAGAAAAGTCAACATTCCAAATTCTATAGAGAATCCAGAATTTTGATATAAGGCGGTTCTTGATACCAATCATAAACCTTCAACGTTTTTGTCATTGACATGAATTTGAAAACAATGTTTCTTGAAAGATTTTCGATGTCCTAAATGTGTTCTTTTCTTTCTCAATGGAAAATCAGGCTCTAGAGAGTCTACTAGCTAGTACATACCGCTACATTCATGGCTATTCGAGGACAGGACCAAATATCGTACAACTTGTTGTAGTCAAAGCCAGGTATGGCGCATTTTAACCCCTCCTCGGAAAGCTGTGTTCCGTACATTAAGGCAGGCATGCCATTTTTAATGGGAGAACCAACGTCAGCCGAAAAAGGTTCCAGAAATACAGTGGACTAAAAAATTAACCAATAATTATCACCAGTTTCTTAAATTTTAGCAAAACGTACATATTTTTTTTTTTATTTTGTACTAATATCTTTATGAATTACAAGTAAAAAGTAGCATTGGTTTGTTCACTCGAGATTCAGAAAAGAGAATATTGAATGAAACATGACGATTAGAAAGCATTTTAAAAGTGTCGGTCAAATGCTGCAAGTGTCGGTCAAATGCTGCCTTATCAAAACAGATATTTTAACACTTCATTGACGCATTGATTTCTTTTCATATTTAAAAAGTCATCAGATAATAAATTCACGAAGATTTACGAGTTCAACGGATCCAAATAGACATGATATCAAGTACATGTAACTAATTTTGGGTTGGTGGCGCTGAATCAGATATTATTGACTGGACATTGCCTAATTAAAAAAAACCAAAAACCAATTTACTAATTTTGGGTATTCAACCCCAAAATTTATAAATTCAAGTTAAGCACCTTGAATAGATTTCTCTTTTCTTTAATCATTTTCACACTGACGTCACATCCAGACGAATGACACAGCAGCCCTGTTGAGTTGAAGACTGGTGTTGATTCGGTTCTGTTTCTGAAATAGTTTTCCAACTGAAATAAAATATGTTTGAATTTATTTTGCAGAAATTCATAGTTTCTCCATTCTACTGTTCAAATGGGTTCTGGTTTTATATTTTTACAATCTTACCCAAGTCAGTTGTTTGAAAAATTTGTCGATATCCTGCTTTCCATAGTTTGGTGGTTTGGTAGATTGCTGCTTTTCATCGTAAACGGGAAACTGGTAATCCACTCCAAACACGAAGAAACCGTGTGAAGCAATGGAGGATAGGACGACCGTGTACAGCTCGGATAGGACGTACGTGTTTAGACCGCCCAGGAAAATCACAACTGGATAGTCACCATTTTCCAATGGGAAAAACGCTGAAATGTGATAATCATTTTTTTTTTCAAAACCATAATAGAAAACCTTCAAAAACAAGGTAAATTGGCTTTGCTTTTACTTTAATTTTTATTATTTTATGGTTACAAACTGATATGATTATTTGTCATATGCAGTTTTATTTAACTTTTAGATTACGAGTGATGATATCATTTAAAAGGAACCCTGGCACGTAGCATCGTTTTTGAAAGTGGGGGGGGGGGGGGGGGGGC
>WFKH01010931.1:35974783-35993429 GCA_016163765.1 Magallana hongkongensis
AAAAAAAAAATTATGTTTCAAAAATTTTGATTAAAAATACCATTGGTTGAGAGTTGAGTTCATTAATTTAAGATATTCATCTGGATTATCCTCCGACGAAAAGATCACCTTTTCAATTAAAATTCAAATGTCATCTTTTGTTCATTGAATCGATCAAACTAAATCAGATAACTGAAAACAGATCGCCATTTCTTGCAGGTAACGCGATTACGTGGAAAGTTCTACAAACATATCCACTGTAGTAAACTGAGCCTTATATTATGGAAAAAAAGTTCTGGTGTTAAAAATTGTTTCCCTAGCTCAGACCTTAGTATTTATCTTTCTTCAAAATCGTCTAAGTACTACAACGTCATGGAATCTTAATTTGTTCTTTTATGCTGTGCATTCTGTTTAAATAGAGATGAAATGAACACAACGTAACAAAATCTACTAATCAGTTATCCAGATTGATCTGTTTATAATTTTTAACTATGGAGGGGATTTAATCTGAAATCAAATACGTGGATTTAAAACAAAACTGCCGGAGTTCTTGGTTACAGCGAACTACGTAGAAGCGTTTAATAGGCGTTAACTCCAGAAAAGATTTTACGTAATGGTTTGACTGACCTTTGTCCAATCAGATCGTAGTAGGCGGAGTGGAGACATTACCGCTCGTGACTTGAGTTAATGGAATAAGTTAGTATTCTAATCAAAGTATGCCGAATCTTCCTGGAATTATACATAGGTTGTAACATTACTTTATATAAAAACTTTCTTCATGGTTACTCAGTGTGAAACATTCTTTACCTAAGGACGAATTTGTCCGCCATTGTTTTATTTTTCCACTAAGCATCCACCTGCGTTGCCTTTCCGTTTCACTATATCTATATTCATAACTGATCATTCGTTCGCATTTCAAAATATTTAATGCCCGTATTCTCGGACTCCATGCCAGGCCGAAATCTAGTTGGTTAGTTACGTCATTCTTAAACATGTACATGTACGAAGACACTGTTGTCGACGGCCAAAGAAATTTTCCCAATCGTTCTTTAAAACGCTTTAATGATAAATCCAATAAAGGATATACATGTAATATAAAGATCTCAATTAATTTGTTTGCCAGTTCATAACTAATGATGATTTCTTCATCGGCACACCTATAATTTACTCAATTCAATTTCTCTCTTTTCTCTCTCTCTCTCTCTTTCATTCAAGTCACGAGCGGTAATGTCTTAACTCCGCACAGCTACGATCTGATTGGACAAAGGTCAGTCAAAACATTACGTAGAAACTTTTCTAGAGTGAACGCCTATTAAACGCTTCTACGTAGTTCGCTATATTTTGTATTTTTGGTGTTTTTTTTATCACGCTCTTTTCTCGATCATTTTTAAGTCGCATGAAAATATAATAATGATTATGATAATAAAACAAACAGATGTTTTCTATGTTAACTACTGTGTACTATAAAATACTTTGAAAATAAAAATAATTATGCAAAGAAAAAGTGTTCATCGATTTCAAAAAATGTGTGAAATAAGGATACTAAAAAGTTCTAAATCTTATGCGTATATTTTGATATATTTACATTTGCAAATATGTTTCCTTATATGAACCTATACTGCAGTAGAATAGCGAAAACGTTCAATTCTGTATGAACTTTTTCATGACGTCACAATGATCATAGCACGCGCTTATCGCTTGTCGCTTGGATTATTGTAAACATAAAATCTCGGTTATTTTAACAGTTCTGAACGATTTGTCTTTTTCAAACGTAAATATAAGTAATAAACAGCAATGTTAAAAAGTTCACCGGGATATGAAGTTGGTTGGTACGTGATCAAATCTACTGAGAAGCCCTTCGGGCTTCACAGGATTTGATCACGTGACCAACCAACTTCATATCCCGGTGAACTTTTTGAATTGCTGTTTATTTCTTAAGTAAACATGCTTATAGTAAAGCTGGTTTAAACAATGAATTAACAAAGACAAACGACTTTACTCCGTAGATACGGAAGATTTTACATCGGGTGATCGAAAAGTATGTCCATGGTGTTACTACAAGATCAAACATTTCTTTTTTAGAATCAGACATATTTTATTCATTTTAATATATGACATTACTGATTATTACATTTTAAACACATTAGAATTATGACATATCCGAAAGGGTTAATGGTTAAAAGCAGTTTGTCAGACTTTTTTCTTTCTAGAGCAGACTAGTACTCCAGCTCGTAATATACAAATCCTTACTTCGTGGTATTCTGCATCTAAGACCATCCAATGAATCTGCAGTGTACTGCATCTTATCACATACCGGTATTTACATCTACCGAGTATTTTCTCGTCTATTTCTTAAGAAAACCGAATGTGATTCGTAGCTTTATGGAAACTGACAGGGCTGAAATCTACACGATCCAGTTCTAACAAGTTTATCGATCGGTTGAAACCTTAGCAACACAAGAAAAATCATGCATGGACTGCACGAAATGATCATGATGACGTCAGACTCAAATTCCCATATTTGTACTAACTACATGAAATAAATTTGAAAACGGTTACACAGACAAAGGTGGCAGCTTTATAAAAGGGGAATCCTCATTGTTGTGAAAAACTGCCTCCTTGAAACAAATTTAATTTAACCTTAACGTTTAGAGTCCGACAATTTCTTGAAAACTGTCATTTCCGATTTTTGTTTCAAAGAGGCATATTATTAAAAAATACTTTTTTAAAAAATCATTGATACCTATGAAATCTAAGAACGCTGTGTTAAATTTCCTCGCTATAAGTAATGTCTAGAGAAGTCGAGTGGTTACGCCGTTAGGACAGAGTGTAATCGTCTCCGACTTTTTTGATTGGGTTCGAATACCGGAACAGTTGGATTTTTTTTAAATACATCTTTCTTTTAATCGCATGAAAAGGTTATGTATATATGTAATTAAAGAATGCCAGAATAAAGTTTTTTTAACGCTTGTCAATGTAATATTTTGCATGCCTGCTTAATTTTTTTCCACATTACTTACTGTGTGAAGTTCTCGTTATATACTTGAATTATAAACATTTCCTTCTGAACAAGGGATTTTAAAACATTGTACGCAACAATGTGGAAAGTTGGTTTTTTCCCCATTTTTATGAAATAACCGGGTATGCCGTTTTCAAAGATACATGTACAACTGTACAGGTTGTTAAAAGCAAAAAATTCATTAAAAAAGTACGAATCAGTGATCGAGCAATAAGTAAATGAAATGTACGAATAAATTTGTTCCACCTTTTAATCTAGACTATGCGTTTTTATCTTATAGATACTATAGAAACATGCGACGATTACAACTCTGACGGTTTTGAAGAGCCAGAATCAGAATAATTCATGTGCTATTTTAAACACGCCGGGCAGTGGAAATCAAATTCATATACATTGTATGTTAACATTTAAATACAGAATATATGGTAATCTTCCTAACTGTATTTATGAAAATCAAAGGGTGGTTGCCGTGTTCGATATAAATGCGCGTTTTTGTTTTTGTATTTTTCCCTGCAAACGGAACATACACGCTATGTAAATGTAGTCGTCTACGTAATGTGTCTATATTTAGATATGACTCCTGAAGGTGACCTAAAAATATTGACACTGCTATGGAGAAAAACTTAAACAGGGTTCGCCAGTTGCCAAATGAATAAAATATGTTTACATTAAAATTATGCATAAACAGGAGGCATGTAAGGTCTTGCTATTTCTTTTACTGTTTGTACCCCTCCTAAGATTAGTGAAATAGGACCATGACTATCCCATAGTGTCAACCAAATCAAATCAACCGGCCATTAACAAGAACTTTAAAGGGGTACCCTGGTACCCTGGTACCCTGGTCTCTTATAATTATGAAATCGATCTTTGATTAACTAATTTTATTTTGATCACGAAGCTTGAATCAAAATTTTTATCCATCGAATTAAATGATAATGTTCAGTTAAAAAATTTATAAAACCGAAACTTGCAGAAACAAACTTATGAAAATAACATTCATTATATTGATATAGATTCAACACGAAATAAACCAGATATCTTTTTTTTAATTTAATCTCCCCTCACTCAAAAAATAAGCTGGAGGGCGTTCTTTTTATCCTATCCTATTACTAAATGTTAAAAAAAAAGGCTATACCGAGGCGAAATATTTGTACGAATAATCAATGAAAACATCCAGTTATAACAACACATACATGTAGTTACATTCTGAGGAAAACCTAAGGATATTAGACAAAATTTTGCCGCAATGACGATGTTATATAGAAATTATTGTTACACTTGTACCAGATAATTCAAAATTTTTTTTCCAATATTTACCAGTTGAAATTTCTAATAAAGAAAGTTTCTACGTTTTTTTTGTTTTTTTTTTTTTTGTTTTTGTTTTGGTACATGTACCTCTAATGAAGGTTTAAGGCTTATGCCGGTAGCAAGTTAAATTTGTAAAAACAGAGGAAATTTTTTTATGGTCACTTTGGTTTCTATTGACGCCTATTGACGCCATTTTACCTTCGGGTGTAAGCTAACCCTGCCATCATTGACATTGTTTTAATAACTTTTCTATGCGACTATATTTCAGCTAAAATATTTTCTTTTCTTTTTTATGCATCTGAATGCATGAGGAATAAAATTGCAAATAAAATATTATGGCCTTTTAATTGATCTCTAAAAGGTATCTCATAATTAAAGTGCAGTAAGTCTAGCCGTGTTTAATGAATAAACAAATTTTTTGTTACTATGCGAGTAAGGTAACTGATGCTCATGAGTTCAATAGAGACTTAAAAAGACGGGTATTAAGTTTCCCGGGGGTAGTATCTTAAATAATAGTCGTACTAAATCCTAGCCGTTGTTCAGGTCTGTCTGTCATAGAGTCCCGACATTGCACTCAGGTAAGTTAGCTATCTTAATTTATCTTTTTCATTTATCTTAAAACATAGAAAAATATAAAAATCAATCAAAAAGGGGTTCTTTTAAAAGTTGTCATATGAATTAACAATTAATCGGTATAAATGATTTTCTAAGGCTCCTAGTGTTGTGATTTCAAGAGAATTAAAAAAAAATACCGATCAATGAATTTTTAAAAAATGGATTAGAAATTTAAACTTTATAATGCATACATTAAACCTTTGAACATATTTGATAAAAAAAATAACCAAAAAAAAAAAAAAAATAAAAAATAAAAAAATAAAAACCAAAAAACCATGCATATTCAGATATTTTATAAAGTTATTTTTTTAAAAATATTTTAAAAAGTTAATTTTTTTTAATCAAGATATCGTGTCCATTCATTTACATGTAGAACATGTACATATTTATTTATACAATAGTTTACAGTTTATAAGGAAAATAAATAATGTTTCATAAATAAGTTTTGAAAAGCAGTTTCTATTTAAAATCCTAAATCATTATTTTTCCATATTTTAGATCAGTTCTAGATAACTTTTAATATTAAAAATAAAGAATGCTTTGCTAGTATGTTTAAATACATTTGTGCATTTAATTTGAAATTACAAAAAAATCCTCACTGTGTATTCGTTACTTTTACAAAATTATATCAAATTGCCCTGCAGAGTTTTAACTGGAAAATATATGGGTTAATAAGGGGATCGAACCCACTTTCTTCATGTAAGATAGACCACTGACCCTATTGTCATTGAAGTTAGCTAGGATACGCATGTGCAGCTTAAATATTTTAAGGAGGGTCAGATGGATAATTTTTTTCTGGGAGGGGGGGGGGGTTAAGTAACTTAACAGTAACTATGAGAATATTCCAGGGGGAGGGGGGTCTGGACCCCCTCTAGATCAGTCTAGAACGGGGTAACAAAATTCAGTATCCCGCGGACCCCCCTCCCATTTCTGGATCCGCTCATGATCGGTATGTTCGCGTGAGGACAAAAATAACATTGGAATCCATAGCTTCACATAATTATGCTAAACTGTTCGCATACAAAAAAAAAACCAAACAAACAAACAAACAAAAACGGTATCGGATTTAAGAGGGGGGCGCACCCGTCGTGCGCCCCCATCTAAAACTGTCAAAATTAAACTCATTCATACTCCTTTTGGCCAAAAAAAAATGAGTTCACAAGTTGAGAGTCTTAATTATCAATTTTTGTGAAAACTCAAGGTATTTCTCTATATATGACCGATTTAACGGTATAGTATGAAGAAAACCCGTGCATGGGTTCAATGGTGTAACAAACGTGCACAAGTTAGAAAACTTTTTGTTTAATTTTTGTTTAATTTTTTTTTTAAACTGATTAATTTAGAGCCATTCCTCAAAGACAAAAGGATCTCTGCAAGGCAGAAGCTTTTGAGGGGTTTACTGCAGATCTTAAATTTACAAACCTTTAAGATTTGTAATATTATCAATCATTTCTTGATTATAATCACGAGAAGAAATATCACAAAAGTCTGACTCTGAAGACTTCATTTTCACCCTACAAATCGCTAGAATCCAGGAGCTTCCGGGGGCTTCGGCCCACTGGAGGCCTCAAGGCGGCCCCGTGACCCCCAGCCTACAACTGGCGCCCCCTCTAACTCCAAATCCTGGATCCTACCCTGAAAAAAATTGGCCTATTATATGCAACCCTAACGGCTACACTAGTGATGATAGTAGTACTCTCCCCTTCATTACTTGATTATAAACTTTGACCGATGATGACGTCATATATGACATCACAGAGCCATACATGTGTACCGTTGGAAAAGATAAAGTCTATAGAAGCCTGAAGGTAGGGTTATTTTCAGAATATTTCTTGCTTAATATGGTCTGGATTATAAAGAACCATTTTAACATGACCGCGCTTTCAATATAATGTAATTATCTGTATAGTTCACCGTAAAACAATGTAAATGTTTTTGATTTCTTATAGCTAAATTATGACTCAATGACGAAAAATAAATAGACAGAAATACGGGGGGTTTTTTTGCTGTTTGACACGTCCGTAGTCTAAAATGACTGTATACTAGCCCTACAGTCTGGAACGACTCTCATTGAAGAACGTTATATTAAGTTGTGTCCCTTTGCGTGGTGAAACCTTCGGGTGCCTTGTTCTAGAGTTTGAGTTGCAACTTATTTAATGTTTTGTTTTGTTTTTTTATTTTTAATGGCATCCCATACCTGGAGAAATCAAAATACAATATTAAAACGGATTTTAAGTGTTAAATTTTTATTAAAAACCAAGCACTACATGCGCGGATCTCTAGAGAAGGGGGGAGGGGGTCCGGTCCGGACCCCCCCCCCCCCTGGAAAATTAAAATTTCTAAAATTTAAAAAAAAAAATACACAAAAAACCCCCCCCCCCCCCCCCCCCCCCCCGGCAAGTTAAATATCCCTCAGACCCCCACCCCCTTGGAAAATTTTTCTAGATCTGCGCATGCAATTTACTTTATAAATGTTCATACCATTTCATAAAAATTACTGAATTTTGCGAAAGTTACTAATTAAGATAATTTATTACAAAAGATCAAAACACTTGGCGTTAAATATGTTTCTTTTTAGTTTTTAATATGTTTAGGCCTAGATAATTTCCCATCGATGATTCTATATTTATATGTGTATCAAGGGGACTAATTCGCAAAAAAGAAGTCAACATTTTTTTTTTACTAAAACATGGGGGCATTATACGTTGTATTTTATTTCTTCTTCTTTTGTTTTAGTTTCGATGATGCTATCCCGAAAACTTTTACTCATCTGTGTCCTTTCTACAGTGGTACTGCATTACTGTAAGTGTCTGTATTAAAGTATTTATGTATAATATTGGAATAAAATCGATAGCTACACAATGTACATATTTTCGTAATTAAATGCCACCGTCTTTTACAACACATCTATCTAAAGCAGTCCATGTTTTCCGAAGCTCTACAATTGCACTCACCTAATCTGTAATTAATATAAGCCATTAAAACAGGTTTTAAAAAATAAGATTATCTAACTTTACAAACAGTTGCTGTACAAGCTTCAAGTACTTCTGAGAGTCCAACCGAGACAACTGCATCGTCATCTGATAGCTCAACCGCATCGTCTGACAGCTCAGCCGCATCGTCTGAGAGTTCAACCGCATCGTCTGACAGCTCAGCTGCATCGTCTGACAGTTCAACCGCATCGTCTGAGAGTGCATCTTCTAGTTCGACTGCTGCAGCTTCTGCTCCTTCAACCGAGTCATCAGCTGCCAGCTCAACCGCAGCGTCTGATAGTTCAACTGCCTCATCTGACAGTGCATCTTCTAGTTCAACCGCTGCAACAGCTGCTTCTTCAACTGCATCATCTGATAGTACAACGGCTGGTGGTGCAGCTACTACAGCTGGTGGTGCAGCTACTACAACTGGTGGTGCCGCTACTACAGCTGGTGGTGCAGCTACTACAACTGGTGGTGCCGCTACTACAACTGGTGGTGCAGCTACTACAGCTGGTGGTGCCGCTACTACAGCTGGTGGTGCCGCTACTACAACTGGTGGTGCCGCTACTACAACTGGTGGTCCCGCTACCGCAACTGCTGCTCCATCTGGAAACTCGACCGGATCATCTCAGCAACAAGGTAGACTATAACACTACACGGAGAAGGCTTATATATACATAGGCAATTCCTACTGCCTAATCCAATTATGCGTTCATGCATAATAGAACCATTTTAACAAGACCTTGGACTTTCGGTAGGATGTAATTATCTTTTTCTTGCATCAAAACAGGTTAAAAATGACGCTGATTTGAGTGAAATATGCATAGATTGCGTAGTCTTAGCTCAGAAGCCAGACAAATCTTGTTGATTTGGTTTATTCCCACTTAGCCAACATTCTGAAATTCTCAATTCCCACCTAGCCAACATTTCAATTTTCACACCTGAGTAATTACCAGTGTTTACCTGTGTATAGTCTGTTCTTATTACTAGCATACAGATATGTAATTGCTAAAGATAATGAAACTGATTATTTCCAAAATTCAAATAATGTTTTATATGGGGAAAATGAATTATGAAATTTTATTTTATGAATGATGAATAAAAATTTATAACTCATTCCTCTGAAACCAAATATAATTGTACTATTTTACAATGTGTGTAATTATGACTGACTTACAATTGGTAATGATATTTCAACAATTGACCCGAGTGTGTACCACTGATTATGCAATTGGGCATGTAAAACACGAGAACTTAATTGCACATGCTATCTTAATAATACATGAGCACATTGTATATTGTACACAGTTTAAGGGGAAAAATGAATTCAAACCATTAGCAATGGGGCAAATATAGGACGTGGTGCAAGTGAATTATTTTTTTGTAATTGGAAGAGAAAGATTTTATATAAATTTTGCTTGGGGTGTTCACGTATGCAATGCTAATTGTAGAATTGTTTATAAACTGTCTCAAAGTAGGAAGTTGATTTATAAAATGACAGTATAGAATGTGTTTAAATTCTATTAAAATGAGAATTTATTAATTGAGCTGCTGTTGAAATGAACAATGACTAATAAATAGTGATCCTACCGTTATTTATTATAGGGTTTTGAAAGAATTCTCATGTATCAATTGATATTTAACCCCCCCCCCCTCCAAAAGAAAAAAAAATAAAAAAAAAATATAATACTTGTCTTTACTGCCCTAATAAGTAACAAGAAAAAAACCGCCCATGAATAATAACTTTGTTAATCAAGCGTATTTTAATAGTCATAAAATCAATTTGAAACTTCTTTATTAAATATTGTTTTTGAGTTTTTCCTTCAAAATGAACGATAGGCGAACAAAGATTTATATTATTTAATACAAATGTATAATATAGTAAGTCATTCATTATCATAAACATGTAAATTATCGAGCTAATGTTAAGTTATTTTAATTTTTAATCATACAATTTTAAAAATCAAACTGTGTATTATTAGTTAAAAAACAATTATTTGTCTTTACATAGACGTCCTTATTACTTGTACATGTAGGAAACAGACTATAGCTTACCCTGTAATTAAAATCTATTGTTCTCAACCTGCACCCCATTCCCACTTAGCCAACACCTGTTTTCTATACATTTTTCAACATGTTGGCTAAGTGGGAAGACACCGTTGATTTAAAAGAGCCATGATGGCTGAGTGGCCAGCAATGAAATAGACAGACCTACGTTACATTGCTGTTTGACACAACTACCCAATGTCCATGCTCTTGTTAACATGGTTCTAAAATACCGGTATTATACGTTCATATTAAACAATAAAACATGGTATGGGACACGTTAAGGTTCAATATTCCCCTTTTCAATCTTTATTTTTTCAATTGAAATGATATTATAGTAAAAGGATGCCATTAATAGTCATTTATCCCGGTGAGTGCATCTTCGCTAGCCAAGTGTTTTCGGTCCACTCCGCTCCCCACAAAGAGAGGAGAGGTGCGGATCAAAAACCCTTGACTTGGGAAGATGCAGTGAGTGATGATAAGATGTTTCTCCCAAATCATAGGATCTATTTTTTTAAATATAAAAGCAAAATTTTGCAACTATGGATTATACAAGTCTGGTAACGATATCAGAGACCTATTTTAAAATGACATAACAGAAGAACTTTTTTTATGTTTAAAATGGGTCCAATTTCAAAGCCATTTTGGGTAGTATAAATATGAAAAATTATCACATACAATGTATATTCATGATCAGACTAGATTTATGTATTGGATTAAAATTGCATTTTTAATCCACAAAAAAAAAAAAAATGATTTTAATCCATAATTTTATTCAATTATAGTCTTTTGATGAGGTCAATACATGTTTAAATGACCTCATCAAAAGTCTGTAATTGTATTATACAGTTTGTTTTTTGGTCTTTTCAGACAGCAGTGGTTGTTTATACTACATCAACGGAGCCCTGCTTCTCGCCTCTCTCGTTATGGCCAGATTTTGGATGAGCAACTGATGCAGTTTTCCTTATCTATAGCTGTTATATATATGCAATGAAACAATTGAAAATGACCGCTACAATGTAGTGCGATGACTGTTACAAATTGTTTTTACTGTTAATTCTGTTGCCATAGCATCAAATATTTTTTTTTTTTTACATATTTTCGCCTAAATAACGGCCGTCAGGTGAGCAGAAAAAAAGAAATAAAGAAAACCTGCGTCAGCTGGTTTGCTCATCCGACTAACTGTTGTAAAGCGGCGATGTGGAAAAAAAAATTAATTGCTTTGTTACAATGCATTTCTGAATAAATTTAATTGTTTTTACTTGAAGTCTGTTGCAAATTACAAATTGTAGATGGTGCAAAAAAACAGCAAAATAAGGATGTCCTACAAACGGTTTGATCAAGGCACATAGCAACGGGGTGGTATTAAATCCTTCACAGGACTTCTTGTCGATAAGTCATTTTAACTCCATCCTGAGTTTCATCTTTTACACGTCTTGACCTTTTACCCCTCCTCAACAGCTGTTTTAGAATGCAACTTTAGTAGTTTACCTTCAATATCTTCCTCATCCACTTCAATACTCGCAGTAATTCAGTTTTAGAATATTTCATACATGTATATCTGGCAAGAGAAAGCAACCGAGAACATGAATATTATATATGCATAGGAAACTGTCGTATCAATATGTGACGAAATGAATAAAATTTTTAATACCGATTCACTTTTCAACTCCTTTAGGAAATAAACGAGATAAATAATTCTCTTGTAAAATACCCCGTTACTGAGATTGTAGTGAATTTCAAAGACCACGGGATGAAAGCTTTCCTTGATCTGTTGGCGTCTTACTATCTAGGTTGCCACTTCTCTTGCCCAGAACTGTTGTTAAGGATCCTCGACACCCCGTGACTTCTACTCTTTATGACAGTACGTCACAACATGGCGATTTTAGCGAATTGTAGAATAGTTTATATCGCCAAAATTTGTTGTCTATCTCTGTGGTGCAATGGGTGTTGCTTCGGTCTACCAACCCGCAGGTCTCGAGTTCGAATACAACAGGGACTTTTATTTTCATGAACAGCGGTAAAATTTAAAAAGTTGATTTTTCACCCAAAATTGAAAATATTTTTGGTCATTTTCAAGTCCAACACATGCTAAAAGTCCATATCTTTAAGTAATTTAGAAGAATGGACTTGTATGCAGAACTTTCCCCAGGTGTGTGGAGGATCCTTAAACGACACACTTAGAGAACTAGAACATGAAATTTTAAAACCAGGTCCCGGGGCCATAAAAGTTAGACGAACTCGCTGGATAATGTAGCAGGTCAGTGCCGTATAGGTTTTTATCAGTACTTCGCGTTGTGTTTATTTTTGTTTTGAGACTGAATTGGAAGTGCACACACATTATGGCGGGCATTTACATTTTATACGCTTAGCCAGCACCGGTAAATAGATATGGCAGATAACCCAGTAAAATATTAATTAACTTTCATAGCAAGCACGATGGCCTAACTTTAACAACTTAATTAAGTCTCATAACTGACCTCTACATTAAGAATTAAACTTTACAAATTTCTAAATACGGTATGAAAACGACTTTACTCTCAATATAGATAAACCAGATATAATAAACCAAATTCAAAGTAAATGAAAACCAAAATTAACCCTTTATAAATTTATTAAAACAAAATAAGAACAAACAAGTCAATTGCAAGTACTTAAAATCCCCCAACCCTAAAACCTAACTTTAACATTAACAGGGACCTAGTTTAGACAGACAAGACGGGGACTCGGGAGAAAAGTAGCTAGCGAAACCAGCTGTCACCCTCGTCAAATATGAAGAGAAGAAGTGAGACTGAGATCAAAAGTTAGCTCGACAATCGGCAAGAGTTAAGCACCCTTTCCTACGTTTCTGGAAAGTATAGTTACGACTTTGATTATGCAATGTCTATAGAAATTTTTGGTATTAAATTTTTTTATACGTGCGGAACTAAATCAAAACTTTCAATAAGACATACAACTTGGCAGCTAACTCTAAACCAAAAAGAGTTTATGATAGTTGGTTTCGTTCATCAGATTATCATCAAAATTCCAACATATTTCGAAATACATCTATTTTAATACTGTAAATATAATTTTGGTAATTATAATCTTAACATCATATACGTGTTCCATTTTTACTTGCAAAGCAACGTCTATTCTAGCTTGAAGTATATTCAAAATTGATATTCAAATGAAAAGAAGACATCAAAGTAATTATGGTTTTATTAGTAATCGATATCATCTGAGATTATCAAACAATACACAACAACGTTTTTGACAGCAAGATCCTCTCTACACCACTTATCAGCACGTTCTAGTGAAGGAAAACAAAGGGCACTTAGGTTATTTATGTTATTGATCATTTACGTGTGTTGAGCATAAAAGATAACCGTATCTCTTTCAACCTTCAGAAGTATAAGCGGCATATTCAACTAATTTTCGGGGCGACCTCCGGACAAGATTTTATTTATGGGAACTCTGGAATACGATCATTAAGATTATGGAAATTGATTTTTGATCGAGTTTCGGGTAGACCTTCGATAGTCTTTGCGTTCCAGATTTCAACGTTAACAGATTTTGATATGATTAAAAAATCAAAGAGGAAAGGTTGGCCTTAACCAATGCAGTTTAACTGAATATTGCTAGATGCGCACAGTTGTACAAGTTCTGAAATTTTTTTTTTTCAAAAGTAACCACAAAATCAAAAGCATTTCAATTTGTTTTGAACAACTATATAATGAGTCAATGTAGATATTTAAACAATAAAATGCTTTCTTTGGTGATTTACGCGGGTATGAAGATAGCGACATTGCAGAAAAAATACATAACCCTCATTAGCGGGTTATGTATTTTTTTTTCTGCAATGATTGCTACCTTCATAACCCGCATGAATCAACAATGATAGCTTTTTATTGGTTATGTCTACATTTTTCTTTAGAAATCATTGAATAAATCATTAGAAGAGTTAGTAAAAGTAACTTAATGTTTGTTGATGTACATCAATTCGTTTAAAAGAAGAAATAGCCAATCATTCTTATTCAAGTCTGATATCATCATGATTATTTCGTGCAGTCCGTGATTTTTCTTAGAATGCTGAAGGTTTCGATCGATCGATAAACTGGTTAGAACTGGATTGTGTAAATTTTAGTCCTGTCAGTTTCTATAGATCTATGAATTACAATCAATTTCCGTAAGAAATGTAGGAAATCATACTTAATGGAAGTAAATATACGTGTATGAAAACTCTTAGCTTACGGTACATTTCCACACCCACTTCATAGCAAACGCACCGTTAGGAAACACCAGGATTTACACAGATTTACAATTGAACCGGGTTGTGTACCTTCTATAATGGTACAACGGGATTGACACTGTTGGTAAATAAAAGAAATTGGGGGTAATTTCATGGTCATAATAAAGAAATATACGAACAGAGAGAGTGTATATTCAAACACAAAGTGTACTAGAAACAAAAATTACTCAGAGAGAGTTAGTCTACCCACAGTTCGATTTTTTGCCGAACTATCAAAGTCATTTGCGCATGCGTATTAATCTTGAAGAGGTATTTTTGTGTTAGGCTAAGAATATATTCAGATTTATAATATATTAGTACTAGTATTTATGATCATCGTTAAAAAGCTCATAATGAAATGGAATATTTGTATAAAATAAATCTCGTAAAAATGTGGCCTGTTCACAATATAACCTTAATTAAGCGATGCTTAGGAAAATCTGTCTGGTACAAAAAGACCATGATATTTCAAAATCGTTTTTTTTTTATTTCGACGCAATTTACTAAGTATTAGTATTAGCATTCAGCTGAAAAAAATGAAATTTTTCTTCCACATCAATCAAATGGTATATTTTAATCAGGCTCTTCGGTACATTGAGCGAGAGAAATCGAAAGACTATGTCAATATTTCTATATAGCCCGACACCAAACAGTAGAAGCTCGCCTATAAAATAGAGTAGCAATATTGCTTAAGAGATGCAGCCAATTAAGAACCTTATCAGTACACGGGTTAATCGATTTGAAATTGTTTATTTTACTTTCGGGAATATAGACCCAGAAAGAGAACATTGATTGAACTAAAGTAGGGGAAACTTCAATACACAAAGATTGGTAATTGCCTCGTGTACTCTAGAATCTATAATTATGTCCTTAACATACAACAGTACAATAGAACAATATACTATACTCAAATTTAAAATTTTCTCAAATTTGAAGCAATTTAAAAAAAAAATTGATTTTCCTCTCAATCAAAATATTTTTTTTTCAATGAACTTTTTACCAGGTTTTTATCTCCATATCAACATGAACACGAGATAAATTAAGATTTGTCAAAGATTTTGAAAATAATGGTTTTATGATTAATTTTCGAAGCACAATTTATGCTGTTTGTATTAACATTTTTTTGTAAGATTGTATTAAAATCTTATCATTTTCCTATTTAAAAAACCCAAATTTTGAACGAAAAAACGATTTATATATACAAGTCATGTATATGTTTAATCATAGATATCAACTGTTGCGAAAATTATCATCAAAGCTTCGAAACGTCACACTAAATTCCTTTTTTTACCTCTTTTTTTCTTCAAGAATATTTCATTCTGACATTACCGTTGATAGAAATACAATATTATTTGACAGATAAATAGATATATGTCCCGAAAATAAATAATTCAAAATTAAGTTTTGCATACAAAACAGCAGTAATTTTTCCAAACCGTAACGATTAAAAACTCGTAGAGAAACATTTTATATCTAAAGGGAATTCTATTTTGATACAGTTTCGATAAAAAAATTCTTTGACTGTTGCTTCCAAAACAAAAATAATGAATTGTTAATATTAAAATCAACTTGGGACTTGCTAGATATCCATACCATGTTAGATCTTTATGCCAATCTGTCAGAAAAAAAAGAATCAATTTGACTATATATAAACTGCAAATACTAGTATATCGGTATTATAGTGTGTTCATGTTACAACCGCCATCATCTTGTTATAAAATTCTAGAAAGTCGACAATATTTCTTGACCAGCCAAAAATTTTTTCTGACTAGTTGAATAAATTGTATAACAAGTCGTAAAATTTGGAACAAACCCCTCAACTGGAGATGCATGTATATCTGAGCCACACGGTTTTACTAAACTTGAACGTTTTGTAACAAGCTTGTTTTTATATTTATTTGACAAGGTATGACTTTCATGTTCTTCTGATAGAGGAATACTTTTAAAGTTTCGTCTATTTATTTCTATGACGAGCTTAACACCCCACGAGAGCTATTCATTTATAATCCCCTAATGGAGAGGATGTGGTTTTTCATTTAAATGAAATAAGAAGAATGCCTTTAGACAAGGATGCTTTGTTCCAAGTTTAATGAAATTGGTTTAGTAATGTAAAAGTGAAAAAAAGAGTGGCGCAGACGACAACGACAGACACCGAGCAAAATTTGATCAGAAAAACTCACTTGAAACTGTAGCTCAGGTGAGCTAAAAACGTAAAAACCAAATCCAGAAATGAGTCCTTTATTAAGATTACAAAGAACACGAGGATATTTTGAATTAACGCCAGTCCTTTCGATAATTGCTTAATTTTACTGTAAACCGTGTTATATAAATGTCATTTCAGTTCATGTAATTGGCGAACTATTGATAGAAGATATTGTTTGCAAAAGTCTCTGAAATCGATTTGAACATTTCGCTATTCAGGTATATCCAATAAGTTTATCCCAGCGAAATTCCAAACAACCTGCATTGAAAATATTGATCACATGCTGCCGATCTGTTAGTTCTGTTAAGTCGAAGGAAGAAAGGGACCTTGTAATGTTAGGATGTAGGATGGTTAATTTCCAAGGGGATCATGGTTTTTCTGGATGGAATTTTTACCCTTCTGATGGTTGTACAAGTTTTAGGTATATACTAACTCATATTGATTCTTTTTATTTTCAATCTAAAAAATATATAGATATTACATTTTTTATATGGATATACATTTCTCTTCTTTTTTTTTTAAATCCGCTTTTTCATAAATTCTATTTTTTTCTAATTAATATCAATTAAGGTTTTTTTTTTTTTATTAATTGGGTGTTGTATCTTTGTTTTTTGGTTAATTTATAGTCAATTTTTTTTAAAAGTTACTATCAGAAAGTGTTTCTCCGCATTCTTTGAATTTTTGTCTTCCATTAAAAATTTTACATTTTTCTATCACGTAATAAGCTATGCTAAATATAAAAGACACCCATAATTCAATGATAAAATGCAACATATTAAACATTGAGGTTTAATGTCTTAAGAGTAGAAGAAATGATATTTGAGCTTGTTTCATATTAGTTGTTTTCTTGTTAGACGGGAACATTTTTATATCTATAATATCAATAAATTTTATTTTATATTCCTATATAGTCGACCATTTCTTTGTAAAATTATTTTCTTTTTCGCGGGAGGGGGGGGGTGTTTATTGAGTGTCATCTTTTACATAGTTGGTTCACAAAAAGTCCCATTTCTTTTGACGAATTTCTTAACAATATAAATAGGAAAGGAACATGTGTATCTTTAATCTTATGTACATACACATAGATATATGCATGTGATGTTACCTTTTGATATTATTTTCCGTTTATATATATAATTTTCAGCATGCATGTCTTTCGGAACGTAAAGTTACTTGAAAAATGTTTGTTACGATATGTGTTGTTACCCGTTATCAATTTATTCTGCAATTTCAAAATTATAATATCAAACATAAAATTCTGTTTTGTTTTTAAATTTTTAAATGACAACGATATAATTTTAAACTTTTTTTTCAAAAGTGAGCAAAATCCATCTAAACAAGAGATACGGATTCAAATTAGATAGTACGCTTTCTATAAATATTGGTCTTCCAAGTTTTGTCATAAATATTTAAATGAAGAGGGGAAAAAAGGGGTAAATATCTGGTTGATGAACAATATAAAGTTAGCAAAAATATTTAAATATTGTGTACTTTTCAGTAATTGGTTTGACCTAGATTTACTGTCTGAAAATGGTATCAAAACAAACAAAATAGCAAACATTGATTTACGATACATGCGCATTCTAACAGCTTTACTTTGATTTCAGTCATAGTTGTTCTAATACATCTAATAACAAATTCATTTCATTTTTGTTCATAACAATTTTGAATGTTAACAATGCTAGTATATATTTATGTCAATGAAAAAAGCAAAATTCTTTAAATATTTCATATTATAATGCTGTTTTATGTGAAAAAATATTTTTTTTTTTACAAATTAGTTATAAATTATCTTTTAATTTTCACTCACTCGCGTCAATATTTCAATTATGATATAAAGATATTTCAAATAGAAAGTAATAATTTCTGATGTCATAATTTTTTATGTTTTATAAAAATACTCTATATTTAATACTCTCTCTCTCTCTCTCTCTCTCTCTCTCTCTCTCTCTCTCTCTCTCATCTTTAATTAGTAAGCATTTCTAATTTCTTATTTTATAACTATCATAGAAGTCCAATGTACAGAATTTGAGTACATAGACGTCAAAGTTCAAGAGAATGTAGCCGTTACAGAATGTGAAGCTAAAGGGAAAATTCTGGCCATCATTGACACACCGGAAAAATTCAACACTGTCTACAACCTACTGACCAACAATGGCAGGTATGAACTTATTTACATGAACAGGTTCAAACTGCCCCGAGTAATGCAAACAAAATCAAACCGTTTCTGG
>WFKH01010931.1:35993529-36050008 GCA_016163765.1 Magallana hongkongensis
TAAAGGAGGTAAATATAGCCTAAAATGGCCACGACCATCCAGCCCTCTTAATCAACTATAAAACTTAGTAAAAACCAAATTAAATTGTTCTTAGAACACACATCTTTAAGATTTTCGAAAATGCTTGCTGGAAGGTCAAAAGCAACCCAAAAGGATATATTTGCGATGTGGCATATTGTAATACTTTTTTTTTTGTAGGGGTATGCCCTCCGCCCCTGTTTACATTGGACTGAAATACAATACAGTGAGCAAACAGCATGAGTGGCTGGACGGGACCCCTGTCACGTGGGTCAACTGGTATATCAACGAACCTTTTAGTGTGGAGACACGTCATTGCGTCAGACTCGATTTGGATTCGAACCTGCAATATCGCACCACTGACTGTTCCTATCAACACAACTACATATGTTCCTCAGAGGGAGGTATGTCTGTATGGTATACATGTGTATATTATAAGACCTTCGATGTAGAGTATTAATAATTTTTCTTTCTAAAATATATATTTTGAATGGACATTATTATGGTAGCTTTAAAGGTTGTTTAGTTCATTAGGTTGTTGATGCGTGGCAAGTACACAATATCAGGGAAAAGGATCAACAAAAACACAAAGTTATTTAGAACACAACATCTCCCAGACCAAAAAATTGTTTTTAATTGAAATTCATTCGGTGATGACAAAAGCCGAACTAAAAACCAAGCTATTTTTTTTATTCAAAGTTACAGCAATAAAAGTGTGATCCGTTCTAAATGCTCTAGTGGCAGTAAATTAAATGGAATGCGTGCGTCATTCATATTTTCGTATTCAATTTCAAATGTCATTCCGAACATTTTAACCAAAAATATGCCTGTCACATCGCGTTGCATCGATTTATTCATCGTATAAAGCAACAAATAATCAATAGGATTTAATGTCTAAAAAATGGTTTTAAAATTGAAATTTGTTCAGTGCCAGAAACCATTCTATAATAACAAAGTGTACTGCTTATCTTCGTATGATCATCAAAATACATCTACCTTCCCCCAAGTTGGATTATTTTAACAACTTTTTTTTTATCAGCGAAGGCTTGCTGAACATTGTATCAGATTTGACAAAATGGCTAACCGACTTAATTAAATTCCCATGCTGTAATCCATGGTATGTAACATAATTACACTTGTACAATAACGAAAAGCTATACGCTTTGGCTCTTGGCTATATATACGAAAGCTTGTCATTGTGGGAATTGGAGGAATTTGAAAATATGCTTTCGGCTATATATTTTATTACTGCAACATAAATATATTGAATGTTTTAAAAGAGATAACATAATCTATTCTTATTCCAAAAAAAGAAGATAACTAATGGAACTAATGATAAAATAAACGTTTTAAACTGGATTTTTGATGCGGCAAAGCAACACGAGACAAAATTAACTTATTTTTTTCAAAGCTAAAAAAATAGTCAGACTTTTGGTACTTTTAACCAAATCAGGGAAAAGGATCGGAAGGTGTTTTTCAAGCTTCGATCCGAGGCCCAGTAATAATCTCAAACAAATGACGCAGGCCGTCAATAGCAACTTTGATTAAGTTTTTTCCCTCGAACTATTGATTTCACAGATGAGAAAAGTTTCTATTTCAATAGGCAAAAGATTTTACATACACGAAAGAAAAGCAAAAAAAAAAAAAAAAATGGTTGCTTAAAACATTGATAAATTTTAAAAAAAAGTATTGATGAATTGGATAATTTTTAGTGAAATTTTTTCTATTCGATTTAGTTGTGAAAAATCACGCTACTGTACATTGCATAAGAAAAGTGGGTTCAAATTTGATACAGATGCATTGTTTGTTTTATTTCACAAGTAAATTTTTCAGTAAAAAACAACTATATTTATATACAATTAAAATAGACAAAACAGTCTGGAAATGAACTTTTGCGCTTTGAAATATTGGTATTTAATAATAATGCTCTCATGTTAAATTTGAATTTGGCCACATTGTCTAAATTTTGGATTAATTGATTGATCGATCGATTGTGTATTGTTACGTCTCATTTAAATATTTTTTCAATCTTCCATGGGGGAGGGAGGGGGGTGGATGCCACGGGTTTGTCCAGACACTCATGCACTACCATTTATCACTTTTTATTTGGGGGTGGGGGGTGGGTATTGATCGCTAGCCAGTGTTACTCCTACAAGTAGCAGAGCATCAAACGTCCACATTCTAATTGATGGCGCCACGTCTGAATAAGTATTTGGTCATGAACCTGTAGCACGCTATATGAGACCAAGAGTCTAGAGCTCACTGTACCATTGAAGCTCCGATGTACGTCTAACTGACTCAGAAGTTGTAACAATGTTCACTTCCAAGGCCAAACGTTCTAGACCAAAGAACAATTACAACCATTTTTTTTTATTGATTTCGCGGTTTGTTGCGATTTGATTGCAAATCTCTCTCTCTCCTCTCTCTCTCTCTCTCTCTCTCATTGAGAATAACATACATCACAGCTCTGACGTATCAAAAACAATTTTTGGACGTACCATGTATCAATATGTATGTCTATAATTGACTTTTCCTAATTTTCGTCAGGATTTTTTAGTGGATCAGATATATTGTGAATTGGAGCAAAAAAAGAAGGTGTAATCATGTCTTTTACACTGAAACCTAATAATATCAATTAGCTTGTTCTGGTGTCCGAATATACAACATTATTTTACCATCCTATTTTTTTAATATTAGATTTCATATTATAACATTTTAATTCATTACAAAAGTTTACAATCTGCAAGTAACGTGCAGCATTAGTTGTCAATACGCAGTTCTATTCCAATTTCCCGACACTATACATATACATGTAAAATAGATCCAATTAAAACATTTAACTTATTTGATGTTGAATCAACACAACTCGTTTATTTGCTCTATTTGTTGACTTTTTACCTCGGTGAAGATTGATAAAATCGACAATTCACGTTTTATGCCAAGTCATAGCAATTATTGTAAACGCTGAAAACTCACGGTTTTTATACAAATACTTTACCCATATACTCTTTGTACCTTGGATTAAAGAACTCAGGAATTTTACTGAAGCAATTAAAAATAAAGAATAAATTAACAATTTTACATTTTTAACTTCTTTAAAACTACAAGGCCAAATGTTACCATTTTTGGTTTCAAGCTTCTCTAGGAAAAGAGGAATCTAAATTGTGAAATTTATGACCTTACCACCTTCGGGGCCTCATGGACGGGGCCAAATATGCAAAAAAATAAAAACAACAAAAAACCAAACCCCCAAAACAACAACAACAACAACAAACCAAAACAACAACAACCAAAAAAACCCCCAAAAACATTTTATTCAAAAATCTTTTCTACAACATCACGGTTGAGAAGAACTGAATGCATGATTATGTGTTCATAAAGCCCTCTACCTAAATTGTGTTCATAGCCCCTGGATCAGGAGTTCAGGCCCTTTGGCGGGTTACATAGTGAAAATGTATTAAATTTAGAAAATCTGCTCAACCCCAATGCATTCATATATTTGAGAAAACATGAATGCATGTTTGTGATGAATCCCTCTACCTAAATTGTGAAATTTATGGCCTCTGGGTCAGGAGTTCAGGCCCTTGGGCGGGGCCAATATGGCCATAGAGTAGATATGTATTTAATCTTAAAAAATCTTCTTCTCTACTTCCACAAGCAGGTGGAGATAAACTGAATGCACGGTTATGATGTCCATGAAGCCATCTGCCTAAATTTTGAAATTTAGGCCCTTGGGTAGGGCCAATAGGGCAACATAGTAAAAATGTATAAAATGTTATATTTTCTTCTATACTTTCACAGTCATTTGAGATCAACTAATGCAATATAATTATGTCCATAATGTCCTCTTCTTAAATTGTGAAATTCACTGCCCATTGCCGGGGTGGGGGTGGGGGGGGGTGTAATAAATATAGCCAGATAGTGAACATGTATTTATTTAGATCATTTCCCAGGTAAATTATTGCTGTTGATAATCATCAAATAATAAAAGCCGGGGTAACAGTCAGAGGAGTCTCGGATTAGGGCTTAGACTAAAAAAATAAAACATGAGACTCCCTGACAGGTCCATATACGGGCTATGGTATTCAGGTGACCAACAAGGCCTGTGGGCCTCTTGTTTTATTGTTTGTTCACATATTCTTGTATTGTATGATAATTGCTTCTAATTTTCTTGCACTTTCAGGGGAAAGTTCAATGGTTCCAACAGTAAGTAAAAATTCATTACTTAGGTCGCTTATGCCATTGCAAAGAGAAAAAATTCGAACACGCATGCGTTTTTAATAAACATTATTTGAATATATAGACCCCTCCATATTGTTATTTACTTTCTTTTGGAAATAAGCAATAAAATTGACCATAATCTTACACATTTTTTCTGTCACAATGTTGATGTCTAATAGGTTACAGCGTCAACTACTGATATGCCCTTTGGGGAGTTTACAATTTTTACCTTAAAGTTTGCAGGCATATTTAAAATGCATTTTATGCTGAATATTGTACAAAGCGGTGATTCATTTTTTTTTATTTTTATGTACTTTCATTAATAACTCAAGATGTCCTACTCTTAAGATTAAATGTGTTTCTTTTTTATAGAACTCAAAGAAATCCTCAAACGATGTGATGATAGTTGGTTTATCGGTCGGGTTCGGTGTCTCAGCGGCCGTGATAGCGCTTTGTTGTTTGATGTGTTACTGCTGCTGCAGCTCACGTGACCAACCAAAGCGCCCTCTCATCCAGTATAAATGCCCGTCCAAACCCAGGGCCGTAGTTGGAAGCCTCCCCAGCGTCCGTAATGGGAAGCCTCCCGTGCATGCCGTTTATTATAGTAAGCAGTCGTCTGGTCGCAACAGCAATAACACTTCTCGCACTGGGAGCAGTCGGATAGAAGATTATGATGACGAAATGGACACAGCCATCATAGAAACAAACGACAGGCGCATGTCTGTGTACAGCGGGGGCACAAGTGACTATCAGAGGAGCAGTGCTTCACCAAGGGACCCCAACGATATATTACATTACATATAATTAAGGTAGATTGTTTTATTCTATGTTGCATTTTCTTTCATGTCAACAACGACTTTATTGCTTGCGAATGTCTATTTGAGCACATACATTTTGCATCATTGTGGGCTTTTCTTCGGAAAAACACTCGAATGTAATCACCTCCTATTTACTTAAAAGTTTACAGATAAATATTTTACCGGCATCTGTTTTCGTACTTGGGGCTGGTTCAAACGACAATGACGTAATACATCCGTTTGTTGGACGCAACAGTTGCTGTTTGTGTGTTAACCAAGTCGGTCTAATGTTCACAAATTACTCGTACCTTTGTTATCATGAAAAAATGGTGCAATTTAAAAGTGTTGCATTATTATTGTTGTTACTATTATAATTTTACTATTATAAATTGTTTAATCTCCATCGTTCATTTATTTTAATTTGAGACTTGTTTAGGTGGTATGGGACGTCTGTTGATATTAATGTGGATTAAAGTACATTATAATTGAAATACTTTCACCGGTTTAGAATTTTCAAATTTTACAATATTTAACCAAAAAATAGCTTTTAAAATATTTGGAGAGGTAAAAATTGTAAAACCCCGAGCGGAATTCGAACTCATGACTTACAGATTCGTAGTAAGCCCTCTAACCCACTGCGCTACGCTGTTAGGTGACAATATTTGGAAAGAAACTACTTATATAATTAAACTTCATGTTATTGTTTATTTCGATAAACAATACGTCACAACATGGAAGTGTCCCATACCACCTTAACTGGTTAACTAACGGACACTGATATTTCTACAGTAGTTTCAATGATCATAATGTTAATGTTTGTGTTATTCATTGGATTAATTATATTTTACACAAATTAATTGAATAAAATTTTTAATCTGTATATTTACATTTTCCAGTGTCTTCCAGTGTCTTTGTCTGTGATAACACTACGGATCGATTTTGTAACGTATAGTCCAATACATATTTATCATGCAATGACTATTTTAAATATTTAATCGAACAATTGCTGAAAATTATATAAATATAAGTCATAAGGAATCATTCTTTAAATATTATGAGGTGATCAAATACCTCAGGCGTGATCAAATCAATCTTAAAGCCCTTCGAGCCTTATTGGATTTGATCACCCCGACCGTATTTGATCACCTCATAATACTCAAAGAATGATTCTTTATCCTTAATTAAAGACTATTCATTAAATAGTTCTGTTTTAAACTGGAATACTCTATCAATAATTGAAATGCCCAAGATCATAAAATGTTAACTCTATATTCCTGATTGCATTAAAAAAACAAAAAACAACCCGAAGTTTCGACTTTGCGAAATAACTGTAACACAGTTGTTCATTGGCACTTGAGGCTGAACAATGGTCTAAATCTGAAATCTCTTTATTAAGTGCAATTTTTAACGTCTTGAAATAAGTGATACATTCTCTCCTAGGCAGAAAATCGATAAATAAAAAAAATCAAATTCACGTGTCTAGAAAATTGTCGTGTAAACAACCAATTGAATCGGACCAGGTAATACCATAGAACCTTCCAATTACCAGCAAAACCAATAGCGCACAAGTACGGGGGGAAATGGCAGCATCAACATTGTGATGTATAAATCGTACAACAACTGACGTACAACAACTCGGTTTATTTTTGTTTTCAGAAGGCCGGAAGTTTGTGAACGCTACATATATTGATTGATAGCACAACTCCGAAAATTTCGGCCAGCAACTAATGAAAATCACCGATTTAATTGATAGCACATTTAAAAAAGATAAATGGTTTGCCAAAAAAAAAAGCTTTTAGCCAAAAATTGACATTATTATGAATAATGTTGCCGTAGTAGAAAAGAAATATTACATGTATATGATCGAAATACCTTTGTTAAACATCGATCGCTAGAGATTGTGAGAAAATCTAATGCATGTTTGCGACCGTTGGCGTTACTTTCTATAGTTGAAAGCAATAACACAATTTCCACCGCTGCTGTAGAGAGCTCGAAGTGGTCTTAGAAATATGAAATAACAGAAACTACAAGACCAACTAGAAAATAAAAGAAGGTATTTTTTTTTAAGAATTTCCAAAGTATCAAAAATATTTGTAGGGCTGCCTTACTTCGCGTGCATATCGAACACGTGTGCTGTTCATAATTTCAACATTGTGCAAATGACGTAGTTGGGACGTAAGCGGGGTTTGCATACATTACCCGAAATGAAAATAACTTCAAAATGTCAAGAATTTAATACATAATCGTACAATTACTGAAAATTATAAAAATATAAGCAATATGGAATCATTCTTTGAGTATCAAAAGGTGATCATTACGGTCTTGGCGTGATCAAATCTATCATATAGTCCTTATAAGTAAGCCCGGCGTTCAACCAACACACTAAATCCAAGAAAGTAACAACGCGTTGTCATTTCTATCAGTTTCTAGAAAATAAACACCCCTTTTCTGAAGTCCGCGTTGTCACCGCACGGTCTTCTACAGTGTATAGTCTGCGCATACGCGACGATTTTATAACAGTACTGGCCTTCGACCAATTCTCACCAAGTACCAGTGCAATCGAGAACTAATGTAGCAGTGTTCAGAGATGAATGACGAATAATAATTTAATATTTATGAATTCATGTCAGCTTAAACTTCATGCCCACAGTTATATCTCCTAAGGTTTTTGATATATGTAGCCAAATCAATATTCAAGTAAAGTCTGTACTTTTGGCCTGTTCAGGTTGTCACATTACTGTTACACACGACTTAAGGACAGCAGATGACGATGAAAAACAAAAAACAAAAATCAAAATGTTTTAGCGTTAATTAATAACTTTCATTGGTTGTTATCAATTGTTTAACAAAATTAATGATATATGTAACAAGAATAAAAACAACTCACAATCAACAATACAAATCAGACATAAGTATCCAATATTAAACATAGGTAATTATGATGTGGAAAAGATTTGTAATTGCCAGTGCAATTTTTGATGATTAACAAACACAAATTTAATATTCAAGCAAATTAACATTTAAATGATATCATATGATTCATTCAGCACTCGTGCATTAAACTTAATTTGTATGACAATTTTTTTTTCTGAATAATATTAATTACACTTTGACAGTAGATGATGAACTGTAAACCAACTTTTATTTGGGTGGGAGAAACTTTCTTCAACAGAATTAATTGTCTCCTTTATTTATGGCCTAGAACCAGTACTATTGATGTTGTTTATAAACAATAGTCACTGTGAACAAATTTATCACAAGTCAATTGCTAAAAATGCTGTTGCATAAAAAAGTTGGTTTAAAGTACTATGTAATAGTTAACATTTGCACAAAAATTATCTGTAATCACAACTCAAAAAGAACTACTATTAACTTAGGTATATCACTTGGAAATCATTAAAAAGAAGGCTTATGGTATATTTGATAGCTACTTGAATCTAGTTTGATTCAACAACAATTTTCAATGGCATTTGATTGACATTGCTCTTGTTGATATTTTTGTAAACACAGAATGATTCAAAAGCACTGGATATCTATATTTTCATTCAAATCATGTAACTAAATGCATCTCAATCAGCTTGAACCTTGATGATCTACACATAAGCAGTTTGCTCGCCTTGTCAAGAGGCTTAGATCCTGCCAAAAGGCTGTTCATTCATAAGTGTGAACTCCCCATGCACATCAAAGTTTGCTTGTGGCTGGCTGTTCCTTCATAAGTGTGAACTCCCCATTGAAAGCCTCTTGTATCACATCATCCAATGTATGGGCCAAGACAACAGTTAGCTCTTGCTGAAATTGTAAAATAAAAGAAATCCAAATTGTTGTTCATTCATAGATTCATCATGTGAGGATCCAAAAAATCTAAATTTGTCAGGGAGTGTTTGGAACCCCTCCCTTTTGATCCATGCATGTTCATACCCACTCTTAAGAAAATATATTATTGTACACTGATTATAATTTGTCAAATAATTGTCAATCTGTTTGTTGTCTGCTTAAATTACATGTACCAGTATATTGCTGTAATTCAGTACTTTACCATATATTGAAAGTAATTTGGTTTCTATTCTTTTGATAGATTAGTATAACCAGTCATGGATTATCTACCCTGATATTGTTGGGGATTTCGAGCAGGTCCTTCTCATTTCTGTATGGCATTATGATTCTCCTGATCCCCGCCCTGTGTGCTGCTAATACTTTCTCCTTGATCCCGCCAACCTACATGAAAACAACATAAAGTGAACATAAATATCACCGTTGGATATATGAATATCTTGCATAAATATCACATCTGGATATACCAGATATGTATATCTTGCAGAAAAGTAATGCATTGTTTGTGCAATGCAATGTTTAGAAACTGAGATGCTGATCAAATCATACAACACAATTAATATCACACAATAACGTACCGGTAGCACTAGTCCTCTGAGAGTTATCTCCCCTGTCATGGCCACATCTGACCTGACACACTTCTTACTAAACAATGACACCAACACGGTTGCTATGGTAACTCCAGCAGACGGGCCGTCTTTTCCGACTGCTCCAGCAGGGAAGTGAATGTGTATATCCTTCTTCTCCAGTAATTTCTTTTCCTTCTCAATGCCAAGCTGATATTGAAAGGAATACAGTGTAAAAACATTAGGTTTTGAAATCGACATTCTACATATCAACAACACATTCAATCAACATGTTCTTTATGAGTCCTATGCATTAAACATAAACCAGGTACAAAGTGCTTTGCATTGCTGGTAAGTGACAATACATGTAATGCCATTACTGGTACTACAATGTACCCATAGTACATTTAGGAGGTCATGAAACTTTAGTGTGATTTGTATGGGCTCCTATCAAAGGATTAAACAACTTCAGAATTATACACTCACTCTTTTGGCATGGGATCTGACCCAGTTCATGGCAAGCTCTGCTGACTCTTTCATCACATCCCCAAGTTGTCCTGTCAAGGTCACCTTGCCCTCCCCGTCCATCTGTGAGGCCTCTACAAACATGATCTCCCCACCCATGGGGGTCCATGCCAACCCCACTGCTACACCTGGCTGTCCAAGTCTCTGGGAAACTTCACTCTCATATGCAGGAGGCTTAACAAGAATACATGTACATTCAAAATCAGTTTATGTACATTTATACACATACTAGAACTATCATGGTGTCAAAGTGACAGAATAAACAGTAAAATCAATAGATTAGACCAAATAACAAAACTTGAAAAACTTTGGAGAAAATCTAGAAACATATTGCTGGTTGCAAGAGAGCTGCTTGTCATCTTACCCCAAGAATATCTTCCAGAGCTGTTTCATCAATGACTATGGGCATTTCTGGAGGATGAGCCAGGGTGGAAACATCTTGCGATAAAGCCGGAGGAAGACTGTTGTTGGTGACCTGTTTTTTGTCTCCCCTGACATCCAATTTCTCATGCTTGGCTTTGGAGGCATGTTCTGCCACCCTGACTGCCACAGCCCGACACACACCCCCAATCCTGCGCTCCAGGGTCCTCACCCCAGCCTCCCTTGTGTACTTGGCAACTATAAATAAAGTCAAACATAAACTCGATGAGACCAAGACAAATCTTTAAGACATCCTAGAATTTCAGATACCATCCCAGATTCCTGTGTGTATTTAGCCAACTATTAATACAGTCTAACTCCTTATCTATTAAACTCCAGGTAACTAAAAAAATTCTTTGAGATATCAAGGTAAAAATACTGAAAGAATAAGTTTTTTGAGGGGGGGGGTCCATTTCACAACTGACATATCCATGTTATTCAAGATATCAGTGCAACACTTGTGTATGATTAACTCAAACCAACAGGAATTAAAAATAAATAGTGATTGCAAAGTAATGCACATTCATTTGTACATACATAGTTTTTTTCTATTGTTGATTTACTTATTTAAAACAATGTTTACCAATGACTTTAAGTGTGTCTTCAGGTATCTGTATTTGCTCTGGGGTTAGCCCATTTTCTGTTATCTGTTTAGGAAGTAAGTGTCTCATTGCTATGGTGACTTTCTCTTCCTGTGTATAGCCTGGTATCTGAATGATTTCCATCCTATCCAACAATGCAGGAGGAATGTTGGCCATATTGTTGGCTGTTGCTATGAACAACACTTGTGATAGGTCAAAGGGCACATTTAGATAGCTGAGAAGGGTCAAGGTCACAGTTGTTGTTTAATCATACAAATAATATTTTAAGAATTAATAGGTTCATAATCAAAACATGTTACTCTTAATGAAAAATAACTTAGGCAACCACCAAAAATTGAAATACACTCATGTATTTTCTAGAGAATTATGTTAGCAATAATATTTTTTTTCATTAATAACCTTGCCTCATCTCAAGGTCATATTCCATAAATACTGAGAGAGATGGCAAATGCAAACTTCCTGAATGCAAAAGTGACAAAATAATATATCTTAAAAAGGATCAGAACTATGATTTAAAATTTTAAAATGTACATACACCAGCGAGTTTTGTGCAACTCCCATACCTGATAGGGTATAAGAGCAAATGAAGCAAATTGAGATTTATTCTATTTCCCATCTGCATAAATGCATATTGAGAGTGCACATAAATCTTCATTTCAAAAATCTTAGAGAGTACCTGACAGTTACATTAACCAATAGATCAAATGATAAAGGATACTGGTCAGTGAACGTGTTGTTCTGCTCTGGGTCCAAAACTTCTAACAGGGCTGCTGCAGGGTCCCCATGAAGAGACTTTCCCTACAATAATTCCTCAATTTATTTTCTTGACCTAATAACTTCAATGAACACCACTACCAATGAAGTTCAATTTTGGGTATAAACGTCCCATTCCTTATTATAATAGAGTGCATAGAATGTGTAACAACTATGGTGGGTGGATGTAATTAAACTCTGTAATCACTGAAGTTGTTGATTTGTAACTTTTCTATAATCCTGTTATGGTGGATTCTTATGTTACAGTTTAAATAATACTTTTGGTTTTAAAAAAAATACCAGAAACATTATTACTTTTGTAATTTGTATGCATACAGATCCAGTAATGTACTGTACATGTTTGTGATTTAAGTTAATAATATACATGTACATGTAGCATTATCTCTTATCAAGAAATTAGAAGAAAAAGGTTTTTTATACCAGTTTATCAACTTCATCAAGAAGGAAGACAGGATTGTTGACTCCAACCAATCGTAGACCCTGTATTATCCTTCCTGGCATGGAACCAATATATGTCCTTCTGTGTCCTCTGATATCTGATTGGTCACATACTCCTCCAAGAGCAATCCTGTTAAAAATGAATTTAATGTTCTTCTGCAAAACTTCAAAACTTAATATCTTTCTACAATTACAAGAAAATCATTTCATAATTTCATAATGAATAATCAGTCATTCAGACCTGTGGAATTCTCTGCCAAGTGTCTGAGCAATGGATTTCCCAACACTGGTTTTCCCCACCCCTGGGGGTCCTACAAAGCACAGAATGGGGCCCTTCAAGGAATTCTTCAGCTGCCGAACAGCGAGGTACTCAATCACTCTCTTTTTCAGTTTATCCAGTCCGTAATGATCAGTGTCCAAATCTTTCCTGTAAAGAGGGATAACTGTTGATAAAGTTATGTACACAAAGTTCAATAACTCTTTTACATTTGTATTATAAGACCTGGCTGGGTTGTATACAGTAATTTGAATACATGTACTTGCAGTGTCATAGTTCATAGGTCTAAAAATTTACTTGTAATTGATCAGTGAATCAAATGATTTGAACAGCTTAATATTAATATATTTTAAATCATTACTGGTACCTGTTATAAATGATATTAAGTTACTTATATGTATATATAGATAGCGAAGTAACTTTCAGTATACACAAGCCCTACATACCTGGCTTGTAAAACATCCAAGGCATCCTTGCTGTTTTTGGACCAAGGTAGCTCCACCATTAACTCCAAATAATTTCTTAAATCAAAAGAAAAATTATTTTAATTTTATGTGAATTCAAGGATTGACCAATAAGACTGGATTTTGGAGAGAGACTAAATCATAAGAAAATTATAAAAATAAAGTACCTTATAAGGGCATGCTCTGGCATTTGTTGTGGCATCTTTTTCAACCTTTTCAGTTCCTTCATGGCTGCTTTGTGAGCATGGTCTGGCATATTGGCAGCCCTGCGTGGTATCAATTCAAATTTTATTTTCATAGTATACATGTACATCACTCCTATTCATCAATTAAATCCACCTTAAACAATAATTCATACATGTATGTGCAATTTTACTAGATTACCATTCAAAACCAAAATTATTTCAAGTACATGTATACAGAATGGAACAGAGATTAGTTTTTGTCTCATGTTTTTTACCAGTGTATGACTTATTTACTAAATCAATCAAAATTGTTTGTCCGTAGCATTTTGCTATAGATATAATTTGATGTCTATGCAGTGACTTAAGGAGGCTCAGTGGTCAACAAAGTACAATCAGATCTACCTTAAAATGTTTGAATAAAATTTTTTAACCTATAAACTATCATTTAGTAAAATAAACAAATTTACAAAAATTTGAACATTTTCCTACATGTATATCTTTATTATATACAGAGCTCTCATCTCAAGAAGATACAGTAAGTATAGTCTAAAAATGGCCACAAACATCCAGCTTAATTTACTTGATTTTCTGCTCCAAGTCCACGGAATCATCACCCTCCCCATCGTCTTCATCGTCCAACTCTGTGTTTATACTTCTGAAGGTTCTTCGCATTTTACTTGGCCGTGTGTCACCCTCCTTGCGAGTTACAATCTCGAATCTATCTTTCTTGGCCTTTTGTAACAAACGGAGTCCCTAAACAAAAGCAAAATAAAGTTTTATAGAGATTATCATAATTAAAAAGGAATACTTTTTTGTAAATAATACGAATGATGTTTTAAAGTAATCAATATTTTTTTAAATTAAGAAGAATGACAATGATTGAATCAAAACCAATATCTGCACTGTATTCACAGCAAAATATTCAAATGAATATTCATGTCCAATTAATTATAATAACTAGTACTAAATACTTTGATTTCTTACTTCAATTTGCCTCATTAGAAGTGGGAGAGCTTTTTTGAATCTCTCTGTCAAATCAACAGCATCCAGCACCTGAATTTTCTCAGAATAAGAAGCTTTCACAATGGCTGCACAAATGTCTGGCAAGTGCTGGCTTGGTAAACTCTCCAACATTTTCTAAAACATCAAAGACTATGAAAATAAATGGCCCATTTCTCTGGATTTCCACAGTATATGTACCAGCTAACCAGTATAAATGAATAATGCTTTTAACATGTTTCTAACTGTGTTTTCAGTTCATAAAGAATTCTGTATACACTTTTCTACAAATGAAACACTGATATGACAATAAATTCATTGCAATGCATTTTAAAAATCAAACTTTTTTTATGATACAGAAAGTTTCAGTTATATTCATGTTTTTAAAAACTATTACACAGCAGCAGCTATAGCAAAACTGGATACATGGTCAGAGATACCAATACCCAGCCACCATCTAAATGCTGATTACTATGAGGTAAGACAGAATCTCCATTAAAAATAAGATTCAAAGGGAGCTGACAATGGGACATGTTTATGAAATTTATGAATAATAGTACAGTTGAACTTCGATATCTCCAACACTGATATCTTGAATACAATGGATATGTCGAAGTGATTTGTAAGTCCCAACCACTTATTTTTTAAGTATTTTACCCTCGATATCTCGAATATCGGATATCTCGAAGTTTTTAAACGGTCCCATCTAGTTCGAGATAACGAAGTTTGACTGTAACTGTATTTTTCATAATTTATACCTTGAGTTTAGCTACCACAGGTATTGAAATGTCCAACATATCTACAAGTTTGGCTGCTTGCTCTCTGAAATTTTCTGCCAAAGCATCAAGCTCAGCACTCTCATTATCTCCTTTTATGGTTTCACCTAAATAAGGCAAAGATTTATCAAAGTTAATTAAAACATTACTCCCGAAAATCAAGCCAAAATCATTCATAAACAGTATCTAGACTAAAGATAAGTTTGTACCAATATCTTCAGGAAGTTTATCCAGCTGTGTGACTGTGGCCACTGGAAACGGAGTTTCCTGGAGGAGTTCCTGCAGTTTGAATCGACACAGTCCTGTCACTAACAAAGTGTACGAAGGTTTAGGCCAGTTAGTCCCTGTAACCTGCACCACCACTGCAGCTGTCCCAATAGAATGTAACGCTGACAAATCTTCTCCCTGTGAAAAAAAATATTGTGTATGCATGCTACATGTACATGCACTCAAAGCATGTATGCCATTCATAGCAAAAATTATTTCATTTAACAATTGAAGTTTTATTGCATTAAAATTTCTAGTTCCTCCTTCATGAATATTATTGATCAGAAAAAATTATCATGATTTTTTTCAGGTTATTTCTTATTATGCAAAGTATTGAGAGTGCATCAAGTAGTTTTTCACAGCCTCTCAAGAGCTTTACCTCTTCATCTAGCCTCTGGGTGGGAACTACTCCAATAATTGTACTGCTCAGTGTACTTCTACTCAGGAGTCGACTCTTCACCATGTTCATACTAAAAATGATGTTTAAAGTGCTGTATTAGTAATTAAAAGTACTGTAAATTTTTACATCCTATCATTAACCTCTCAATCTATAGTTCTTCTCTTGCCCTGAGAAGTGAATAGTATTTTAATTTAAAATTTAATCTGCAAAAAATGTCACACATTATTTTAACTCTGTGAATTTTTCTGCTCAAGATCAATGTGTGACATTTTTTGCAGATTAAATTTCAAACACTTAATTTACAGTACAGCTATTTTTTGGTATGCTTTGTATGGTTAAAAATGCCTGTATTTCAATCATTAGAAGTCCATGACCTTTACATGCACTTACGATACAGTCATGCAAGCTGTACTCCGGTACTTGTGACTTTGTTATGTAAATATAAATATTTCATGATGAATCAGGTTATAAAAACAATTTGCAATCATAAACATGATTTCGAATCCTCAAATAAAATGATGAAGGAATAAGATTAAACGGTAATTGATTGACATAAGAAGATCCACTTGGCCTAAACTATGCAACACTATCGAAAAAAAAACCTTTGACAACTGCTATCGATCATTAGGCCCTATTATTTAACATGTTTAAACATTATTAATTGTTTGGCAAATATTTTTTACATTTCTTATTCCAATTAAACATTACTTTTTCATGCTCTTTACTGGAATTCGCATCGACGATCCTGGCAGAAGAACGCTGTCTTTAACCAAAAGTAACGGCAGGCGCCGAGGAATTGTTATGGACGACGCCATTTTTAGTTTTTCTGGAAAGTGCTAGCGATCACGTGATTTTCATAACAAAATAACTATGTTATAACGCGTATACCATTGCAAGTAAAATTTACAATAAGGGAGTCAAATCAAAGCTCAATATAGTAGATATTTTATACATCCAAACTTCATTCATAAACATCGGGAAATTACATAACGGCAAATTTTTGTGTGTTCGTCATTATTAGTCACATGATCATCACATGTAAATTTCTTTATGACTTTCGGGTTGCATCGGAAATTTAGGCTGTTGATGAACGACGAATTGAAAAGTAACGAATATCTTCGGTGTTGTGTAAACAATCGGTTGACATTCATTATACTGCACAGAAGAAAAGCTACCACTATATAGGAAATGTGAACAAACTCTCTATTTTAGATGGCTGGGTCGCTTCCACAAGAGGTATGATAACAAAAGAAAGATTTCTTGATAAAAAGTTATACACATGTTCTATATTTTACCATCTCTCTCTCTCTCTCTCTCTCTCTCTCTCTCTCTCTCTCTCTCTCTGCGAAAAGAGCAAGCTTGGGAATGGCGGCCTATTTCTATTGCTACCTGCTACCAACCGCTGAATCAGATGTCAGCTACGGGGGCGAAGTATATACACTGTATATCATCAAGTTCAGGGACGTTAGTAAATATAACCGTTATATACGTTCCTGATATACATTGTAGTTTATTAACCATAAAAAAGTACTTTGTGCTGTTCAGAAGATTACAGCTATAGTATTATATAGCTTTATAGATGGCTAGTATGCCTAAACAGAATTATTATTGATTTGAATCCATTTTGTAATTTTTCTTACTCATATATATTAATTGCGATCTATTCTCTGTTGGAGAAAAAGTAGTGCACTTTTTAAAATCATAGTAATTATAAGGCTTATTCAAATGCTTATTAATTTGAAGGAATTTGCATATTATACCATTCTAAGCCATGCAATGACTTCGATTAACTTAAAGGAGTTAATGATATCTAATTGCATTTGCAATAATTATTATGCTTCATTTTAAAATGATGGGAAGGGTTCACCAGTCTGTACAAAGAGATAGTGAAAAGATGGACGATTTAAAATTCCCAAAATCTCACTACCATTGACATAGAGTAAAATTGGTTTGATTGATTGATCAAGACATGAAAAAATGTACTAATGCTTGGTTTGGGGGTTGTAATGAAAAAAAAAGTGTTTCGATCTTTAATTTAAATGTGTGGTTATTATCTTTTTGTACAGATCGTCTTGAATGTTGAAAACTGTTCCAGTTACATCAAAATAAATATTAATTCCTAAAAACATATTTTAATTTAAAAAAAACCCAAACATTCTGTTTGTTTACTTTCAAAAATAAAACTTTGTTTAAAAGTTCTCCCCGTTTCATTATATAAAGACCAGAATCTTACTTTTGTTAGAATTGACTTTAAAGAACCAATCAGAATAGAATTTTACCTCCTTTATTTTATCAAGATTACTCTATGTATAGGCTAATTGCTGTCTGCTGAATGTGACAGTAAACTCACATGTACATCATCACCTACATTATACAATGTACCGATACTTTTTCATCATTCAGAATTACTTGTATTTTGTCATTTGCATCTCTAAGATACCGTCTGGTAAATCGTTAATAAATATCTGTAACAATTTGGACTGGGGTTATCATCTTGTTTGACACCAAATTTATTTGTGAAATCATGTGAGTATAATTACATTGTACATTCGTTCTTTGTTTCTTAATTTCAGGTTGTAACGCACATACTGCGTTTTCTGAATGTATCTGACCGCAAGGAGGCTGCCCTTGTGTGTAAGACTTGGTATGAAGCATCACTGGATCCAATACTGCAAAAGGATGTCATGCTGCACTTTAACGGGGACACTCAGTACGTTCCTCTGTCGTCCATCAGCCACCGACGCTTATCTCACCTGACTCTCAGTCAGCTAGACAATTCTATGAACACCAAGCATGTCTTACTGAAGTCATGTAAACAATTGAGTGACAGTCTGAGGTCGCTGTCGTTTAAATCTTGTAACATTACCGAGAGCACTTTCGTAGAGATTCTCTCCAGCTGTATAAATCTTACCAGCATTGACCTTACAAACTGCAACAGTATATTTTTGTCTGGGCGCCTTTTGGAGAGAAACACAGACCTTCAGCTTTTGAGAGATACTCTGAAAAACGTGAAAGAATTGAATTTATCATCAATACGCCAGCTCTCTGACGTCACATTTAACAGAATCGTGACAATCTGTCATAACGTAGAGAAAATTTGGTTAGTTGGGTCCCACATTGTGTTTAGCAGTGACCATTACATTCCAAAAGGTAAATCCAAACTCGTTAGCAGCGCAGTGCTAACTTTTGAAAATTTTATTGATTTTGTAAGTGTACAGGCATCGACTTTAACTACAATAGATTTAAGTCGAAACCAAATCAACGATTACGCTTTGGAAACTCTTGCAAATGTTCCAAATCTTCATTTGCAAGAGTTGCGTTTGGTGGCTTGCAAAGAGATAGAAGATAAAGGAATTGTTGCTTTGAGCCACAAGCAAAAATCACTGAAGGTTCTTGACATCAGGGACTGTAATGGTGTTGCTGACCCTGGAATTGGTGCAATAGCAGCAAATCTGACCCAGCTCCAGAGCCTCGCTTTGAACCGGTGTCGGAATGTCACCGCTCACTCCGTTCGAAAGCTCTCGTATCTATCACGACTGCAGAGCATTGAAATGTCCGACTTGTATCAGGTGACCTCAGTCGGTATAGAGGCTGGACTTTGTGGAAACGTCAGTATGCCGTTGACTCATGTTAATTTGAGTTGTTGCTCCTTGATTAAGGACGAACTTCTGGAAAAGCTTTGCACCACGCATCCATATATTGTGCATTTGGATCTGGGTTCTTGCACAAGTCTCACGAATCAAAGTATTTTTGAAATAACCAAAAATCTGAAGAACATTCAATTTCTACGTCTTGCTTGGTGCAAGAAGATTACGGACTTGGGGATTCTTGGATTTGAGCTAAACATCGATGAACAGAAGCCTTTAGAGGAAGGTTGTAACAAAAACTACGAAAGCACAACCATATTTCGCAAACCAACTTTAAAAGAGAAGAAAATGAAAGTGCAAAAGCTGAAAGAAGAAATCATAGAAAAGGAACTTCTTAGATACAAACTAAGCAACCTCTCAAAGTTGCGTGATCTTGATTTATCGGTTTGTCTAGGACTGACTGACATTGGGTTAGTTCAAGTATTGAAATTCCAGGAACTTCGTTACTTGAATCTAGACATGATTCCCATAACTGATACCACAGTGCTTGCTCTGTCGGCCGCTAATCCAAGTCTTGAACATCTCGTGCTATCGAAATGTGCGTCCATCACAGACGATGCAGTCGAAGCCATAGCGAAGCGACTCCCGCGCTTGAACAACTTGAACCTTTCCAGTTGTGACAACCTGACCGACAAGAGCATTCGGTTTCTGCAGATGTACAGCAAACGGCTGCGGACTCTGGACGTGTCATTTTGCCGGAATATTTCTCCGGAAGCGATTGATGATTTGGAAAGGTCCTGCAAATCCCTACAGAGTGTTAACCGCCGATTGACAGGCGGCAAAACGTACTGAGCAAATAGTTGGAAGCCATTTAATTTATTTCTAAATTGCAGTTTTGGATTTTTTTCTTTGTCTTGTAAAAAACAGCAACAACAAAAGTTTGGACAACGAGTTTCTGTCCCAGTGTGTATTGCTGATGAGAAATATTTCAAACCGAATTTTATTACATATTTATCATCCTCCTATCTTCACGACATGATTTTTATAATTTTCTCTCCGCTGTCATAAGGCATTGGATACCACATCCATTCGAACAATTATTTCCAAATATTTAATATGTATCACTTTCTCCGCGAAATCATAGTTTATCATGTATCATCAACAAAAGTTTGGTTGGAATGCCAGCTGCAGTTAGACAAATTCCAAAGAAGAGAAGCAATTAAATTGTGTATGTTTACAGTTATGAGGTATCAAATTTTAGGAGCAATCAAGACTGTTTGGAACCAAAACAATATTATGTAATATTGGAAGAACATTTACGGCAGTGAGATCCGTGACATTGCATTATATGTATCTCCACATATTTGTATGATTTTGGCAGGTCTCTCAATCATCTTCGCCAGCCAGTGTTTCCGATACACTACGTTTCTCAAAAACACGAGGAACATAGTGTATCGGAAACCCTTGGCTAGCGATGATGTCAATATTGAAATCTGCAAGCCCATTGACATTTATATGTGATCGCTGGATACTAATATCATTACGCTAGATTAAAAAAAATATTCTTTTCTTAGTCTAATTAATAAATTAAACTTCGCTTTTATCAAATGATATTGGACCAAGTGAATAATCAGACTGAGAATCTAACCAACTTTAGGTATCTGACGATTTGGTTATTGAATAAATGAAAGTCCCTTTTTCCTTTTACCGGAAATCAAAATTGAAGTAATCGAAAATGTTGAGTCCCATGAACCTTTAGCCTTGTACATATTGTGTGTGTGTTTGATTTGCCACTGTCTTTCATATATACGCATGTCTTATCAGATTGAAGGAAATCTTCATGCCATCAAAACGTATATTTATACATTGTGAAAAAAAGACTGCATGAAAATTTGATATGTTATTATTCTAAATAATAATAAATACTAAAGGTGTGTATTTATTTCCAAAAATGGTTGAGTAATATTGGAAATTCTGAAGCCATTCCTTTCTTATTGCATCCTCAAAGAGGGGATGTGTAGGGAATGTTTATACGACAGAAGGGGAAGAGTGATTTCATTAATCAGAATATGTGATTTGACCATGATTCAAGGAATGCTGAATTACAAATGAATTCTTCATCGATATAAGTTAACCTACCATATTGGCATAACGCTTCTAAAGTACATGTACGTTTGTATTTATAAGGCTATTGTTTGCATTTTTACTAATTTTTTACCTCATAGAATGTGTTCACTTGTCACATGACATGTTTTCTCATTATATTATACTTTGTTAATATGGTTAATACTGTGATAAATATCATTCACTGATTGTTAATTATTGTTTTAATGTTAAATAATCTATTAAAGGTTTAATTTCACATGCAATATTTTTTGCGTTGTAAATTTAGATTTGATCTAATGTATGCCTCTGTCAAAATTAAGTTGATAAAAGAAAATGTACACATGCGAAAAATAAAATGTACGTTGTAGGAAATAATACACGCATGAGACCTTCGATCAATTTACGTTCCTAAAAATTGTATAATACGTGTAGCATACGCCCTCTGAGTAAAATCAAATCTTGGTCATCGAATGCACTAATTAATACTAGCATGGTCTGACTTTTATTTATTAATACTAATATAATAATAGAAGCAGAAATATTCGTTGAGGATTTAATTTCGTTATTTTCGTTGGCAGTATAAATCAACGAAATTAAATCCATGACGAATTTTTAACCCAACTATTAATGATTACAAAGAGTTTACGATGTGACGAAATTAAATGCCAACGAAATCTTATTTCGTTTAAAAACAACGAAATTTTGACCCAACGAAAATATGTGCTTCTACAGTAAGTGTTTCGTTACAATATGCCCACAAAAATAATGAAGTTAAATTAGAAAAAAAACAAACAAATGAAATATGCAAGCAATTGTGCTTTTAATGATTAAGAATATCGATTCTCTTGTGAATAAAACCACATCCTCTGACTTACAAATACAGCACAATATCCAATCGAGGTAAAGGGTTTTTTAACACATCGTCTATAAAAAGTCGTTAAAAGAATGCTCTATATTGCTGACATATTGATCGATATTGTTACTTATCAATTTTTAGAAAAGATTCCGTTTTATATTTATTGTTTAATTTTGATTCCTTTAATTCATTCAATAAATTACTTTGATTCATTAACATAATTTTTTTAAAACTATGTTAGAATTTTATTTTATTGTGATTTTATAATGAAAAAAAAGAAGAAATAAAGCACTAACTTTTATTTAAACAGAATAATTACACATATAGAGATTTACAAAAAAGAACATACGTGCAAAGAAAAGAAACCTTGTATAAAGAATTCACCGAAATGCTTGGTTTTGAATCGGGTTCGATATTCTATGTCAACACGGCGGACAAAACAAATTCGGTCTACCGTCACAGAATTTTAGCTTAGAATTGAATCATGAAGCTTGTAAGTATCTTCAACTATTTTTGCTTTTCAAGTTAGTTGAATGATTGATTAATTAATTTTTTTTACAATTTGATTTTGATTGACATTTTATTTATTATTCGATTCAGGACAAAAGTTTAGAGGCCAGGAAACTCCTCCATACAACTGTATATTCTCAGTGTTTTTCTCCTTGTGGTCATTATTTAGCAACATGCAACAATTATGGGAAAATATCAATTTTCAGGTAAAATATAAACACGTGTAAGTGAATTTACATTGCTTCAGAATCTCGAAGAAGTGTTTACTTAACAAAAATAATGATTGAATTATCTTTTATCTTTTTATAATATTTTCATAAAATAAAGAGCTCCATAATCAAAAACTCTGATATATGTGAAAATGTAATGGGCAGACCAGTTCAAATATTGGCGCCAGATAGCTCAGTTAGTAGAGCACCTGACTAGAGATTCAGGGCGCCCAGGTTTGAATCAAAGTCTGGTCCATCATTATTTCTCCCATCCCGTTACATTTGCTGCCATGACCAACCCCTGGAACTGACATGTTAACTCCTGCCAGGGGAAGAGCCTGGTGTGATCGTCAAAGGAGAAGATCATTTAAGGGGGAGGAATGTGATGGTCAGACCAGCGCCAGATAGCTCATCATGAGCTATCTGGCGCTGGTCTGACTGTCACATTCCTCCCCCTTCATGATAAGGTGTTAGAGCACCTGACTAGAGATTCAGGGGGTGGCCGCCCAGGTTCGAATCCTGGTCTGGTCTGTCACTATTTCTCCCATCCCGTTACAAGACAATCATGACTAATGGTACCAGGCTGTTGCCATTTGAAACTCCTCCTCTGTTATTGTATAAATTAAGAACTTACTAATAAATGCTAGATGTACATGTGATGTATATATTCTGAACAATTAAGAAATAGGATTTAAAGATTTATTTCATTATATTAAATTTTGATGATTTTAAAAAATAGAAGACTTGAAAAACAATAAACAATATGCACTGAGAGATATCACAAGACTTGGAACGGTTGCCAATCTGTTTTATTAATGTTGTTATATACCAAGGTATTTATTAGGTAAGTTTCATTGTTATATCAAATCTTTCAGTGTATCCAAAGCTTTAGCCCCAGATGCTTCAGAGGGTAACTGGAAACAAATATTTTCATTTCAAGGTAAGTTCTCAATAAAATCACAGGTATATGAAAGTACAGTGTGCACTAAAATTCAAGTGGCGTTAGCTTAAGATTTCCTAATGACCGCTGTGCTTAGAACCTTTTGAAGTATTTATGGAATAATCGAAACTGACATGCTTTCCCTAAATTCTCGAAGGAATTTATTTAATAAAACTTTATAATTATTTTCCTTTTGTAGCATGTGAAGATGGTGCTCTTTATTGTTTAGCAACAACAGGAGATCTGCTGATAAGGTATCATCTAGTTATATTTTCTGTACCAGAGTAAATTGTAAGAGATTTTTAAAAGACTTTTTTCTTCTGAATTGATTAATTTTTTATTTTAAAAGCCAAAATGAACAAATGTTCGATGATAAAAAACGAAAGCAAATCTCAATATAAAGGAATAATTTATGATAGGGATTTTGAATATTTTGAATATCAGCTCTTCTAAATTCTGATGGTAAATTTTAAAAGTAAATCAGATTTTTTAGATAAAGTTGTTGCATTATGACATTAATGTATCAATTTATTTAATTAGTGCAGGAAATGGCCCCATCTGTGCATGGAAATGGAAGGAAATCTTAGACAAAAGTCCAAGAATTGTGTGGTCCTTTTCCATACCTAAGAGGTAAAAGTGATAGGCTTATAATAAAAAAAAACCCATTTTCGTATTGAATTCTGATGTTGATTTGCCTTATGTTGGAGTACTTTTCAAAATCCATTCAAAAATGTAACCAAAATGGCTAGATTAGAATGAAAAATGTAATTTGAAAGACCATTTTCAACTTTTTGAACTATATCGCCTTAATCACATTCATATATCTTGTTCGATACTGAAATTTGTATTATTTAAAAGTTGGAATTTTCTGATTATCATTGGGTGTCAAAATTTTCACTCTTTGTATTGTATAAGTTCATGGAAAAAGTTGTTTTGTTCTTTGTTCCAGGGGCCCATTTTCCAATCCAGAAGTGAATACATTAGTAGTTGATCAGCAGGTGTGTATCACATCAAGAGAAATAATGTGTTGAATAATTATATGTTATAATTGAAAAAAAAGGATTACTGGTACATTTACATGTATTTGCACAGTGATTTTTACTAATACCTCATTTGTTGTTTATAGGAGTCAGGGACAGCATTGTTTGCTGGATGTGGTGATAAAAATGTGTACAGCTGGGACCTAGAGTCTGGGAAACAAGTGGTGAGGGATTAAATTCAAATTTATGAACAAATTGCACTGGTATACTTGTATTTGAATGTTGATATAAGGTAACCAAAAAAAACCCCAAAAACCAAAACCAATAAGGTAAACCAAAAAATGTACTTCTAAAAATGCAAATTTCATATCCATTAGCTATGCATGAGTGGTCACACGGATTACATACATGACATCTCCCTGAAGAGTGATGGGAACACCCTGGCCTCCGCATCTGAGGACGGCTCTGTCAACATCTGGGGTCAGTGCTTTGTATACACACACATTTTTTGAGGTGTTGTTATTAAATTAACTATAATGTAGTGGTTTATGTTAAAATAGGATATACATACATTGTACATGTATATTAGATGAGGAGGCATGTTCCAATACACAACACCTCACACCCCCTAAAAACATTAGATATTTTTTTTATTTTAGAGTTTTGAATATTTTTTAATAAACTGGAGTTATCTCACTTTAATATCTTTTCATTTGTTCCACTCCTTTGAATATGGTTCTATATGATAAGGTAAAAAAAAAATCACAAGCCTAAATCATCAATTATGTAGCAGCTGTGCAGATCACATTACTAGGACTCCCATTATAATTCTGTACCTACGACTGTCGACATTACTTTCCAAACGTTATTGTTAATCTAAATGGCTATAGCTGAGCTCTTGAACTATCTTTTCATTGCTCTGCATTCATGCCTGTTTGTGTTCTGTCACTGTGGATTTGGCTCACAGATTATTGTGTTTTAACCAACAGATGTAAGAGACAGTGCTGAGCCTGTGTACTCCATTGTTCCTCACAAAACAGAGGTTTGTACATATGTTAAACCTTTAAAAGCTGTTTTACTGTAAATAGCATTCCCACATGTACATTGCTAACCAGTATTTATGTCCACATCATGTTTACAAAAGAAATATATTAAGTAAGAACATGGATAAATTCTTCATCCATGACAAGGGTCATATTGTTTTATTTTATATTTCATTTTCACTTTATTTCTTTTCCTGCAGTGGCCTGGGTAACAAAACATTACAGTAGATAAATTGTTTGGGGTTTTTTTGTTTGTAAAGGAGTTTAAAAATTCTTTCCTTTCATAGCTTCTGTACTGTTTTAGAGTTGCTGCAGACCCAGCTTGGGTAAGTGGGTGGGGTGTGTGGCCATGGACAGCAGTAATGACTGGTTGGTAAGTATTGCAAAAAATTGTTTCTCACCATTTTTGTACAACATTATATTCAAAGTTCTGATGAGCAATCCTAAGGCATGTCTATTGTAAATAAAGCTAGAAGTTGACTGATCCTTGTGTTTATCTACCTTTACAAATTACAAATCATTCTAAGGGTACTGTCCATTTTAAAAGTGGTGTTGGATCAGAGTATCCTGAAAATTGTGACAAGTACTTTTTGCTTAATTTTAGATATCATTCTGTCTTTGCAAAAATTTTTAACAAGTGTGGCTAGGTGAAAATAACTCTTTTACTGTATGTTGGTCGGTGTTGAACCAACTAAAATAGTGATTTTTTTAAAGACAAATTTTGTATTTCAAGGTGTGTGGAGGGGGTCCAAAAATGTCACTATGGCATCTTCGTTCAATGACGGCTACCTCTGTGTTCGATACTCCAAAAGTGTGTCAACAAACAGTCCAGTTCTATGATGATATGGTATGATATGGTTTCATGTTCTGCTGTTGTAGACTTTTCCTTTATAAATAGCCAGATGCATATATACATATAAAAGTTCAAGTAATGTAATTTTTAGCAGAATTCAGTTGTTTTTGTGATTAAATAAAGAGCTTTACTTTCTTTCTTATTATATTTCCTGATACTTGAACATATTTAATAATTTTGTGGAACAGTTTCGAAATAAATACCAGATCAGGACATTTTGTTTTGTACTGGTGCAACTGAATGCATTTGTCACATTATCTCTGTATGTTTATATTTCGTGACAGATAGTTGGCTAGAATTGACCATGTTTTGATCTATATTTATTGTAGATCCTTTCTGCAGGCACCGAACCGTATGTGAACCACTGGTTTGTGAATGGTGACCAAAAAGCCAAAGTTCCCTGTACCCCAACGTCTGTGTTTAATGTCTCTGTCAACAAAAATGATGACAAATACAAGGTATAGTTTGATCAACATTCACTATAACTACTGTTGCTCCTAATCACGCCAGTTTCCTTATTTTGATTATATACTGTATACAGGGTTATTTTCACCCCGTGTAATTTTCACCCTTCTACACTTTCAAACAGTTTCGCCTGTCTTGAATTCGCCCAGACACAGTTGTGTTTAAAGAGAGATAATTTGAGACATAAAGTCCATAAATTCGCCCGCAGACAACGAGGGCAAAAGGGGCGAAAATGAAACGGGGGCGAATATTTCCCTGGATAGTGTACGTTCTTGTCCTCTGTTAAAATGTCAATTTTGAATTATCATACATCAGAAGATTTATATTTATGCTCATGCCTGTAAACTCAAAATTTGTCTTGACCCAATATTTAGGTGCTAAATACATAAATGGGGTCATATTGTGAGGCATGATTATTTGAGCTCTCTCTTTCATGATATGAACAACGTAAAATAATTTTATTTTATTTATAAGGCTTTCAATGAATAATTATTTTGATTTTGCAGGTTCTCTGTGCTAGTGGTAGCAGCTATAAGATAGATGTGTGCACAAACTTTGGATATAGAGCTTTCTCATTCTCTCTTACCCCTGATTAGTACTAGGATTTTAGTGGTGGCTTGTACATTGAACATTTATTTGGCACCCATACAAATTGACAAGATGGCAAAGTGACATTGAAAACATTAACATTCACAGGCAGCACACTAAGATAATAGATGTATATGTAAAAACATATATATATAAAATAAAATAAAAATGTCATCATGATGTTGATTGCAGCTTTTATTTTATTTATGAACATTGCAAGGATAAGCCTCTATAGACATTACACAAATGCTTTAACATGTTCATGAAAAGATTTATTTGTCTTTTAGTTACTTGTTATAGATTGTCAATACAATGCATAAATGATTACCCAAGTAATGCATGTTTTTGTATATATATATACTTCAGTACATGTAAGAAATACTGTACACACATCACATACCATCTTAGTTCATGTATATACATTGCATAACAGAACACACGGACAGCCAATACAATACCTTAATTCTTGTAAGTGTTATGTAGATCAGGTTAGTTGAAATTGCTATACAACAGGGTTGAAAATAAATATTTCAGAAATAAATGAAGCTAGAACTATTTTAACAAGACCTTGGACTTTCGATAGGACGTAACTATCTATTTCATGCATCAGAACAAGTTAAAAATTACGCTGGTTTCGAGTGAAATATGCATAGATTGCATAGTCTTAGCCCAAACGCCAGATAAATCTTGCTGATTTCAAAGAGTCATGGCTGAGTGGCCAACAATGAAATAGACAGGCCTACGTCACATTGCTGCTTCTTAAAATGGTTCTAATTAATATTGTTCTGAGGATTGGGTTGGGCGATTCAGGGTTAATAATTATTGAGCATTTAAATTTTCTTAAAGAGCTTATCCTATTATATAATAATAATATATACCTGTAGGTTATTGGTAAGAAAAGATATTGCATATTATGAAGTAATGCATATAGAGGAATATTAATCAATTTATAGGAACAATTTAATGGCGAGATGGTAAATTGAATTTTGACTGTATTTGGCTATTATAATGATGAACTTAACAAATCATTTATAAAAAAAAGATTTAAACAGGTTGTGTAGTAATCACGGTGACGGTAACTGCTCCATTAGCCGTTGGTTGTTTATTTATCACACCGCCATCATTGGCTTTAACCGAGACCTCGCTTTCGCATCGGTTATCATGGGAACAGCAGCGACACGTTCGTCTGTTGGAGCATTGAGTACAACAATGGCAATCACACCCGTCGTAGTTCGGGGTCGGCCAGATACACCAGGGGTCACAAGAATAGCAGTGACACAAGCACCAGTATCCACACGGCTGCCCGCAACATCGGCCTTGGCCGAGGTTGCACCGGTCGCCACTGCAATCGCAGTCCTCTTCGCAACTTCCGTGTATCTGGCACAGGGGTACCTGACACCACACATTTCGACAGTCAAAGCAACAGTCTCTCACGCAAACTCCGCAACAATTGCAACATACTTCACACGGACTCTCCTGCCAAGTTTCCATCCATCTACCACAGTTGCGGTCATCACAGGCGCATCTTTCACAACAACAGCGCAGATCGGGGCACTCACAGTCAAAGCAGCAGCAATCACACTCGCCGCAGTCACACGTGTCACAGTTTGCCCCGGCACAGTCACACCCGCCCAAATCACAGCCACTAAAGTCAAAGTCGCCCATATTTGACGAAGGACGTCGTCTGTCTATTCTTCGTGCCTGAAAATGATCGATTTAAATGATTGCTCTAGAAGAATGTTTCGTTGATCAGAACAAACTAAAAGACAAAGCAAATGAATATGTAAGTGTGTTTATGAGGGGAAAGGGGGGTTGGGGTTGAATCACACTCCTTTGCACCCCCCCCCCCCTTTTAGGTAAATACTAGTAAGCAAAAAGCATTATACGACTATACTGACATTCAGTAAATCAATGAAATATCAAATCAAATCTACACAATTTCTCACATTATACTACGTTTTACATGTTTAATGTTGATGATGTATCGATTTCTATAGTAAATACAGTCATATCAGATTGAAAACAGCCATTCGTTAATAAGTCAACCACACCATTGTGCATGAATTACAGGATATGAACAATGAATACAAGAATCAATATATCAATGATATAGATCTATGACACAAATTCTGAAGGAAAAAAAAAATTTCGATACTACATACAGACCTCTTTCCGAGCTATAACCAGTTTGTTATTGAGTCGTCATAACAAACAGTTTAAATTCCCTCCGCCAATTGCATGGTTAGTAAACCATTCTACAAACACCAGTGGGTCTTTTAAACTATGCAGGACCCGGTATATTGGTCAGATATTGATATTAAAGTTCTCTCAGACAATGTCGACAAATGGAGGACTTAATGACATTGCTTGATTATCAAGGAAAGAAATGAATTTCTTGCGATCAACAAAATATTTATTAATACTTCTTTAAATTAAATTAGAGAAAAATTAAATTTGGTACAAAAGAATCGAAATTATAGAACTTATGCTTTCATATTGATAAGTACATGTATGTATATTAAGTACTTGAAATCATATTTGCGTTTTACTTGCATTACACGCATATGATAATTTCGACTGAAAACAGAGGTGAAAAAAATTAATATTCTGTTTTCGGGAATGTGAGAATTAATGCAATGCAAAACATATAATATGATTATTAATAAACAAAAAAAAAACAAAACAAAAAATAAAAAGAAGATGATAATGATAGCCCCCTCCCTAAATCGAAAACCTGTTTTTATTTCTATAAATTCTGTATTGTGTAGCGTTGATGGTAAGAGAGCATTAAGATTAAAACATGAAGATTGAAGGTTTCAAGACTTTGTTAATTAATTAGCAAATGGAAAAACCCTGTTATTTCTCCGATGAAACTTGGTTAACCAAAGTCATATCATGTAATATACATGTATGTTCATTCATCAGAAAAAAAATGTTTTTCCCCTCTTTTTGCAACGTGCGAAAATATTTGCCATTGAATACATAACTGTAATAATATATTTTGGTATAAAAAAAAAAGTAAGTAAGCAGTGAATGGTGTTGGTTGCAAAACAATAGTGAATATTCCACACAGTGTAGGTTTATTTACTTTTATTTATTTATTTTCATAAATGTACGTCTTATTTAGTGGTCTGATACAAATACATGTACATGTACTGTGCTGTCTGTGTTCTCAATATTAAAAGTTTAATTCGATCTGTCAACAGAGAATCCACGCTTAATAACATTCAAAGGTATAAAATAAGACACATTTCACAATGTAATCATTATTAAGTATAGTTAATTAACCAAAAAATCTCAATGAATGCAACGTTGTAAAGTATATTGTGCGTTGGAAGGCATTTTTTTTTTAATCTTTAAATATTTACATTTTCCAGTGTCTTTGTCTGTGATAACACTACGAATCGATTTTGTAATGTATACTTCAATACATTTCATCAATGACTAATTTAGTACATATGTATTTAATCGTTAAATTGCTGAAAATTATATAAATATAAGTAATAAGGAATCATTCTTTGAGTATTATGAGGCGATCAAATACAGTCGGGCGTGATCAAATCTATCATAATGCCCTTTGGGCTTTATTGGATTTGATCACGCCCGACCGTATTTGATCATGCACCTCATAATACTCAAAGAATGATTTTTTATTCCTTAAATGTAAACGCTTTAAACTGAGGATCGTGGAGAAATGCTAAGCTAGTATTCTATTAATTTCAATTGTGAGATTTAAAAAAAGTCCAATTACATTAGCATATCCTTCCAACACACTGAAGCATTGAAATAAGGAATAGCCAAATTTTAAATTCTAATAGGTGTTGGGCCCAAACACGGGGGAAGGGGGGCAATTGTGATTTTGAAATGGATAGTAAGAAGAGTGTTATACATGTAGATACAAAGTTCTACCTTAATTCTATCAAGAAAGCGGCACCCACCGGATACCCATACCCCTCAATCTTCGGTCGGTTTAGGTTCCACCTAATAGCAAATACAAGAGAAGGGGGAAAAAGGTAGAAGAAAAGGAAGAAAAGCTACGAGCTACCATCTTCGTTAGCCAAGGGTTTCTGATCCGCACCGCTCCCCACTAACCCTTGGCATATCGTGCTATCAAAAGTCGGGATTTTTTTTGGTCACGTGATCAGCCAGCCTATTTATAAATCAGCCAAATAATGAAAGATACCGTACTTTAAACGTCACTGGTGCAGTAATGGCAGCCTCCATAGACAATGATATTGACATGTTGAAAGAACCTTTTAATGCCTAGCGTATTCAATAAATGGGAATATTGTTAAATGTTACATATAGATCGGATTCATTCGAAGGTTGTAAGACTTGGAGCGGTAAATCCTTCATCTATGAGTGCATGCCTCTCTTGATACACAGATTAGGTGGTACCTGTTATTGCATCATTGCAAGGAATGCAAGCTACATGTATCATGAAGGCTCAAACAGAAAGACTCAGAAAAATACGGATTTTGAGCTATGCATGTTAGAGACACTCATGGATAAACAGTACGAAAACATTGTCGATTAAATCAGAGATGTTTTGCATCTTTTTGATTGGTCGACCGGTCTCAGTAAACCCCAATCAAAATCCAGGAAAAAAATCCCGACTTTTGATAGCACGATATGCCAAGGGTTCGTGAGAAGCAATGCGGATCAGAAACCCTTGGCTAGCGAAGATGACGAGCTACAAGTCAATATACAACATATTTTGGGTTTTGATCTGTTGTTGGGCCGGTATATGTACGATCGAGGAACATGTTGATGACGAAAGTTATAAATATGTATAGGTTGTGCGTGGTGGATGTCGGGTGGTGGTGGTGGGGCGTTGATACATTTAGTTCGAATCCGGGCCCGTAGTGCGTTGTACTATGTCGGACAGGATGTGACATTTTGTACCTTATTTATATCGGGGTTGGCATCTTCGCTAGTCAAGGGTCACTCTCTTCCCCCCAAAATGTGGATTTCAAGAAATAATCTCAATTCCCTATACATCAATATCATTTTAGAGGATATGATAATATGTTTACATGCTTTTGATAAACAGGAAATTTTATATATATATATATATATATATATATATATATATATATATATATATACATGGATTATAATTTTATCGATAGAAGCCCATGTGACGATTAGAATTTTTAAATTGATTCTTCCCTAATTCTTATGTGTCCCATTTCTAATACGGAAAAATTAATATGCAAATTACGAACTCTAGTTTTATCGATAATTAATGTTTAACCCGAATAGAAAAAAATAGGTTGAAAATGGATGCCAACCACAAGAATTGGTGACGTTAGTACGTGAAGTTCTTGAAGAAGACGTGGATGTATGAATTAAATTAAAAGATAATACATGTAGTAAAACAATTAATTATATAACCAATCCTCAAGTGTGAATTACATTTGACCTACATAAAACCACGACATATTACGTCACAGGAAAATGGGAGAAGTTTCCTTGGGATTAGACTTTTTCTTAATGAGATTGATGATCTTAAATAGTTCAAAATAATAGTTTATATCTTTCATTAGCTTTCTATAGATGAATAAGACAATCACACGAATTCAATCGAAAAGTATGTACTGTTGTCATAGCAAACCTATTTCTGACATCCCCAATATTATTTTAAATAGTATGCTTTGAAAATAACAAATAAAGAACACGAATATTCATGATAAATACTAGGACTTTATTTTGATAAATGGAGAGTTTTACACAGAGACATTTCTAGCTTTTCTTTTTCTGCAGTTTGATATACGGTTGTGTGTGATTCCAAAGAGCCCTCATTTAAAACAAAATGGGGCCCAGTACAGGGTTTGGGTTCAGTAAAAGAACAGCGCTACACTTGTCTTCTTTATTCTAATGAAAGTTCACAATTATATATATTAATATATATATATGTATATATACCATTGACAATTTAACACTTAATGATCAAGTAGCTGTCACAAAATCACGTGACGTACGTAGAATATCAAGCTAAAATTCAATTTGACCACATGATCAAGAAAAAAATCACGTGATCTCAAAAAAAGTTGATAAAGTACCAACTCTTTTGTTACATGTCAACACATAGCAATAAAACAAAGATTGAAATAATTTCAACATGAAGCCGATTTTTTGACTTTGTTTCCCAAGCTAAACATTGAAATGATTTCAATGCGACACAGAACATTAAAAATCTACCGAGTATACACTTCATTTGCTTTAAAGAAATGAAACAGTTCTCGACACGGTCATTATTTTTTTTTATATGACAAACAACACCAATATAAATATCAGCTTAAATATAATAATGTCCAGATAACCCTTGTAAGAAAGCGTGTTAAAATGTCTCAAAACTTGACTAGAATTCATCAGAGGCTTATGAGTTAATGATATTCCATTGACAAAATTTGTCCCATTTACCATGAGTACCAAACAAAAATTTCCTGTCGTATCTTATAGAGGTAATGAAATATATTGCACCCACCCCATAACACAGATATTACTCCTCTACACTACGAGGTTACCACCATTTCAATTACAATATTGACTGAAAAATAATAATAAAAAAAGTTTATGATAGGATCAATATATATGCGTTTTGAAACACACAGTACACTTAAAGTAAGTTATAAACAGAACGTTGATGTACAGTCAATCGTAGCAACCGGAAGAGACTAAATCTTTTCCTTGCTACAGCACTTTTATAAACACATGACACGAAATGGTCAGCACGAGGAATGTTGGTTCGCCATTTTACAAATAAAAAGTTTAATGGAATCTTTACAACAATAAAGAGTCCATAACTTGAGCATTTTGCAAAATAGAAAACATATACCTTAACCATTTTCTAGGTGATAAGGCATCACGTCAAAAGGGGTTAGAGGTCAAATCAAAACATGACCCTGTTGCTATAGTTACATGGTCCCAATATGCAAAAAAGCAACAGAGTACATGCTATCACGTAAAAGTCAAAACTGGTTGGAATAAGCATATATATCAATTAGTTACTAAGTAAATTCATGACGGATAATGCATTGACTTCACACCACACATACCAGAAAAAAATTGAATTGGCTTTCACAGGTAAACTATTTGCCTCCATTTTGTTTTATATAAATAACACAGACATTCACTATAACGGCTAGATAGCAAGCAGAGGAACACATTCGTTCAAAGGTGATTAGAAAATGAATGACCTTGACAACGACAATACATAGAGATTCCAACGAACACTTCCAAGTGTTTGCGTCTCAGGAAAAGGCCAGTTTGAAAACGAGATTCTCAATAAGCTACCTTAACTGCTACCCCATATCTCTCTCTCTCTCTCTCTAGCTCTCTAATTAATTCAAAATCCTTATCGACAAGCTCCTATAAAGGTTTCATTTTAAAATTGAGAAGACTGCGAAAATCATGGGAAAATTATGTTATAAATAGACAATATACGTTTTTCAACAAACCATAGATACAAATTACATCAATTTGGATGTACAGGTGCGTTAGCCATGAATGAATCACGTGTTTGACCTCCATATGTAGACAAACATACTAACAAAGGTACACAATCAAAAGGCCAAGAGCATTGTACTATAAGGGTACCATGGTTACAATAAAGTAATCTACGGTGACTCAAAATGGTGAACCATTCTCCCAGCGGACGAGTCATAACGCGTCTCTCTCACTCAATTGGATAATCCTAACCTATCACTTTGTGAAAAAACTATCACTTACATAATGCATTCAATATTGTATGTGTGCATGTACATATTCATATGTAGTGAGCAGCAAAGTCGTTCAATATATTTTTTTAAAATCTGCCAATATATTTAGATTTTGGATGTGCACACTTGGCAGTAGAAAAGAAATGTCTGTGACACTCGCATTCTTACGTAACTTGCACATGGATCAAGCCTTCGAGAGATTCGTCAGGCATACGACAATTCCGTAAAAAAAAAGACAGTCCAAGTTCTCGTGTATGGTCTTGATTTTTGTTGTTGTTGTAGTATATAAGTGTTTTTACGTCCAGAAGGCTCATAATAGTTTGACTTCGACTAGTACAGGCCACATCCCCGCAAATTATTGGCTATGATGACGTCAGTAACGGCGTCAAATACAAACTGGATGTTATTAGTATCTGTTGCGCATGTCTGGTGACAGTAGATCTCCTTCGTTGAACTTTTGTTCTTCGCTTCAAACTGGGCCTGAATGTAGGCAGCTGCCTCCTCATATGTTTGGTTTCCTGCAAAAATAGAGCGAAGAATACCAATTTAGAATACAGAATTACACATAGTATGATACAAAAGCAAGTCATGAACGCAAGACATTTTAAAGAACGGTCGTAGGATGTGTCCTAAATTTACAAAATGTCATCATTCCAGTATTGTCGAATGAGTTTAGCGTTAGCTACAGTTTTGTTAATTCTATTGAATTCGGCTTCAAAAGTAAACTGCACTGGTTCTGCTGACATACTCTATTGTGTGCGCTTCTGCTAACTAACTAGTACGCTTGCGCGATGGTAAACAGGTTAGCAGAGCATCTGATCGGTACTACTGTTTGCATCTCAACGTTTTAAAGATATTACATGGGATCAATTGTATTTAAAGCGTTATAAAAGGTTGTAGTTTTGCAAACAGTTTCAGCATCTTTAAAATCACACAAGAGCTTCGCTGTTATCTCATGTGCAAGTTCAACATAATCAATACATTTCATGGTTCATGTGTGTATAACTGTGTCCTTAAATATTGAGTTGTTCCATCACACATCACTTGCACTGATATTCATATATAACGTTTGTGATGGAGCCGAAATATCTATCGTACTAATTACTTCCGCAAGTAATCCCCAATTTGAAAATTGCTCGCCAGAGAAAATCATATGATGGTGGCATGGTTCTGCCATCATTTGTAAGATGATTTGTTGACTTGTCGGATTTTTATGTCGACTTGTCAGATATTTATGTCATCTTGTCAGATTTTTATGTCAAGTAGTAAGATCGATATATGTCAATATATATATACCGTAGTTATCTATCTTTTTTTTGACACAACCCCGGGGAATAGACGAGATCGAACCATTAATAATTTTGATATCATATTTTCAGTTTAATTTTATTAAAAAACTAAAATACATTTTAACACATATAGATTTTATCCAAAGGCTAGTTCCGCCCCACTGTTTTGTTTAATATTTCATTATTAGCTCCAAAATAGCAACTGTAATGAAAACTTACGGAAAACATTGTTTACAAAGCCCTTCTAGTTCTTACTAATCAATTATTATTAATGAAAGTGTCAAGTTTAATTGATAAACAAACTTACTTCTACACTGTTGACATTCCTTAGATACTTCCGAGTCAAATTCGACATTAAATACTTTAAGTACTTCAGATATAGAATATGGATTTTTCTTTAATTAAATCGCTCCTTTTGGTTAAAGATCCAATCTTTAGTCATGAAAAAATTGATTAAACAAACTCTCTATCCCTTTTTCTTGCTGTCAATTTATTATGTATTTTAATTTCCTCTGTGCGCCGATACTTCCATAAGGAAAGAGAATTGCCGAGATTGAGACAAAAATATTGGTAGCAAATGTAAAAATAGCATACAAGGATCATTTTCAACCCCCAACACCCCCAAGTTCCTCTGTACAAGATTACAGAAAGTCTCAAACAATCGTTTTTCAAGTACGTCATGTATGACTATCAATAAATAAATTATCAATATATTATAAATACAACCAGACGCTTTAACCACAGACCACACATACCCAAAGACAACACATCATTGATACCTTTATTGTTACTAAAGAAGGAACATAAGTATTTAATACTAATTCTATTCAGCCACCGGGTGTGGAAAAGTAGTTATTTCTCACAGGGATAATTCCGGACACCAGTATTTTGCGGCTAGACTATAAACCCGTAAATCGTGTTAATGAAGTGGTCACCTAAATGCGAGCTGTGGAATGACAAGATATTTTTAAATATAACGCCTTCCTCCCTTCCTAAACTAAAAGCATAGGGGCAAGGGGCAAGCACGAGAATGAGAGGGGAAAGTCATTTTCGATTTGAAGACCAATTCATATAGCACCTTCTCGTGCCTTTCCGGCAGAGCTCGGAAAACACCGGATGCTGAAATTAAGTATAAAATGGAGACGCTCCAAATCAATTTGAAGTATTGGCTAGACAATTTTGAATGTCTTTTAGGCTATTGGCTTTACTGAAGTTGGCTCAAGTCTCAAAAGATAATAAATTTCTCTTCATTTGTTTCGATGTATATGAAAAGGGGTCGACAAGGACGCTTATGTAATAATTTTTAGATTGTTTATCGAGCTCTACCATAGCGATTGACTCCAATACTAGATTACTTTGTATCTATTTCTTCAATACATTTCATAATTTTTCAGTCAATAGACCTTTCCCTTCATAAAAAAATACTTATTACTAATGTCGTTGGATATAAAAATGCACTATTCCGTTATCTAAAAGTTAACAAAATGAATGTTTCACTTTTAAAACTTAATCTGAATTTAGTCTCTAGCAAGGAAATAACCACAAGTACATGTAAATAAGATACGCGTAAAGTGATACATTCACATTATTTAGGAGATAGGATATCTTGGTTGAACTGTGATCGGTGATTTTATTCATAAGTAAGAACTTACCAGTGTATTCCGGAAAACATATAGTGAGAGAGGATTTCTTAATCTTCTCTTCAAACAGATCCTTCTTGTTAAGGAAAAGGATGATAGAGGTATCCGTAAACCACTTGTTATTACAGATAGAATCAAATAATTTCAAACTCTCTTGCATTCGATTCTGAAATGGAACGAACAAACAAGATATAAACATTCATTTGTACAGTTTTATTCTACTTGACAGTATTTGTATATTTTTTTGAAAGAAAGAAAATGAGATTTCAATTGAAGTTTTTTAAATTTGAAATGAGGAAAAATTACGTAAAAATTGAGCGTGTATTTTAATTTATAAAAAACCCCCATAATAACAGCTATCAAAACTACGGATTTTAATTCAAATATTGTATTATTGCATAATAATTACGCAAATATTGCATTTTTAAATGCATTAGAATCTGATTGTAACAAGCTCTACTTTAAATAATTCTTTCATAAAATCCAAATGGTGTCTTCATTCTTTTTAAACTTACGGTTGTTTCGTCTTCATGAAGAACTTGGTCATATTCGCTCATAGCTACACAAAATATAATGGCGGTTACATCCTCAAAACAGTGAATCCATTTTTTCCGTTCCGATCTTTGACCTCCCACATCGAATAATCTACAAAGACGAAAGCAATGCACATAAAGATTGTTCAATTTTTATATACAAACATGTTAACTTTAAAATAAAAACTCTCAAAAAACAGAGGCCTTGTTCGCTTCATAAAATTTGTGAAGTATGGCATCTATCCTATAAACTATTACGAATTAGTTTCTCTTTCATTTTACTTTAATCTCTCCAGATTTTATGATGTTAAGGTCGCCATATTGCAGCCTGGTTCTGTCTGTATGTAATAAAGTATCGTGTATGCAAAATACAATAAAAGCCTATTGCTGTGATATTCATATTGATATACATTGTATAAAAATTTAAATATGAACCCCCCCTCTCCAAGACTATAGCTATGGCAGTCCTAGGGGCAGTTTTCAGTGACCTCGATCATAAGTAGCTAGACGTCAATGTTAAAATATTTTCAATCATACCGGCTTTTCTTAAGAATATTTGAAACTCTAGATAGTCAACTGACAACCATCATGCGCATGTAATTTTCTCTTTGAACTTTGAACTGCATACAAGTAGTACATGTTCAACTCTGTGAAAGACTTCTTTCTTTCGATCTATGAATATTTTGTAAACTATGTTCACTATCATAAATTGAAGACGATTTTCATTTTATTATAATCTGTCCATTTTACAAAAAAAAAAAAAAAAAAAAAAAAAATAAGAAAGATGTTTGTAAAAAAAATATTATTATGAAAATCCTTCTGCCTTTAAACTTGTTCAATTATTGTCAACCAAAAAATGTCAAAGAGTTATATGTAATTTGGGCAAATACCTTTACAAGTGCTCAAAATTAAGATAGAAAATATTTTTCCTTTTGTTTTGAGAATATCCTCTCTATTATCCTGTTTACTATTACATTTATATTTGCTATTTTATCACTGTCATTATAATACATTAATTTTCCGCAGAATAATTTGAGGTTGTAATTATTTATATGTCTATATATTTTTGTACAACTTTTTTTTAAAATTTTATACGTTTAACCTATGAACCGTATGGTTCTTGGTAATAAACAATTCAAGACAGTGAAAGATTCGTGTGTTTAATTAAGTGCAAATTTAATTTAGCGCTACAAAATCATACATTACTTAACACCCACAGTAAAATGGGAACACGACCTTTATATACATATAAGATATTACTTTGGAAAAAAATTAAATACCCATCCTATATTATACATATTTGAGGTTAATTCTCTAAAGGAAAAATGAACTTCAAAGGTGCCTTTGGTCTTTTCTCCATTTGCGCATCTATAATCTTTATTTGAATGATATCTGCTTATATCTTTTTCAAAATGCCTTTATAAAATCATTCTTTTGAAATTATCATTTATAAATATCAAATGAATATCAGACATAAGTAATTTTGTCTAAGTGCAAATTTAATTTAGCCTTATACGTTAAGCATAATATCTAGCACATTACAGGTATCTCCCTATAGTAACATGAGAACACGACATTTAGCTCTTTTGTATACAGGTCACATGAAAATGAGTTTGATATTTACCTTTTTTTCAAAATGTATGAAATACATGTACGTAAAATACTTACTTGAAATTTAAATTTTTAAAAGAGAAATGGACTTCCACAATGCCCGTGGTCTTTACTCTGGTTCGTAATATATCTTGTTCTGTGGGCATGTAGTCCTTGGCTCCTAAGCGATCTAAGTCGTCTAGAAAACTATAGAAATACAAAAAATGACATGCATGAGTTAAAAAATTAATCTGCAATTCAATACATTGAAATCATTGAGGCTACACCTGGGTATCAACATATCATGCTATCAAACTGGTTTCAAAGTTAATTTTTAGGAGGTCAACAAATTAACAGTTAGTTTACAAATCTAAAAAAAAAAAAAAAAATAAGACTGATTTTTTTTTGGCATATACGTATACCGTTCATTAGTTTTGTAAAAATCCACAAGTGAGAGTTTTGAAATTAAGTCTTATTTGAATATCATCGAGCATTCTTCTTTTCCTGCTGTTTTTTTTTTTTTGGGGGGGGGGTGTTATTTGAATTTTGTTTTTGATAAGTAGTCACCATACTCAAAATAGAAAAAAAATCAGTAGGGTATTTTAAGCCTTTTGTAAGCTCTCTTGATGCTATCTTGGTGACCAGCCATCATCTAATCACAAGATGATGACGAGAGAGAGAGAGAGAGAGAGAGAGAGAGAGAGAGAGAGAGAGAGAGGCTTTTTATTAAATACAGACGGTAAAAATACGTTTCTGAAGTTTATTTTCTACTCCATGAGTCATTCTTTCGATTAGAGTATACACAGGTTTAGAAAGCCGACGTCAGTTAACTCCAAGTAATGCCTCTTTCTACATGGTTCTAACATATGTTGATGTCGGCATTAACGAAATGAAGACGAGAGGTGTTTCGCGGCAGAAAATAAATTATTTATTGAGGCTGTCGAGGAGGTTTCTCACACAGCTACATCTTCTCTAAAATAAGACTCCACTGCGAGAAACCCAATGCGCGCTCGGCATTGGAACAAGTGGTTTCAAAAAATAGTGCCTGCCACCTTCATTTCAATCGCTTTTTGTTGTTTTGCAATTTTTTTCACCTCCCAGTATTCGATTTTCAAATTGAACATTTCTTGCCAAATTTACTCGCAAAAGCTCATTCGAACACCAACTGTATCAAATCAACTTTACCGCCGATCATTTCTCAGTATAATGGATACATTACAACACAAATGTATAGTAACTGGATTGAGGTACATGTACTTACTATTTTGCAGAATCATTTAATTGGTACTCGTTGGAGCGACCGAAACACTCCTGAACCCCGGTGTCAGTCCAGAGTCGCTTCATGGCCGCTAGAAGTTCCTCTGAGAAGGGTTCCGTATCCTCCATCCGGGATATGACGTCAAGGACGATCTTCGCGTCCGACTGGAAATAAAAATGTTTATTTCTTGATTGATTCAATGAAAGTTGTTATGTGTCAAAATATATATACTGGCGCTATTAGTCCCACCACATGAAATTTAATTGCAATGATTAAGAACTAATAAACCATGCACTGGACTACTACACTGTTGGAATTGTTTCAGTGTATAATTTATTCAGTATATTGTTTATTAGCCGAAATATTTTGTTAATAACAAATATTCAAATTCAACAATCCAATTTTTTTTTTGGGGGGGGTGCACATGATTAAGAAAAATAATTTTCGATGTGTATATACATATAGATAAAACATTGGCAACCATCGTCTACCACTGAGTACATGTACACAAATGCCAGAGTCTGGCGAGATCCCCAACAGCTACTTGTGTGTGCCTGGATTCCTTCATCGTTATGAATCCAAACTATAAGTAAAAGAACGTCGGGACGGGTACCAAAACAACAAGTACAGCACTCTAATAAAACCAGGGGGTGAACAAGGTCTTGGAGATCTCATCGTACAAGCTTTATTGTCCTCTTTCCCCCAAAATACGGTACTCCGTTCAAATAATTCAATTAACGCCCCTTTATTCATTAAAAAAATAATTTACCTTTGTATATATTGAAAAAGGTGATTAGCTGGAGTCGGGGAGGGGAAGGTACATTGTAGGTTGGGGGATGTTTACAAACAAAATTTTAGAGTTCATTTAATAAAAATCATATTGGATTAAAACCATGAATTACACATGATTTTCGCTCCAATAAGCGGTAAATGATTTGTGAATAAAACCGACAGGGATTTCCCTGTGGTAGTTCACAGAACGAGTCCACGCCCCAATCCCTAGTGTATGTATAAGCGCAAGATCCAAACAGCGCTACCTATGAATGAGGTCGACCGTCATGAATGATTTCTCGTAACTATAACAACCAATTGTCATCTCCCGCGCTCTCTAAAGTGTGCCAAGTATGACTGACTGTTTCATTGATTTGTATATCAATAAATTTACGTAAGAAAATTTCCATCAGTCTACTACAGACTTCGGAGCACCATTAGACAATCTACATGTACTTTCACTTAACCCTGATATTGCTGCTGTTTGCTACTTTGAATATATGCAAAGCATGCAGTAAATTGCAGTCGGCAGAAATTATATTTATTTAGCCTTCATTCGCAAATTGTTGAATCATTCGATCAGTAATTTACAGCAATGAACTATTTTTCCCTCACTGCATTTAATGTTTCGCTTCCTCTTTCAATTTGACAACGATGCAGTTTTATCACTCATGATTCAGCAGGTTTCATACTGAAAGTGCATGTATTTAATATTTATCTTGCCACTGCGATCAATGGAGGAAAATCTGTAGGGCAAAAGAGAAAACGTGATTATATTTCAGACCTGCTAAATAATGAACGGAGAGCCGGTGTGTGTCTGTGCATCATGCAGACGATCTGGTTAACCATTTCGCTATTGCGAATAACATCTAAAAAGCCAGAAGAAGCAAAAACAACTTGGCAACCCCGCCCTTTTTTAACCCAATGTATTCGCTGCAAAAAATGGGCATCATTGAAAGCATTTTTTTTATTAGATTCATTCAATAAATGGTTCATGAATTCATGGATTCTGTCTTACATTTTTTAAGTAAATCTCGTTATTTTTTAAGCCCCCTGCCACCCCCCCCCCCCCCCCCCCCCAGCATCTCAATCCCCACAGCGTCTCATTTCATACATAATTCGCTGAATGTGTAAAATCCATGAGTTGGCGAAAAATGGGAACAGGATTTTAACCCCAAATACTGCTGGGATGTGAAATACTATATAAAACTTTATGCCACTATGTAACAATAAAAGTGCATAATTCAACTGGTACCTCTCGTTCACTGTCAGCGAACTGGATATGTAGCGCCCCCATTGCCCGGATGATGGCCACGAGGGATTGTATAGTATTACTGTACACCACGGGTTTGTACTGCTTGTTATCCTCTTGAGTGAAACCTCCTTCGTGGATAATTCTGTGAAGATAAAAAAAACCAAATAATTATAAATAAAGACAATTGTCAAAAAATTGTTTCGAAACAAAATGGCTATCATTTAGTGCATGTACTATTCAAATGTTATATATCACCTGATGAATTTATTGAAAACTCTACTTAAAATTGGTGTATGCATCAAACATTAAAAAATTAAGATACTACTTTCACATGTTTTGTTGGTTAGAAAATGAACCAGAATGCGAAATAAGAATGAGTCCTTTGAAAATGAAATAACCTTTGCCTGTTCACAGGGAGAACACTTGATATCTAGGATATACTGACTAATCTCTTTCCAACATTTATTAATAAATCTACCACATATCAGCAAACACTTCTTGATTGTATCACAAACCGAGTGCGTAATGTGTGTGCGCGAAATTACATTGCAAATACGTATGACTTTGTATGTGTGTGCATACTAAAGACCAATGGTACGAAAATGCTGCTTCGTATAAGGAAAATACCACTCAAAGATTAGTTACAAATAAAAATAACCCAGTAAGATGTTCATTTGTATTCTCGGCGGGCCATCACCAGCCTTATTTAGCTGCTATTTAGACAGGCCGATAGCAGGCCGGTGTTTTTCGCTATTATATTTGCGAGGAAATATCGATCAGCGCCGACTCCATGCCCAGAGATCGATATACGACACAGTCTGCTTCGTCTTAATACAAGTCCATGCAGCGAATGGATGTGATATTTTTGCAAAGCTGCATTTTCGATCGAAGATTTTTTTTCTCCGTCCTCTTCTCTCCTTGCTTATTATTTTTGCTCTCTCTCTCTCTCTCTCTCTCTCTCTCTCTCTCTCCAACTAAAAGTTATGAATTACTTATGTGTAGACTTTCTGTGAATCATCTGCAGCAGTTACGACATAGTCTAATGGTTGTATGATGAGCGATATAGATAGTGCAAGTCAGGAAACTACCAAAGCAGTACTCCATGATATCATAATGGATATCACGGTTTAAGCGGAATTCTCACAACGTTGTTGTGCTATATCGATTATCTTTTGCTGAGTAATGAAGAATTATGATACACAACATAAACGTGAAAAGAGAAATATTAATATATTTATAAAACCATAAAGTACATTCCTGCGAGACATGGTCGGTCCGACATACGAACACAATTTTACCGAATAACCTAATGTATCTGCTCATTTGCAGTTTATTGTGAATTAACCATTGTTTTTGTTCAACAATAATAAAATTTCTATATGCAACTTCCTAGATAGAATGTTCTATCGTTAAAATGACAGATGTCGTACGGACCCGGTTTTAACCTGGTCACGGTAAGGTTATTCTTTCTATAGCAACTTTCGTGTCCCATCTGTAACAAAATGCTGAATAGCTTTTCGGGTCTTCACTAAACCAAAGTCAGGCAATGGTTGAGCCAAGTGTCTGCAAAATACGCAAACAAGATATAATCTCTATATAAGTAGGAGTCGGATTAGACATCACGCTACTTCAAGACCAGCTATTCACCACTTCCTCTCTTCAATATGTTGCTGAACACACGTTAACACTAGAGAAAGACGACACCTTGCCTCCTTTGATCCCAACCCTTGCTTCTTTGGTGTTCTTGTGACATTGCCATTGAAAACGCCTTTCTTTTGCATTCAACTGCCGCGGTTTATTTTTTCCAATGCTCACACCTGTATTGATACATTGTATATTCTATCTGTATATTTTTTTCAATCTTTCGTACACATGAAGGTAGACCATCACCAAGACTTGAGGGATATGTATGGTTGGGATCATGAAATGTGCGTGCAATAGTTGTTGAGAAATCAAAGCAAGGGGGCAAATCTGTGTGATCAATCGATGGAACTCCGTCTCTCCGCTGATAATGGCTGGCTGTATGTGTACCACATCGATCCACGGAGGTTAAAACATGAAATGGGCACCCACCTCAGACATCACTCAGCATAGCAACTAGTAACAGAGATCTCGAAGAATGGAGAAGGGCTGTCATAGGATAGGCTTTAAATCGATGTGGATTGGGATTTGGGGTGGGCAGTGACCGATATTGGATACAAATGTTTGCTTATGATCGTAATTAAACATCTATACTGAGGCTGTTAACTGCTTATTTACAAAGTTGTCTACAGCAGTGTCTAGATACTTGAATAGTTACACAAGTTAAAATTGTAATTGTTGGGTTTTTTTTCTTATTTCGCGTATTAGATTCTTTACAGTTAAAATGATTGAGTTCTAGCAAACTACGTGCATTTGAACAATGGCCTCATCAGTGAAGCGTCGGTATTCTATAAATAACAAAAATATTGTTTTCGTTTGGTGCTGTTTTTCTTTTCTTGCCCTGACACGTTGCGCTAATGTGTAAGTATGTGTTGACAAGTATGCGGCAACATGAATGGCCACTCCGGATGCTGGCAATTCTGTTTGTCTTAGTTTCCTGCTTTCTGTAACTCTTATCTTACATTGTATTTAAACAAGATAAAAATATCGCTCATCAGCACAAATAACACGTTATGAACAAGCTGCTTGACTGTCCCTTATCGACCAATCCAGTATGTTAACTCAAAGACTGCATTGGGATGTCATGTACCATATCTGTCACTGCGTGATGTTTAGGATTTAGCAAAACGAGTCGGTTCTTGAGATTTCTCAAGATTAATAATAAACAATGAAAAATTCACATGGAGTAAGAATGCTAGTCTAAGATACATATTACACAGAATTATGGAAATGACGTGAGCAATGATTTTTATCGTGTAAATAACCACATTAAGCTAACCAGAAAATATTTGAAAACAGGTCCATGATGAATGGTTTCTCTATATATATGAAATATCTCAGTCCTCATCTTGGTTAGCGGTATCATAATGGTACACGTGTAAGAGGAAACTTTGAAGAGAAAGGCATGCCACACACTTTAACAACACTTGATGGCGGTTTGTACCAGGAAACGTTAGATTAAAGTGTCTAGAATGCTGGTACATATCAAAAATGTACCGGTTCTTGCCTTCTTCAGTCTTGTCTCGGATTGTTCGTTGAATTTGGATCCTCCAATTCTATCCTGAAGTTGCTTCCGGTAGATTTGGGTGTACATTAAAACGACACGGATACATGTTGCTCTCTTGTGACAAGCAAATAAAAGATTCATTTGCATTCCAGCATGTTACCATCAAGAAAAGAAAGCATATAAAAAACTGAAGACGTGGTTCAAAACTGGTCTATTTTCTTCCCAATGAGAAGAAAGGCAGAATAAACACGAAACAACGGAAGAAAAGAGAAGAATCCCAGAATCTGACATACTCTAATGTCTATTAATCTCCGGTTATAAATAGTAACAATACTGCCGTCGATTTTTACACGTCAAAGGCATGTTGTGTATGGTTTTTACAAAATAAAAGGATTTGTTTAAGCATGTGGTATACACATCTCACCAACCGGCTGCAAACATTTTATTTTCTTTACGTCATAGCGAAGTGTAAACAAAAATTAAGATAGACAATTGTGTTTTTTTATGAATGGAACTTCATTTGGTCTTTTTTAGGTAAACAAAAAGAAAAAGGTAGTATTTAACGCAGATTAATAACGGATATATACGCAGTCGCTTTGCAGCAAAACATGTTATGTTTCTAAGGAAAAACATCACAACATATATATGTTCAAGCATGGAGCTTGGACATGAGTAGTACAGTATCCAACTAGTGCAAATAATTAAAATGCCCTACCATCTTTGATAAAGGAAATTCAGACTAGATGCATTGTTAATCTTAAGACTTTGCATGCATGTATACATGTAAATGGCTAGAGATAATCCGTTAACAAGCAACATATGTCTGAATATTAATTTATATAACGCAATTACATGAAAGGTACCGTTGTTTGTTAGTATGATGTAAGTATACACACGTGTTAAGACAAGAAGAGCCGAGTGCACGTACCTAAAGTGAAGTACTTGTAGACATTCTTTTGTAAGACTAATTTAAAACACATTTATGTGCCTCTATATGAGTACTACCGTAACACAGTTGTAATTTTTTTGCTGCAAAACTTCGGTTTGTATTTATGTGCAAAGTTATAACGTTAGCTCTGAAATGTTATCTAGAATATTGTAAGCTTTCAATATATAAAGTACATGACATCGACTTTTTCCATGCTTATTTTACTCTGGGATGTCAATTCGTCAATTGGATGTTTCCTTAATCTCCAATAATATACTTAACCATCCCGTATACTTGTTGAATGACAAATATATCTTTATATACAGATTCTCCTTCGATTGTTCCACAGTTTGAGTCATGTATTGATTCATAATCTGATTAAATGTCGTCAAATTGGTAGTGTGTCTATCACGAGTTTAACCACGTCGTCGTAGAATAGAATACAGATGAAGGGTTTTGTTCCGGGTTTTTTTTTTTTCAAAAAAGAGATTTGACACAATTGAGTGCATCACTTATCCCGTTTGTTGAGTAAACTTTCAGATGCCTTGAAGTTTTCCGTTTCAAACAGAGACCAGATGCCTCAGATATATTGTGCACGAAGCTCCTTTTCATTGTTAAAAATATACGAACATGTCGTGTACATGTATTTCTTAAATGCAAAGTTGTAATTTTTTTATATCTAAAAAAAGAGTGAGAGAGAGAAAGAGAGAGAACAGGATAAATCTGCATTTTACTTCAAGTCCTGGTGTATAAGCTGGAAAGGGGAAAGTCTTCCAAAGGGTCAAGTGATAAGGAGGCAGTATAGAATTTGAAGTGTTCTTTTTAGGCGGGGACAAGTTTATCTGTGAGGAGTTCCAAGGGGCAGAGGATATCACACGATCGTCTCAAACACTGGATCCGAATGTTGCTGATTTGTCAATACGCAAGACAAGGTTTCACTTAAAACTGCCCCTTGGTGGCCTCCAATGCACAAACGCGGAGTGTCATTCATGCTACAGATGTTACAGAGGGACGTGTGTTAGCTTGTAAGCGAGAGGATGCGAATGATTCAAACAGGATACTTAATAAAAAAGAAACTCGATCTGTACACTAAACACTTGACGAATATGTAACTACTTACAGAAAATGAATTCTTAGAAGGCATTGTTTGTCTTATAGTGCTGGCTACTAAAGGCGTCTATGGGTTTTAATATAGTCGTTTGATTATTATCAGATGTGTGTTGCTGAACAAGGAAACTAAAACCAAAACTTTTTAAACCAAGGTTAATCATCTACTCTCATGTACAATTCTTTTAACAACTTTTAACGGCAACACGTTAGATGCATCGAATTAAAGAAAAGGTGTTGTTCTTAGCAAATAGTAAGAATTTTCCAAAATCATTAGGGACAGGGCTATTTCCAGGTTGTTTTTCACATTTTAATCATTTTTTACATCAAGTATGTAGTATATGTAACAAATAATTGTTTTACCATACGATAACAGTAAAGTACAGCAAATAGCCCGAGCCATATAGAGATGAACAGCTGTACTGTCGAATAGAAATATTGGGTGTTAACATCAATAATGTTCCGCTTAACACTAAGTAGGAATCGTTTATTTAGTCTTTGTTTATTATGAATATTTTTTAGCATTACTAGTATTATGTCACTGACATGCTGGAGAAAAAATAGTAAAATACGAAGATTTACAGATTAAGATTAGATATTGTACTGTTTAGCATTAATTGCCATTAAAATATGTAGGTTTATATATTGAAATCTGATAATACCTTTGAAGCCAATGTATCTGTGCTATGGATTTAAGTAACATTGTTTTGTTTGGTCGGCATTTTTAACCAGAATTCAATTTTTTATATAATGGATTCAATACAATTCCAACGGTGTCTGTGTACATTATTATAAAATGTAATATGCCAACGTGCATTTTCTGTGTTACAAATTATCAACGCGTTCAATAAGCACTTAAAACGTCAGTGCTTGTCGTTAATCACAAATTTACATTTGTTTCAAAGAAACTGATGTGCAGCAAATGATAATTGAGGAGAGGGGTAGGGGTGTTTCATTTGAACTTGTCAAGAGCATGAAAAGTCTCAGAAAGGAAAGACAAGCCGTACATTTTTTTTTGTTAGTTGTAACTGGATGTTCTAACCCTTAAATGAGAGAAGTGTCAAAGTATGTGTGTTTATGTGTAATAGTCAGTTGTTAATAGCGTGTGTTCTCAAATGTTTTAACCAATTAAAGAGAATTATGCCTATGCGACAAATGAAATAGCGATTTTTCACCTCGCCAAAGCGATGGATCAAGCATAAGTATGCATGGAAAAAAAACTTTCATCTGTCTAAGCCGACTCTATTTGCACTTCTTCTTCCAATATTATTATCAGATGGCGATAAGGCGCCTCCTCCCCGCGATACACGATCGATTTCCCATTATTGATTTGGTGAATGGCCCCGCTCTTCACCTCGGGTGTAGGGCCGCAGGCAGGTGCTAAATGAAAGCTCCATTCACAACCCCTGTCACATAGCCATTTCCGATCGATAATTTTTTCTCTTCGTCAAACAAAAACCATGGATTATTTGGTCCCAAGTTTTTCCATCGGTCCAATAGGACGCGTAAATACATGTAGCAAAAATTTGCCAATCTCCTTAGTTTCTCTGTCCGACATCGGCATAAAAGAAAAATGTCGAGCAGTATTTAGCTCTTCATTACCAGCTGATAATACATATTGGTCAAATTCCTGGTTTTTGCCTTGAGGTCATGCTAAATTCGTCTGCTGCTGTTACACACAGCGGTCGTTTTCTCTGCTGCCATGTCTGCGTGTGTAACTCTGGTATTTACAATGCATTAATATATCTGCATACTAAGTCTGGTACAATACAAAAAGGGGCAACATATGGGTGGATTTGGGACAAGTACCATGTATAATGAAAGTTCTACCGGAAATAAAAGAAAATAATTGTGTATATGTGTAAAATGATGTAGGAAGTTTTAAAGTCCAACAGATTTACATGACATGCACGTAAGCACAGCTTAATAATGAGAGAGAGAGAGAGAGAGAGCAAACATATATTAATCTCGAGTTCCTTCCTGTGCTATTGAAGAGATTTTTTAAGAGATATAAGAAGTCAGAGTGCAGCTAATTAGAAGAAGAAAATCCCCACCCAAGCATGTTTATTATTTCTTTTTATCTTCACACAGATGCAAAATAACAGCGATACAGCTGTTCAAATTGCATACACAACATTTACATACAATACTGAATACATTACATTCATATACTCATTTCGCTACTTACTTCATTTGTTTTACAATGGTGCTTTTTCCTGACTCTCCCGCACCTAAAAATCAAATTTTACATTCATTGGATATTAATTTGAACACAGAAGCAAAACAATAAAACACGACACAGACCCGCATTGATCTTTATTGACATAAACAAAGAATATATAACGTCACTAAGGCGTGTGTCATAAAAAAAAATCGTTACGATACTGCGTTTTTATTATTACACTATCTATCTGAATAATATAATACAATGCATATTATTCAAACCTATTTTTGTTTACACAAATGACTGTTAAAATTTCCGGCATGGAACGCACTACTATCTCTAGATAATATCATTATCGAGACGACCCCGTATGGCGCCTCATCGGTACATCTTAAAATAAAAATTAATGATGTTGTAGATGTTTATCAGTACGAGGAATCTGAAACGTTTATCGATTGGTTATGTCTTCCAAATATAAAATTACCCCCTTCTGAAATACCCCGAGTGAAAAGTGGACATGTATGAACCTATATCTTTCTAAATTCGAATACGTCCTATCTAGATACTACATAATTTATTCCTGCCACTGAAAAATTATATCGTTTCCAAACAATTCAAAATGGCGGATGAAACTTGCATAAATCAATGCTGAAGATGTCAGCGGTAGGATTTTCGTGTTTTATAGATTTTTGAAGCATTGGAGGTCACACATCCCTTACCTAATAGAAGTAGCTTTATATCCTTAGCTGCTTGTATTCCATCCTCCTTTAAATTTTTCTCAATCGCCTTACTTCTTTCGTAAGCGATGCGCTGTTCTTGACTCATTGTACAGCCCATGTTTGAAAATTATAATGCACCACAATGTTTAGATCCCAAAATATCAATTTGTCTCCTCCACCGAAATGATGGGGGATTTTAATCCCAATGTTGACCCCGTCTCCTCACACGACACTCAAATCCAGGGTGAAATATCTACTAAAAATCCACTCCCTGAAATATTCAATATCGATATTAACATATATTCACTGTGCAAAGCCAAATCTCGGTCTGGACTTCGTGAAACAGCGAGACAGTGAAAGAAAGATGTTCGGTTCCGCATTCAAAACCTATCTCACTCGGATTTTTTCATAGCGAGGCAATATCGCATCCTTCCACTGTCGCCGGAGAAAAGACATGGAAGTTAAAACAAAATAAACGTATAATCTCGCCTCTTGCTGATGGGTATCATTTGGCAACGAAAAATGTGGTCATGGATGCTTGTATCTACCACCAAGCGGTGTAACAAAGCCTATTTAAATATGCGTCCGTTTCTCGTTCTATTGATCCAGTGCGGATATAGCTATTCTACATCGCCGAGTAACGGGGGTTACTAGCTGACGTCATTCGTTGCACGGGCTTTAATATATTAATCCTATTGTGTTTTTTTTTTCTAGGGGAAAACTATAAATTGTAGATTGAAAATTTGATTCATAATAATCGAATTAAACGGTTTGCAATGTTGGATGTTGCTTTTATCCTACATGTGAAACTATATTGTCAGTGTTTTTCTGATGCTAATGGAGTAAGCTTTACCATCGCCTCGCGCATCTTGTTGCAGGGCGGTGGCTACAATCTTCTTCCGTGATACTTTTACAAACGGAAAATGACGCAGAAAACCGCGCGACACACGATTTCACATTTCATATTAGTATAATGGACTAATTGGTATAGAAATTGTAATTTATTTTTTTTAAATTATTTTAATTTTGGTGGGATAGGTGACAATTGAACGCCATCTGTTGGCTGCATAAAAATCAGATCGATTTCTTGCCTTATTATGCAGCCGTTAATAATTAAATAAGCGTGGCTCAAAAATATGGAGGAAAAAAAATCAATGCATAGCATGGAATATCGTGTTTACTTAAGCTGTCCCATGATTATTAATTTGAGAATATTCACGTTAATTTCCTTTCTATGTTGAAGTACCCAATATTGCATATTGGATACCTTATTAAAAGACATGTTTATTTATGACTTATTTTCAAAACATTAATAAAAAAAATTGATATGCTCACCTATACACGTAAGACTACAGGTAATAAACATTTAATATATCCAATGAAAATTCGTTTTCAAGGATTTTATACACAATTTGATTGAATGTCCTGTTATAAAACATCTGTTTAAATAACATTAATCCTTCCGCATGTACACAATATATACATGTGGCTTGTACCTGCCTTTTATTATATCTATTTTATCATTGTTTGGTATAGAAATAGTTATATGCAATTAGAAGCAGGTTGCGTATTTTGCCAAAACTTACATGATTTTGCGTGTAAATTGCATGTTTTTGAAACTGCGCAGTATGATTAATGTAAATAAACAGATGAAAATATTGACATTTTAGAAGTGAGTCATAGAAAAAGACATTTCATTTATTTCTTTTTGTTGACATAATTATCTATTGAAGATATTAAAATATTTATTGCACAAACTTTTTTATCAAGTCACTGAACATAACAAGGCTTCAAAGATAATTTTCAGGAAACATTTAATTTTCTACCCAGAAATATACAATGAAAACTTTGGGGTCTTACGTAATTCGTCCAACAATTTTAAATGATAAAACGCTTGATACTGACACAAAAATAAGAATTCGGTAAAATTAAATTTATCCCTGGTGGGTTTTTTTTCTTTTAAAGAGGGTTTTAATTTTATAACTTTCAACATTACCGTAAGCTAGATACACGTATTTTAGTCGACCAAAATTTCTTTATTCATTTAAACTTCTGTAGGTATTAACCTACATGAATAACCTTGCACGATTCAAATCTGAAAAAACGATAGTTTAAGTTCATATATAAATTATAACACTGATGTATTACAAAGAAATTACAAGTATAAAATTAATCTTTAAATCATTCATAACAGAATAATAGCCCTTTGGTTCCATATGCACGTTTTCATATAATCAGAAGTGCTCGTACACACATGGACTTTGTTGTTGATTTTTTGGTTGTGTTTTTTTTTTCCTTTTTTTTTTTTTTTTTAGGAAAAATTACACATTTTAATACAGAAAGTGAATATTGTTATAGTCTGTCCCAGGTTACTGTTTCCGTCAGTTATTGATGAATTTTAGCGAGAATACACATACCTGTCAAAGAAGTACAATTGAAATCGAAGGGGAAAATCCAAGATTTCTTCATTGACACTTTATCTATTTTTACCCGGAGAAATTAACATGAACGAAAACAAATTTCTTACGGAGATTTATAATTTATAATGCGAAATGCTGACATCTTTTCTCCATTCGGAAGTACTCGGGACACCTCGCACAATTTTTCAACGTTATCATCCGGGTACTTTTCACGTCTTCTGCAATGCCAAATCCCCGTAGACTTTCTATATTTTATTTGTGTATTGAAACCTGAAGCGGTAGAGGGGGCGTTTCAAACCAGAAAATCTGGACTTTTTTCATTCTAGTGGATGAAAAGCAAAAGGTGGTGGAAGCAGTGTTACAACGCACTTTGAAAAATTACGCACTTTGAAAAATTTTTTCAAAGTGCGTTAATTTTTGGACCAAGTCAACGCACTTTGAAATTTTTTTTTTTTTTCAAAGTGCGTTGATATCGTCGATATTAACGCACTTTGAAAAAAAATTGTTCAGGGTTTGGTCGAAATAATTGATACTTTTATATACAATAAATGATTGTTTAACCTTGTTTAGCTCAATGGGATATATTTAAAAAAGAACCCAATGCATTCTAAGCTAACTTGATAAACAGTTTCTTGATTAGAATTTTTTTCTTTTCTCATATATAAGCTTATGTAGTTAGACAATTCACACATAAAGAACAACTCGGTAAATTTGAATTATCCAATGCATACACAAAAAAAGGCAATTTCTAAGCGATGCAGTTTATGTCAACATTTACTTCTTATCTGGTTCATTGGGCTCTGCCGGAAACGAAAATGATTATATATATTGATTATGATTTATATATATTGATAATGGAGATCAATGTATAACATACTTCAACTGCCTTCAATTGTATGTGCTTGTAAACAAACATTATGTGAAAAAAAGGATACGTTAGTTATGTTTATCAAAAACAATGATCTTTTAGAAGATGAGTGCGAGAAAAAAAAAATCCACACCCTAATGCCTATTTTTAAAGAGACATGGTGACGCACAAACCCATGATTTAGCAAATATCGAATTTTTACACGATTTCCACATATTTTATATATCATATGAAAAGATGAACTTTTGAAAAATTACGGTGTTCAAAAGTAAATAAATCAAATTAAAAAGAGAAAAATAGAATTAAGCGTTGGGCCAACACGAAAATATTGAGTTTTTCTTCCGCTTCATAGCCACGCAAGCGCAGGGGAATGTAAATACTGCAGCGTGGCATACATCATGAGCCAGAAGCCTCTCATTGAAACACGATGTCTTCAAGAACTATATATTTATTAAGATGCATTCTCTATTAATGCATATTTCTTACCACAGACATCGAATAGCTTCAAATTCAAATTCTTTTTTCTGTGTGTCAATCCCACTGTAACTATTTTTAGACAGAAATCGCAATCACGTGACACTAAACCAATGTCCAACACAACTCGGTTTGTTTACATGTGCAATTTCCGGATGAGTTTTAATGACCTGTAAATTGATAAGTGATGACTTATTATGCGTGAAACCTTCCGTAAGATGAAATTTCGAATAACTCTTCTTATTTCCGTTGTCATAATCAAAAAGTAAAACATCTATTTTGAGTCACCGTGCCACTTTAAGTTTATAATACTTCAATGTTTGTCAATGTATTTTTTTTATAATGAAGTGATTTATTTGAGTGATTAGAATTTGCATTGAAAAGACACATTCTTTAGCATACCATTGGAGAAATTACTGTTTGGCCAGTTCGTTTCTTTTCAATATCACTGTACTTAATTTGCAACAAAGCATATTTCTTTTTCCAGTCTTAAACGTTTACTCCAAGTTGCTGAATAACATGTTTTGGAAGGACAAATTAGGGGTAGTGGACCTTCTTCCTGTAATCAATTAAATGATGTACTGGCAATTGACCTGTATCTTTGGTTAACCCCCACCCCAGTCTCCATCCCCGTTCTTAAAGACGGTAAATTCGATTTACTAATGTTAGCAAATCATCATACTATAAACAAATTTGAAATTCAATTCCAGCATTTGTGATTTATACATATTTTTTCAAAGTGCGTTAAGTGTCTCGATGCTAAAAAATGTTGATGTACACTCATAACGCACTTTGAAAAATTTTTTCAAAGTGGGTTAACTTGGTCCCAAATTTAACGCACTTTGAAAAAAAATTTCAAAGTGCGTTGATTTGGTCCAAAATTTAACGCACTTT
>WFKH01010931.1:36050108-36067259 GCA_016163765.1 Magallana hongkongensis
TTTTTTTACAGATATTTTAGATTTTATAAAAATTCTCTAACAAGTAAAATAACCTGTCAAAATGCAAATCTATTTTCCATTGTTTTTGACACATTATAACCTTTAAAAAAGTGCATAAAAAATAAAATTACAGAATACTGTTTATACTACATGTGTATGTCAGTTCGGAATTGAGTCGCAACATGACATACTTAATAGGTAAAAAGATGAAATCATATTGAGTTGAATAGAACACATTTAGGAAATACATGTAGATTACTTAGTATTGTCCTTTTGTCCTTATTTTAATAATCGGGGTTTTTAGATTGTTTGTTGACTATTTACACTTTATGTCTGTTGTTCTTACATGTAGTTGATATTATATGTCATTGTTTCAATACAGAATAAAGAATAAAAATCTTTTTGTCTTAGAAACGGGTTTACTCACGCAAGAAATCGGGATCGTTGAAAAATGCTAAAAATTCAACGATATTTCATAATGTTATGAAACAGGGTCAAATTTGTATAGTTGTATTCAATACTTATATACTTATAAATATTCTTATATGATGTTTGATAAAGCACTGTACTCTTAAATATGACAAGAAAAACAATTCGTTTGCAGCTCTCTATTTGTCGCATACAGCACAACATCGTTCACTATACGATATTCCTATTCGCCTGTCTCTATTGGGAGTTGTTTCAAAATAAATTTTTGAAGATAATATAATCTCTCTAAACAAAGTCTTAAAGTCTGCATCATTCATTTCAAGGTCTACTGCCTTACTCCGCCCTGTACCCCCCCCCCCCCCCCGGCATTTGTTAAAATATGTGTGAATTGATTTGATACAGCATGATAAAAAGTGTGTTTTACAATGTCGGTAGAATTGTATTGAGGCCCACTGTCATCTTATTTCCTTATACTGTGTCATGAGTTCAAATATCAAAAAGTAAACTTCCCACGTTTCATAGGGAAAATATTTTTTATGTGTTAAAATGGTTGTTTGAAAGAGCCAATTAAATTAGGTATTTGTTTGAGCACCTTTATTTCGGACGAATTAGCTGTTCTTTAGGATACGTTCCGACTATTTATCGAATTCACGACATATTTACCTGAATTACCTATACTACAGGTATCTTGTTTATTAAATTTCTATATAAAAAATAATCAAAAATGGCATAAATACAAACTTCATGAAATTCTGATAGCAGTGATACGTAATTTTTTGTGTGGGGTGGGGAATTTTGTGCTGGTATGGGACAAAAATTAGAATTATATACCTATCAGTGTTTATCGAAATTGTAACAGTCGCTTTCTCAACTGAAACATAAAAAGAGAGAAGGCCTTCTCTGCCGGAAAAAAACTTAATGAATTTACTAAGGAATTCCTTAATCTGCGATCATGTATAGAGTTTGGGGGGGGGGGGGGGGGGGGGGTGGTCGGTCAGCCTTCTTTCTTTCATTTTTTTATTTTTTATTTTTTTGTTTTTTTTTGTTCTTTTTTGCAGTAGTTTGGTTTGTCCAACGACGGAATCGTCCCATCCCGATTCCCACCGACAATTTGTTATTTTGCTAGAATTTCGTACACGTGCAAACACGAATAAGGAACAAAAATAGAAAATAAAAGTAAACAAGTATATTGCATCATTGGGTATACAGGTGAAAACATTTGTTGACTTACTATGACAGTTTCTTGATCCACCGGCCGTGATCTAATCTCTCGGTAACGATCGCTCCTCTCGGGCCCTGGGGTCACATCACACCAAGTCAATCAGGCAGTCAATTTATAGCTCCGTGACATGATCCACCGTAACGCCCGATTCCTTGGCCAGATTAAAAAAATACGTATGAAAAGTGTGGTAAAAAAAACTGCAGAAATACAATCTGGTAACTTTGTAAATACATGTACCAAATTTACTACAAAAAATTAAAAAAAAAAAAAAAATACACGTGCGCATACATGTATACTGTACTCTGAATTAGGTCCGGGGATAAATAGTTTTTTTTTTGTGCCATGAAAATTCATAGTACATTTGTACTAAGTGTAGTCATCATCAGTTTGTTTTCAAATTGTCTTTAATTACTAAAATTTTCTTTAAAAGTTACCTGAAGAAAAACCCAATCTTACCTGTAATTATGTGGGATGTTACTGAAAATCTCTGTCAGATCCAAATACCTGCATATTTTATTCTGAATGCCCCGAGTGTTAGATCAAGGTAGTCGATACCTATACAGGTAACACTCTTGTTTTGACCATTCAAACCGGAAGTGTGTGTTTTTCCAGGACGCAAATTAGCATTATTGCGGAAGTTGGGATTCAGAGGAATAATAGTAATACATGTAATCAAATAAAGGAAAGGAGTACTAAGTAAGTCCGAACTAAGAGGATAAGTTAAAAACAAAATTACCCCCCCCCCCCCCTCCGCTCCTTTCCACCATAATATTTACTGCTTGATTTACCAGTCCATACAATAGGAGAGTCACAAGTTACTACCAATCGTTGGAATCCACGGCACTTTTCCTCCCTTTACAATGTTTCGTGGTATATCAGTGATACGGAGATATCATATCCTATGGATTCCGACGATGGTATTATTTGTAACATTTAAAATGCAGAATGATACAATAGTTCTGTCAGTAAACTGTTTTAATATGAAAATACAGAAAAGATAATTAAGGTCAATTTGATTGCCGTCATTAAGAATTACATATATCTACACAAACCAGGCTGAAGCTAGCAGCCACTAACAGCAGCCACTAAGCATCCAATAAGGAAAATCATCAAAGTACTGAGAGTACTAGAACAGAAAATTATATTTTTCTTTATTATCGGCATACTTTAATTAATATCACAAAGATTTATGCATGAATAATTCCTATGAGCATTGACAACTTCGGAGGCAGTAAAGCTCGCCTGGATAAGAATTATAAATGCATTTATTCGTGTCTAATGAAATTCGATTGAATATTGGTATTTGTCCATATGTGTGCTTAAAAATTGATCCCCGAGTCTGTTTACTTTTCTCCTGAAATAACATGCATCGAAAATTTAAAAAGTCCTCGTATTATTACAAAAATGGGGCCATTAGACATATTGTGATCTTATTCTCATTAAAAATTAGCCTCTGTCGCAAACCAAAACAAAAACAACAGAAATCCAAAGGTGAATTCGGGATTATTTTGTGTCAGCCATGTTTTAACGTGAACCTTCGAGACTATTTAGCTCCCCCGAACTTTGGCATTTTTTAGCATTTCACAATGTTATAGGGGTAAAAAGTGGTCCATTATCTCCCCTATCTTTCAAGTGTGGATTAAACAGATACCAGGGCAGTGTAGGGGACCTATAGGGCTATTATTTCCCGGTCTCAAATTTGGGCTGTAGGGGTACCACCAAGTGGCTCCCAAGGGTTCGGGCTCATTTCAGGGGTTTTTATCAACTTGAGTTTGATCACAAGAACTTGGAAATACTTGAATTAATTAAGTAGAGGACCTCAAGAGGTATTCATTATAAGCGTCAGAGGGCGCCTATGAGTCTTAAAAGGGTCCAGTTAGCTCACCTGAACTTTGGCATATTTTAGCATTTCACAATGATACAGGGGTAAAAAGTGGTCCATTATCTCCCTTATCTCTCAAGTGTGTGTGAAACGGATACCAAAGCAGTGTAGGGAACCTATGGGGCTATTATTTCCCGGTCTCAAATTTGGGCTGTAGGGTTACCACCAAGTGGCTCCCAGGGGTTCTGGCTCATTTTAGGGGTTTTTATCTCACTTGAGTTTGATCACAAGAACTTGGAAACACTGAAATTAAGTAGAGGACCTCAAGAGGTATTCATAATACTGTAGATTCCTAATTAAACGCGAGGAATTAATATCCGCGTAAAATCGCGAGAGGCAACCCTCGCAGATTTTAAAATCTCGCTTTTATTTTTAAGACAGTTTAGAACTATAGGAAATTATAACAAAAAATGGTGATCGCGATTTTATATTCTCGCGATTTGATACAAAACAGCGGAATGGCGGAATTAAGTACTCGCGTAAAATAAGGAATTTACAGTAAGCGTCAGAGAGCGCCCATGACTCCTAAAAGGGTCCAGTTAGCTCACCCGCACCTTGGTATTTTTTAGCATTTCACAGTGATAGAGGTGTAAAAAGTGGTCCATTATCTCCCTTATCTTTGAAGTGTGCATCAAACGAATGCCAGAGAAGGGTAGGGGAGCTATAGGAATATCATTTTTCACCCTCAGATAAGGCTTGTAGGCGTATCACCTGGGGGTTCCAGCGGTTTGGGTTCATTTTAAAAGCTTTTATCTCCTAGGACTTTTTCCACAAGAGCTTCTAATCACTAGAGTTTGAAAGTAAACCTCCAGATGTATTTATGATAAGCATTTAAGTCATCTCGAACCCCTTAAAGGGTCTGAAATGACTTTTAATGCTTGTTATGAACATTTAAAGGTCCACTTCTAAAGCGCGGTAATTTGAAGCTGTTGTGATGAAAATCTTATGAGCTATTGTAATCAAAATCTAACAAGATATAAGCCTTTAAAATGAGCCCAAACCGCTAAGAACCACATAGTAGTACCCCTACAGGCCTAATCTCAGGGTGGAAAATAATAGCTTTATAGGTTCCACACTCTACCCTTATCCTGGCATTCGGCTGAAGGACATTTGAAAATAAGGGAGATAATTACCTACCTTTTATCCGTATATCATTTTGAAATGGTAAATGATGGCTAAGTTCGGGTGAACTGTATGGGCATATTCATGGGTCCAAGATGACTTTTAATGCTTGGCATAAAAACATCAGGGATCTTCTTATGAGCTCCTATCATTAGAAGCTCTCGTGATAAAAAACTAAGGTGACATAAGCCCTACAAATGTGCCCGAACCCACTGGAACAATCTGGTGGTACCCCTACACTCCTTAGTCTGAAGACGAGAAATGATAGCCCTATAGGTCCCCTACCCTGCCCTGGTATTCGTTTAAGATACAATTTAAAGACAAGGGAAATAATTGCCAACCTTTAAAACCGACCATATATCATTGTGTAATGGTAAAAAACTGACAAATTTCGGGTGAGCTATATGGACCCTTTTAGGGGTGATAACGTTTGTTATGAATACCTTGGAAGGTCCTTTACTTAACCCCGGTGTTTCCAAGTTCTTATGACCAAACTCAAGTGAGATATAAACCCCTGAAATGAGCCCGAACTCCTGGAAGCCACTTGATGGTACCCCTACAGCCCAAATTTGAGACCGGGAAATAATAGCCCTATAGGTCCCATACACTGCCCTGGTATCTGTTTGATGCACACTTCAAAGATAAGGGAGATAATGGACCACCTATAACCCTTATATCATTGTGAAATGCTTAAAAATGCCAAAGTTCGGGTGAGCTAAATAGTCTCTTATGTATATCTTAGCAATTTTTTTCTCGAAGGTCCACGTCAAAACATGGCTGACACAAAATAATCCCATATTCACCTTTGGTTGTTTGGTTTTGGTTTGTGACAGGGGCTAATTTTTTATGAGAATAAAATCACAATGTAAGTTGTCTGATCGTCCCATTTTTGTATTAATACGAGGACTTTTTAATTTTCCGATGCATGTTATTTCCGGGAAAAAAGTAAACAGACCCAGGGATCAAATTTTAAGCCCACGCGTACGTATAGACAAATACCAATATTCAATTGAATTTCATTCAATTTACAATTCTTATTCAGGCGAGCTTTACTCCATCGAAGTTGTCAATGCTCATAGAAATTATTCATGCATAAATCTTCTTGATATTAATTAAAGTATGCCGATAATAAAGTAAAATATAAATTGTTGTTCGAGTACTCTCAGTACTTTAATGATTTTCCTTATTGGCTGCTAGCTTCTACGGATTAAGTGGCTGCTGTTAGTGGCTGCTAGCTTCAGCCTGGTAAGTACAAAGGTATATTTTTTTCACAATACTGTTCAGTTCCTTTTGGTGCCAAAATATGTAGAATATTTTATTTTTATGACTCATTCTCACTTTAAATGCCAACTGAAAGATTTTGTCCTACCTTGTTTTTTGTCTTCTAAAATTTGCGGGATTTATTTTTTACTAAAATATTTCATTTCCTCGGGTCAAAATTGTATATTTTTTGCATAGATCAGTGTCAAATTATCTTATTTACATATTAATCTAAATTTCCTGTTTTAACAACTTTCAATGGTTCAAATTAGGTTTCCTCTTTCCGTCAATTTGCATTTAAAAATAATGAAATCATCTTCGGGCATTGTTGTTCAAAAGGAAGTTGAAACCTGACTATTAGATAAATGTATAGCTTAACAAAGGTTTTGTATTTCTGTCTATACTCCTATTGGTACAAAGGTGTTGTATTTCTGTCTATACTCCTATTGGTACTTGTATTTATGTGCGTTAACTTTGTACTTCGTAAACAAGTTTTTTATTTTCTATTCTAGAAATGAGTTTATATGCATATTTCATCTTATTATTTTGAGAGATGAACGAGAATTTCTTTTTTTGATGTATTTAAGCACATTTTTATTTTTTGGAGGGGGGGGGGGGGTGTTTTCAAGGACCTCGAATGTAAATATGCTGACTCTCTACGATTTTTAAAATTATTGGTGAATGTATATCATTAACTTAATTTGATATTCGCATTTGATATTTATAAATTTAATCTTGTTTGAAATACAGGCATATACCCAAGATTTATACTTATAATATTAAACTATGCGCATTGCAAAGGAATTTAAGACTGAATTTATTCCTCTCATTAAATGAGTTTACAACTATTTTTTCAAAATGCCTGCCTTATTAGGTGAAATATTGTTTAAGTTCAAGTTCAAGTTCATTTATTTCACTCAAAACATATAATGTTACATGAGGTGCAGAAGAATTATATACAAAAGTATAAGAAAAGCAGGATTTACAAAAGAGAAACAGAAAAAAATAAACAATGTATTTTTTATATTTGTTACGTAGGATGACCGACCAAATCAATTAAAGTACACATTTTCATAAGAATTACATGGTTTGAAGATGACATCAGTGTTCTAAATTTTAAGGTGTTTGTGTTTTTTGATTATAATTACTAAACAATTTTTTCTTACATGTGACAATGCGCTACATTCTAAAACATAATGCAATTCATCGCCAATCTGATTGGCTTCACATAGACCGCACTTGCGGTCTTCACGTGGAGTATTGTTCCACCTACCAATTTCTATAGGGAGGTGATGGCTTAACAAATAAGTTTCTTAATTTTCGTGGTAGTAGTAGTAGATAGTCTTCACAACAAAAATTAGATTTAAATATACGATATATAGCACCTTTTGAGGAACTCTCCAGTTCACTATTCCATTTTTGGACAAATTGATCTTTAAGATTTTGTTTAACAATATTTTCTATTCTATTCTATGTTAATAGGATTTTGCTGGTGCCAGACATAGGATAAGCCACAGCTATCAAGAATGTATTTTATACAAACTACCCACCTATTATTGATTTCACCTCTAGTGTAACAATTGTAAAGATACATATACATAGTTTTACATAACTTATTCTGCTGGCATAAAATCATCTTTGCCCAAAATCCAATCATTCTCGTATAAATTGTTATATATAATGGAAAACGACCTGTCTCCCCATAAACCATAAAGCTAGGGGTACTACTATGTGTTTAAGAAACCTTAAATGTACACGCTCGATAACATCAATATTTTCGTAACCCCAAATTTCACAAGAGTATAGTAAAACTGGTAAAACAACCTTGTCAAATAAGTCTAATTGAATATCAAAGGACATGTCAAAAAATCTAATTTTTTTAATAAAATCATACATAGCTTTCTGAGATTGAGTACACAAGTGTTTCTTGGCTTTACAAAAAGAGCCAGATCGGGAAAATATTATTCCTAGGTAGTTATACTGTTTATAAATGTATGGGTTAGAACTTTCTTACATTACAGTTTGGTTTTTTTTAAGAAGAGGGCTGTTAATAAAAAGGATGTGCACAATCCCTAATACTATGTACATGTAAAAACAAAATCTGAAAGAAATATTGTTTAATCTATATCGGACACGCTGTTTCTTACCCTTATATCACGTAATATGCAACGAATACTTTCATTGATAACTTAAATAAAAACGACACTTGTTTAGAAAATGTACAATGCTGAAGTGGTAGGAATTCGAAATAAGACGATCATTGCTATCGCTACTCATGTGCGGATCCAGAAAATTTTTCCCCGGGGGGGGGGGGGGGGGCCGGGGCCTATTTTTGGGAATTTTTTTATGTGAATTTAATAAATTTGAATTTTCCAGAGGGGGATAGGGGGCGGATCCCGCGACCCCCCTCTAGATCCGCGCATGGCTATTTACTGAAATCTGTGCGACCAAAAAATGGTACATGTATGTTTAAAAGCTGCTTGAACTTGGATTCCATGATTTCAATATCTAGGAAGAAATCAGAAACTGAAGCTTGCATACGTGCATATAAACCCGTTTTTTACCTAAGAGTTTTTAAAGATCATGATATTTTTAAACTTTTGAATTTGTGTGCAGATTACACATGTAAAAATATGCGTCATTCTTAAAAAACACTTACGAAAGCACTATTTTCCTTCTTGTTAATTTAGGGCCAGCGTTCGTGGTTAATTATTTATTTTGGATTTTATAAGTATGAAAGTCAATTTACAAAGTATACACTCAGTAAAAACAATGTTGTCATTGGAAAGTGAATTGGAAATTTCAAGTGCGCACCGCAAAAATAATGACGTCACTTATTTACAAAACAACTGGTATCATGTACAGCGTTTATCTTACTTCTTTTACAAAAATGTAATAATTCTATGATAGGAATACCTATTGCTTTCGATATTTATAACGGATTATTCCTCAACATTAAAAGATTTGTAAATTTCATAATACTGACGATTTTTGTCAATCTCATTTTTTACTGTCAACAAATCTACACGATTTGGTGCAAATCGGGTGTCCAACTGTGAATTATGCATAATATAAAAACAGACTGTTTGGTACTTAAAAAATTTAAGGTTCGCAGTTGGAAGCAGCCAAGACTAGTAATTTGGAGCAGAAGAATGACATTTCGACACGCACAATGTGCCATATGAAGAAGCATTGCGCAAGACTTTTACAAAACGTTGAGGGAATCTTATTATCAAATAAAGCTTCATATAACATCGGTTTGGTAAAGGGAAGAAATCTACCATAACAAAACAAAAAAATAATGAAAAACAAAACAAGCACTTAATTACAGTAACCCACAAAACATTAACTTTCAACAAACCTCTGATTCTTTGAATTCTTACCTCGGGGTGGGGGCTCGGCTCTTGTATGTATCTTGCAAATGTTCATCTATAAATCAGCCTTTAATACCATTCTTTACACTGTCCATGGGGAGGACAGTTCACAATAAGATTTTATTTTCTTCATTGTATGTATAATATAGGTAAAGGGTTGACAAAAAGTAGGGGTACGAGGCAGCTTCCCTATTTCTACGTGTATGCCTATTCTCATATTCATGACATAAAACTCCCTTTAATTATATGGAATTTGTTTAAATTTATACTTTACTAGTACCTGTATAAATTATGTAGGAAAAAGGTAAATAACTTATAAATATATTCACAATTATATTACTACAGTTGTATTCTAGTAATAAAGAATGGAGTAAGGAAGATAGAATCAATAATTAAAGGAAAAGGTGGAGGAAAATTGAGAAAAACAAACAAACAAACAAAGTAATAACAAGGACACATAAAAAAAAAAGCAAAAACAAAACAGGGAAAAAAATGTAGATATAGAATATATACTGTACACACAGATTATTTGAACCTGTTTGTGACTTAAAAGAAAAAAATTATACTGTTATCTTGTAAATTTATTTAGTTATTTCGCTTCCAAATAGCAAATTTTTAACTTGTTTAAATTTTGTCTTCCAGAGAGCATATGTTTTACTTTGAATTAATACAATGATTCTTGTATTTGATTTGAACATTAAATCTTTCCTGAATATATTATTTTTTTGTAATTAATAATTCTCAGAAATCCAATTTTGGAATCTGTTTATCAACTGATGTATTTACATGTATCTCTTATAAGCCGAAACTACGGAGTAGAAATAGGCAAAGCAAACCGTTTGGCTCGTTTCCCAATCTTTCCATCAGTGACAATAGCAAAAGACAGCTGTTCATTATCATTTTAAATCTTACCAGTTTACTTGAATTCAACTAATAATATATCTATATTCATACGTATGCATGCGTGATAAAAATAAAAAAGAGAGTATGCATTAAACACGAGAACTATATAAGGAAAAGTTTTTCACCACCTGAAAATGCTGGAACCAATTGAAGAGTGGAGAAGACTCGGGTCAGTTAAGTACAATTTGCCATGACTTCAACAATAAAACTTGCAACAGTAAAACTTGCATTATCTGTGAGTTACTTCCTTTTACAGTAATATATTATGTACAAGGTTATCTTTCGCCTTTATCACAATAATAAATTATACTATTTCAAACAAGAGTAAAAACTTTAATAGCAAATAAGTATATTATTTAAATGAAAATAAAATAAAATAATGAAATCATGCAGTGCGGAAGTCAGATATAAATAAAATTAAAAGCAATTTTTTTTTCTTCCGCAATAATTATTTTACTAGTTTACTTTTTTGCCCCTGAAATTCTTTTAAAGATCATCACCAGCCCTTAAATGTGACATTTGATCTGTGTTTAAAATACTTCTCCTCTCTGGGTTAGTTAATGTTGGGGATGTTAGAGAGAAAGTCTGTGACAGGTAAAGAGATAATTTCAGTAGTAAAATGTCTTAAGAATTCTAACTATTTACTTTTGCGCATCATGTGTTGGGTTAGAACTAGCGCACGTTTTTGTATGCTCGACGGCATGTTAATCCGAATATTTCCTTTGAGTACAGATCTGCATCCAATGAGGTATTAGAGGATTATCTATTACAAGCATTTCTATATGTGGATGAAGGATGCGGTTGGGATACTATTCAAGTTACGCCAACCACAAACTTCAGTTTTTCATGAAATGGAAGAAGTAATTATTACAATGGTTTGATAGTGTTATCCAAAGTAAGCTTTATACTTCACTCTGCAGGATGGATAATTTACTGAATATCGACTTTCATTGTGAGGAACAAAAATGTCACATCAGTATTGCTCTGTGATTTTAAGACGAACTACGGACACTGATTGGCTATTTTCAAACATATATTGTACATGTTCATGCGTACAAAAGAACACAAATTTATTATATCTACCTTTTTTTTCCAGCAGCTGGTGCAATTTATTTTTTTTATGTCTAGCGACCCATCGCTCATGATATATTGTACTCGCATTTTTTTTTCAGTTAAAAAGAATGAATTAACTTTCAAGAAATCTTTACTTGCATGAATGAATTTGTGTCTAATGATATAATTAATGTTGTTTTTATTTAATGAAATTGCAAAAGATATTTTCAGCATTAAGGTTTCTTATACTGTTTCTATTTGCATTTTTTACTTTATTAGAATAGTTTTCTAGAAATGTTTACATTTGTATAATATGAATAATATTCTGACCTATATTACAATTAAATTTCGTTTAGTTGTAATATTGCAAAAACATTTTCAACATTAACATTAAATTTTTCTTTACTTAAACATTGATTTACAACTGTTTCAAAAACAATTAAGAAATAACCCAGGAAAGAATGAAAATTAAGAAAATGCTTTCAAACATGCGAGTTAAAGAGAGTTAGCTTGAAGTTCACCCTAGCCGAAACATTTCACACTTTATTAAATATGGGTATTTCCATATTGTAGAAATATTCTATGACGAAGATTTCTCTCTATTAGTCAGTAAGTCATTACAGGACTTTTAATTTCTTTAATCTATTCTTATTTTTATTATGCAGAATTATATTGTAATCGTAATAGTGTATTTAAAACAATTCTCTGTTCAAATCAAAATATTGCTATAAGGTGCCGGATGCTCAATACATTACCAATCAGATAACCTTACATGTAACATTTTAATATAATTTTTAGCCATTAATTGTATCATAAAGTAAAGAAAAAATTCTAATATATTAGGTTTAAGAATTGAATATTTTCCAATAACTTTATACCGAGATGTTCGTCTTTAAGAGATTATTCAGTTAAAAAATGGCCAAGATCATTCAGCTCTCTTAAACAAAATGATCACAATGGGTCTGAACTGGTGATCTTGAGATGAACACCTGTTGGTTGTACCAAAAAAAACCCCAACCCCAACCAATAATGCATCTACGCAGGTAAATCTGTAAGTAGCCCAACATTAATATCTGTAATAAATAACGAAAATATGAATATTAGGCCACGTAACTATGAATGATGTTTATATCTATACATACATACATTGTGTATCTTCGAAGATATTCAAACATGATAAAGCCACAACGGTTTTGCCAGTTGTGGTTCCCGTGGCTGACCGTAGCGTTAAAAATCGTGTTGAAGTGATTGAGAGTGCGACGTAAGACAAACGGACGTTTGACGTGCGAGTCGTAGGTGTCACGTACGATTTTCTTTGCCACTCGCAACGTGCGATGCCCGTAGGAACCGTACTTCCGTCTTACGATTATCATGCAACAGACGTACGTTTGCCTTGCGAACGGCAGTAATAACATTTGCGTCGTAGGGCACTTGCAAGTCAATCGTACCGACGTCCTTCTTTGCCTCACGACAGCTGCACGGACAATTTTTTTTACATTAAATAAGGAATAATATATTTTTTCTTTAGAAATGTACTGAAATAAATCTGCCGTAAGCAAGTGAATATTGAAACGTCAGAAGAACTCGAAGAAAAAGCACGAAGACGATTATTCTGTAATTGCTGTTTTGGTGAATAAACTATCTAAACTTGGCGAAACAAATAAAGAAGAATGGTTTGAAAACATAATTTATCTTTCGAATCTGATACCATAAAAGACAAAAAATTTCTTTGAAATCTAGAAGAAATTCTGCGCAAAAACCTAATTTCAGCGAATTAATTATCAAACGCTAATTTTTCCTGGTCAATGTTATATCATTGAATGCTGTTACATTTTTGTTAACTATTTGTTGAACTTTACAATATCCTCGAAAAAGCTTTGAAGAAACTTTCAATTTTAAGTAAAAATCCACATCGAATTACTTTGCTTTTACAAATGTTATTATTAAAAGAGTGACACTATTTACACTTCATTCATTTTAAATATCAAAGTCTACAAATTCTTTTCTGGTATTCTGATTTCGATATCATTATGAAAACAATTTCAAAAAGTTTTGATGGTCATAAGAGATGATAATCAATATATTCAAAATGGAGAAAGTATTCTGTTTACAAACGAAAATTATACTCACGAAAATTACTAGTATCATACTTATCTGATAGTTTAATAAAAAAAAAAACTGTGTGCCCAGATTTTGCGCTAAGTTCTACAACAATTTCCTCTAGTAGGATGTGTTGGAGTTTTGTGTATAGATGGTTTTAGTTGAAAATATCGTTCTGTGCGTAAATATCATTTTTCTTCTACTCTCTCCGAAATTAAATGTATACGATTCGTTCTTAGCACGCTTGCAAGTCGAAGTGCTTGGGAAATCTTTTGCCTTTTCTCTACAATCTACTTCATTATTTTATTCCTTCTCGTCCTGTTTTTCTTCTTCGCCTTTCACCTTTTGTCCAAAAAAAAAAAAACAACAAAAAAAACCCCCAAAAACAAAAACCTATTTGTTTGTTAGGTTTTTGTTTTTAGAGGTAGATTTCTAGAAGCTTTGATTTGATTTTAATGAATGGTAGAACTGGAACTTCTCTTTATCTTATGGGGATTTTTTTCATTATCATTTTTACACACGTATAATATCTTTTTTAGGGGCAATTCGCACGCACCACGAGCAATTGGTGCACGCATGACGTAAGTATGACGTACGTTTACTGTGCGTTCAATTTGAATGTTGATGGTGAGCACAAGCGACTTCCAGTCGACGCACGTGTAACGAAAGGGACAAGTGAGGTCTCCTTATGTCATTCGTGCAAATCAAATCGTGCGATTATTTTACGGGCTCCTTGAGTGAAGCGCAACTGCAGCGTACGTTTTCAGATTTCGTAAGGAAACCGTGGTAATTGTTGTGCATGTCCAACAGCCACCGTTCGTGCTTACGGGGAGCGTACGTCCTTCCAAAATCGTAAGATGCACTTGTGTGTCTCGCAAGATTTTCATTAAAATCCGCCCGTAGACCACTCATAGAAGCACGTACGACCAGTTGTGACTGAGGCTTAAACTGGAGAGGTTTGTTGATGCAATTGGTTTAATTAAAAAAAACGAGAAAAAAATATGAATTATAAATGTATGTTATATAAATTGAAAATATAAAACGATCAAAAAACTAGAGTTAGTACGATCTACAAAGTGTTATGTTTTTATAGTTACATGTAAATATATTATATCATCTAATTAATTAAAATAAGGAAACATTCGTTGAGTATTATGAGGTTTGGATTAAGTCCAAAGTGCATATGATAGATTTGTTCACGTCCGACCGTATTTGATCACCTCATAATACTCATATAGGATCTCTCATGATTTGCGATGGTATATGATTTTTATCCAACGAGTTGTGTGTTTTCTATCCCCGAGCCTTGGCGAGGGGATAGAAAACACACAACGAGTTGGATAAAAATCATATACCATCGCAAATCATGAGAGATTCTTTTTATCACATGTTTTAGCACATATTTTGTTAATCTCAATTGTTTCTGTAAAAAATGTAATTGTGAGCCGCACAACACATTAACTACAAAACACCAACAACTTTACGCATGAAAGAGAAGTTCCTTGAAGTTTAACAAACAAACATCTTATTTTCCAACATTTTTTTTTATAAATTCATGACAAATAAATGAAACAACATTAAATGTTTCACATTTACATCTCAACACCCCTCAACTGAATTAATTATTTACTTTTTCATTCTACGTCAATCAACCGCCTAAACCGACGTCATGTTTAATTATGACGTCACGTGGCGTAAGAACACACAGTGGAATATCAAAAATTTATCCCATGAGTGATATCCACCGTATATTGCGATAAACATGTGATAAAAAGAATGATTCATTAATACTTATATTTACTGAGTATATAATTTTCAGCAATTGTACGATTGAATATTAAAATAGTCATGATGAAATGTATTGGACTATACATTTACAAAACCGATTCGTAGTGTTATTACAGTCAAAGACACTAAAAAATGTAAATTTTAGAATATCAAATTTGCGCGTCTAGATATACATGCATTAATTGACATTTAGCAAGCAATAAAACAAAAATTAGTGTTAATATAATGCTTTTTAAAATTATTGTACATGTAAACTTTCATCAAAGAATTCGAAGGAATTTTAGCAGTTCAATCCGCCTTTCTCCAAAATAACTTAACTGCTTTCTTCTACATTGGCATCACTCAGGGGGTTTTGGAAACTCGTTATACATTCTTTGTAGATTGGATTTTCAATCTAAAAAATCAAGCAAGTTTTTAAAAATTAATTTTACATTTTCATACACTTATATGTGTTACATCTATGTGAAAATTTCTGACTTTGATATTGTCCGTAATACTTGTGTGAAAAATTCTAATTTTTAATTTTAAATACCGTTTCCCAAGCCGGATTCTTTAAATCGTGTTCGAACTTTGAATATTCCATATTATCATAAAACATGGTAAGGAGTTTCCAGATGAGAATACACAGCAAGACTATCAGGACGACAGCACCTGACACACTGGCCCCAATAATCAGCGGATCTGGCGGCTTAGGGGGACACTCTGACGAAGAACAGTCATATACAAAGGTACTATAGTTTCATTACTATTCGTGGGGTTCAATTTTCGTGAAATAAAGTAAAATGGCAGTTTCATGCTTAGGATACTTAAATTTGTGGTCATTGATTCAATTACAGTAAAATAAATACAATCTTTTACAATAAATCAAGTACAATTTCTTATTCGATATGGCATATCAATGAACATTTAATTTCGTGGATCAACTCAACGACAAAATCCACGAAAATTGATATTTAACGAATATTGGTTAAATCACAGTAAGTGGTTAGGCAGTGAACTGTTTTATATAATAGACAATCAAATATGTAACTGAAGTAATTTTTTTTACTACTTGAATGTAATATAGCAGAACCACAATTACATGTACATACCTTCAGTTCAAAGGGCGACCTGTTTGTACATGATATAATATTGTTTATTAAATTAAATTATAGGGCGGCCTTACCTCTCACTGATTTGATTTTTATGGTCTGTTCATTTTCAGAATCGTCTGTAAATATGCAGAAAAATTGATGTGTTGAGAACATTATGTAGGAAAACATATTAAGTGTAAATATTGGAGTTAACTCAAAGTTATATCTTTACGTTAATTGATAACAACATTAACACATTAAAATCATTATGTTAATACAGAAACGTGGATATTTTCACAGAGTTGAGTTGTGTTTCTGTGTTGGAGAAAAATGTAATAAAACACAAATATAATAAAACATAAATGTAATAAAAAAGAAAATTACAATTTCTGCAAAGTCGGAACATTTTTGTGGAAAGTAAACAAATCCCAATATAATTAATAGGAGTTCAACCATTATTGATTTTATAAATATTTTACAAAATACTAGTACCACTTACAGACATTGAACTTGATGATGCATCCAAATCTGTCTTGTAGGAAACAACTCGTTATGGTCAGGTCTTTACTAAATGCTAAAGCACGAACACATATCAAATCAGATGTTCGCATGTTTACTATGTAAGAAAGATATACATGTGCATATAAGCAGAAACAAAATCGGGTTTTTTTTTAAACATTAAGAGGGCTGGTAGTGGCCATTTTTTTTACTACATTAATCTTCTTTAGAAGAAGAGCTTTGTAATAAGATATTGGAAGATATTTAAATTTTAAGGTAAAGCAAATATATTAGGCTTTTTTTCTAAATAATAGTTTATGGCTACAAAAATCATATCTTAAAATTTAAGGTAGATCTGATGGTTAATTTGTTGACCATCCAGCCTCCTTAATTCTTTTTAAAAAATTCGTTTAAAAAACTATGGTACTCACAGGCTTCCTGTAAGAG
>WFKH01010931.1:36067359-36077359 GCA_016163765.1 Magallana hongkongensis
ATTCTAGTCAACAAATAGCAATACAACAACGAAAAACACAAAAATTACGAAAATCAAATACTGGAATATAATGACTTTGGAGACTTTGTGAGAGGTATTTCAACGTACTATTTAACGTGGAAAATCGGCAATGTTTGTTAATGTGAGCATGAAAAATCTTAATTAGTACCTAATCTTTGCATTTTTTACCAAAAATTGAAAATTCTTATGAATTGACGTTCCCCGCAGTCATTTGAAATCAAGTCGTAAATTAGTCTAAACCACGTGTTTATTGTAAAAACGTAAACATATAGTCAATCACATGTGTTGCTTTTTATTCACTGATTGGACAGTTGTTCGCGGTACGCATCGCTCTGCGCAATGACAACAATATCCATATAAGGTAGTTTCCCCGACCTGTTTAATAGGCATTTACTCCAGAAAAGTTGTTACGTAATGTTTTGACTGACCTTTGACCAATCAGATCGTAGAAGGCGGAGTTGAGACATTACCGCTCGTGACTTAATTTGAGAGAGAGAGAGAGAGAGAGAGAGAGAGTTAACTGGTTAATGGAGTAAATTATAGATGACGCAGATGAGCGAACTATCTATCAACAATAGTTATAAAGTGACAAATCAAGGTCTAGTATATCTTATAAATTTATGTAACTTTGAAGTGTTTTGGAATTCTTTAGCCAGGGAACAACGATGTCTATATATAGATAATGGGATGAAGTAATGTCAAACATCGAAGACTGTACGAATATTTAAGAAACTGTTTTTATTACAAGTGTTACGGTTAGTATTCTAATCAAAGTATGCCGAATCTTCCTGGAATTAAACATAGGTTGTAAATTTACTTTGTATAAAAACTTTCTTCATGGTTACTCAGTGTGAAACATTCTTTACATGTATCTTACATACAGGACGAATTTGTCCGCCATTGTTTTATTTTTCCACTAAGCATCCGCCTGCGTTGCCTTTCCGTTTCACTATATCTATATTCATAACTGATCATTCGTTTGCATTTCAAAATATTTAATGCCCGTATTCTCGGACTCCATGCCAGGAAATCTAGTTGGTTAGCTACGTCATTCTTATACATGTACATGTTGTCGACGGCGCGCGGCCAAAGAAATTTTCACAATCGTTCTTTAAAACACTTTAAAATTATACCAATATAGGATATACATGTAATTTTTATATACAGACCTTAATTAATTTGTTTGCCAGTTTATAACTAATGATTATTTCTTCATCGGTACCACTTGTAATTTACTCAATTCACTCTCTCTCTCTCTCTCATTCAAGTCACGAGCGGCAATGTCTTAACTCCGCCCAGCTACGATCTGATTGGACAAAGGTCAGTCAAAACATTACGTAGAAACTTTTCTGGAGTTAACCCCTATTAAACGCTTCTACGTACTTCGCTATAATCGTAATCACACCGTACAACCGCTTTGAATCATTTCATTCAAGTGCTGTATGATACATTCAAAATTGTTTGTTTACCTGGACAGCAGACGTTCACTGAGGAAAGAAATGTTCTTTATTGTCAATCTTAAACAAATATTAATCTCATAATAATTGATTAAAAATAGAGTTTTATAATTACTCTTTTATTATCAATCTCGGTTTTAACAGACATTGTCACATAAAGAATTTTGAGCCATTTCTTGATGCAAGTTTTTGAAAAAAATGCAAATTTTGAGGTTTGGACACTTAGAAAACTAAAACGGTGTGTGATATCAAAATAATGCAGTATCAGAAAAATAGCCTATTATTTAAGCTTTTATTTGATATTTGCATTCCTCTAGCTGCTATTTCAATTTTAACATCACAACCTCGAAGAAAAATGATACGTTCAACGTGCGTTGGATGATACATTCAAAATATGTTTTTAAACCAGTAATGATACACTAATGTGCTGTATTTGTCGAGTTAAATTAAACAAAAATGACAGTGTTTTATCGTTTGAAATGATACATTTTTAATTGGAATAGGAAAAATTTGAAAAATAAATAGACGACTACATTATATTTAAGGTCTTCCGTTTCCAACGGAAGACCTTATAGTTAAGGTCTTTCGTTTCCAACGGAAGACCTTATAGATTCTTTTTTTTCTTACCGATTTTGTGCACGCGATTTCTCAGAAACGGCTCAACCGATTTACGTCAAATTTTCAGATCTTATAGGTATTGATGTGATCGTTGTTGGAAATTTTTTTTAATGATGACGTCACTTCCGGCTTTGAGATATTTACAATTAAACGATTTTCAGAGGATCGGCTTGTCCGGGGTGGGTAAACTCCCAAACGATTTGAGATATTGAGTTCAAAATTTCAGGGATTGTAGACAAAAGGTTGTAGATCTGAAATGTGGTATATATATTTTCCTGTGACCAAAAGTGCCGAGGCTCGCCCGAGCTCGTAAATTACGATTAAAAAAGCGTCGTGATTTTTCGTGGTTTTCTTTCAATATCTCTTTTCTCGATAGTATTTTGTTACAACATGTAGAACAAAAAAACTTCACAAAGTTAAGAGCTTTCATTTGACATCAGTAAAAAAAGGGGCTGGCCCTTCAAATAAGGGGCTGAGAGGGCTCTAAAGTCTTTTAATGATAACTTTTTACTGTGAAATATTTTGTTATACGTTATAGAAGCAATTATGTTCATTATAACGTAATTTACCTATACATGGCGATCTTTTACCCCTTTGTTACGTAATTAGGGATTTTAAGGGGCCAGAAGTCCGAAACTTTGATCTTCAATATCTCGAAATGGAGAACAATTCTTAAAAGCAATATTGAACAGAAGATGCTCAAAATATTGATCTTAACATTATGCAACCATAATTTCTTTGTTATGCGGTCTCTAAAAGGAGTTACAGGGTCGGCCCCTAAAACGACCTTCTCCAGATATCTCGAGAACGGTACAAAATTTCTAAACATATGTTGAACAAAATGTGTTTGAAATGACAAGAGCATTCTTATGACATCAAAGAAAAGGGGCTGGCCCTTCAAATTAGGGGCCGAAAGGGCTCTAAAGTCTTTAAATGATAACTTTTAACTGTAAAATATTTTGTAATACCTTAGAGAAGCAATTATGTTCATCATAACGTTTTTGACCTATACATGACAATTATTTACTCCTTCGTTACGTATTTAGGGATTTTAAGGGGTTAGAAATCAGAAACTTTGACCTCAATATCTCGAAATGGAGAACAATTCTGAAAAGCGGTATTGAACAGAAGATGCTCAAAATAATTTGCTAAACAATCTACATGTACAACCATATATTGTTTGTTATCTCAAAATGATCTTTCTCAAGAACGGTAATCAATTTCTAAACACTTATTACCGGTCAACATTAATTCCTTTTAACTGAAATGAAGGAAAACGAGCTGATCCCTCAAATAAGGGGCACCAGAGGGGTATATAGTCTTTCATCCATAATTCTTAGATCCCGCCTCCACTTCCAGATATGATTCGTTGACGAAGATTAAGGGCAATGTCATTCCCTCCTTTTAAAATCGGACGGAAGACCTCCTCGTTGCTCGCAACGAGATCGTGTCTAGTTATATCTATTTTTTATACACGATGGTTTCACCATATGGACCAAATCTCTATATACTATGTAGTATTTAACCTTCGACTTATTCTTCAAAATATGAATATAACCTTGAGCATAGATGTTTAATCTTAACCTGCGGTTTGATTTGTACTTTGTAAGCAATGGATAGACACACGATTATTGCGAAATAAAACATTTATTATGACAAGAATAGAATTCCTGGGTCCCCCGCCGTTCAAGCAGTATACTAGTATACTGTACTGTGGAATCATTAAATTTCGTGGGGGCCAATTTTCGTGGATTGCTTAAATTTTACAGGTTCGTGGGGACGTAATTTCGTGTATTCTCTAAAACCTACAAAGGAAATATGATTTTATTACCCTTATTTATTAATTCGTGTAGGATGTTAAATCGTGGATGAGAGGTACCCACGAATTCCACGAAAATTGAACCACCACGAAATCTAATGATTTCACAGTATATGAAATTGCAATATTTTAAACAATATGCCCCCTTCAGCTCGTCTTTGTGTGAGCATAAAACATTTGGTATAAATTTTATGAATATCTTAAAATTTGTAGGCATGAAAGCACTTTCAAGGTCAATTTTTGATATAATGAAGTAATTATTGTGGTCAAAGTCCCATAACTCCAACAAAAAGTATCGACCAAGGCTGATTTAAGAACTTAACCAAGGTAATAGTGGTATAAACATTTGGTATAAATTTCATGTAAATCCATCAAAATTTGTAGGCATAAGAGCGCTTACAAGGTCAATTTTTGGATAAAACGGAGTCATTATTGTGGTCAAAGTCCCATAACTCCAGCAAAAAGTATCGACCAATGCTGATTTTCGAACTTGACCAAGGTAATAGGTGTATAAACATTTGGTATAAATTTAATGAAAATCCGTCAAAATTTGTAGGCATGAGAGCGCTTACAAGGTCAATTTTTGGATAAAACGGCGTCATTATTGTGGTCAGAGTCCCATAACTCCAGCAAAAAGTATCGACCAATGCTGATTTTCGAACTTGACCAAGGTAATAGGTGTATAAACATTTGGTATAAATTTAATGAAAATCCGTCAAAATTTGTAGGCATGAGAGCGCTTACAAGGTCAATTTTTGGATAAAACGGAGTCATTATTGTGGTCAGAGTCCCATAACTCCAACAAAAAGTATCGACCAATGCTGATTTTTAAACTTGACCAAGGTAATAGGTGTATAAACATTTGGTATAAATGTAATGAAAATCTGTCAAAATTTGTAGGCATGAGAGCGCTTACAAAAAAGTGTGACGGACGGACGCACGGACCCACGGACACACGGACCCACGGACACACAGACCCACGGACACATGGACCCACGGACACACGGACGGACGCCCGGCATTTCTATGTCCCCGCTCCGCGTTGCGGCGGGGGACAAAAACCATCCGCCTGACCGGTAAACATGCCTTAAACAGTTGAGTTAGTCCTTCGCACGGTTGAATATGCTTGCTACACGTGAATGATCAAATGCTCAAGCTTTAGGCTGTTTATACCTACAATGTAGAGTGTTTTGTTTATGTTTAAAAGTAGGATACCGATCGGTATTCGAAGGAGAGTCGAGTATAATCTCATTATAAAATACCCCTCTAGAAAATCTCCATAGGTAAATAATAACAAGATATATCATCTAGTTCAATCAACTTCATCAAAATTTCATAAATTCTATTTTCTATCCTTAACGTGAATTTATCTGAATACGTTAGCAAGAATGATGAACCACATATCAAAACCAATTTACACTACATGTATATTCTTCACATGTGTGCCATGACCAGGCTAACTGGTCTACATATTAATTTCTGATGTTTAGCTGATATCAACACCCAATCATTATTAAGTTGCCTATTTATATACTTTCGAAACGACTCTCTTTGACTTAAATAAAAAAAATTAACAGAACTATTTGAGTATAATAGTTCCTAGAATTACCAACAGATGCGCGGTGGTTTTATTGAGTGGATTTCAATTTTTAAGTCTATGCTATCCAATAAGTCCAATAACTGGAAAATACTTTTTTTTTAAATTATGAATACTCCAAAACTGGGTTTTATCATTCAGCTGGAGTGCAGAATCCCAGAGCAGCGTTTGCAAAAAGTTCATATGAAATATGATCGCCAGTTATAGTTTTAAATTCTAAACATGTAGTAAGTTTAAAATTAACAACAACAAAAATACAAAATATTAATTATGGCCCCGTATCTTACAATTTGATCTACATGGACATGTTAAGTTTCCCTATATACACTTTTTATCACTGTCTAAAAAGTGTGGGAGGAGCAGTTTGCTGAAAGTTCATTTTTTTAAAGTACATTTAAGAGAGATGCCTGTTTCCAAAAAGTCGACCCCTTTTGCTACGTGGTCTTTTACTGAGAAAGTGTCAAATGCCATTGAAATGTTTCCATATACATGATGAACGTCAAGGCTCTATAGGATCACTGTCTTCCAAAATATAATGTACACCCTCCTAAATTGTACTCATTTGAATTATCATAATCTAGTCTCAAGGAATGGTTTCACCACACCGTAGATAAGACTTCTGCACTAACTCACATAATCTGCGACAGTATGTTGCGACTTGTTTTTCTCTGTGTAATTTCTCTAACCGAACTGTTGGCTGAACATGCAGGATGTGGAAGTTATCAACCTGGTAAGCCACAAAACGTTTATTGTATAGAAGAAATACCTCAAGATGTTATTGATGACCATATGCACGTATTTTTGAACCCGAGAAAGACATTGACCTCTTCTAAATGCTCGCTGACGAAATTGTCCATCAACTAAACCAAAAGTGGGGAGTGTATCCAGTGCAATATTACTTTGCATATGTTTCCAGTGCATATACTTTGTATATGTTTAAGTGTAAATTTAAAATTATAAATGAATCAAATTATGAAATTTATAATCGATTATTCTCTTGAGACAACAAAAACTCCAAATAACTTTTCTGCTAATTAAGCAGTAAGCCAGTGTTTGTAAAGACGTATAGATCTAGATCTAGAATACAGTTTATAGCCGTTTTAACAAGAGCTTGGACTTCCAGTGGGATGTTGCTATCTAGTTTGCTCATCAAAACAAGCTGTCAAAAATTGACCTCTTTCTTTTAATTAGTTCAGAGAAGCTTATTGATATATAGACTGTCTAAATCGGGAAGTTTTTCCCCCCAATAACTGCCCTGTTGTGTGAAATTGATGCTGTTTCATCTGAAATATACAACCCTGGATGAAGTCGGACATGTTGCGTTCAATGCATATGTATTTTATGTATTCATATATATTAGCCAAACACTGGGAATTAATTATGAGTAGACCCCGCCTTCATCAGATTAGATTCTGACACGTACTGTTCAAAGTCCAAGCTCTTTGGTAAAACGGTTCTGTGAAACACTACGTATATATTTATTTAATTACGATTCATTATTATCATTATCATAAATTTATAATATTTACTCTAAATATCCTTTCTTTTTTTTTTAAAGGGCAGATTGTCAGTCAAGGATTTCTAGACGGCACTGGTAATTGTCATATGGAGGTTTGTTTGGGCGGGGAAAGGTTGCGGCAGGAAATCTTTCCATGCATCCAGGGTCAGTATCCAATGCAAATGCAAATACCAGGAAATGCAAAAATGAGCGACTTCCAAATGGGCCCAATGCAAATGCAAATGCCAGCTGCAAAAATTAGCGACTTCCAAATGGGCCCAATTAAAAGCTTCCAACGCCGATCCGTCCCAACTACCATTCCACCAGCTTTTACGACACATGACTTTACGACAATCCCCTCTAACATGTGTTATCATAACGGAAGGTGGTATATGCCAGGACAAGTGATCGAAAAAGGTCAAAGTGGAAACTGGTGTTATTCTACATATTGCTCTCATGACGGCCATTTGCTATATGGTGACAACTTCCATTGTATGACAACCACCCCTGTTTCTACCACTGTTCCTACAACTCTTCCCACCACTACCACCACCACGCCCACATTAACACAGTTCTTCATCACTCCCATGTATTGCTTTTTCAAAGACCCAACCACCGGAGAAACGGTTGTCTGGCGAGGTGGAACCGAGGGCATTTTGAGTGATGGTACCGCGTGCAGATGTGAATATTGGGGTAGACTGTCTTGTCCTGAAAATAATGTCGGTAAATGAATATCTAGGTGTCTCCATCTGATTTGTACTTCAAAAAAGTTTTATTTCAAGTATTTTGTTTTCACAGTTTACGCCCGACTTCCGCAACAAAAACAAGTCCAACATTTAAAAATAAAAACAAAACAAACAGTAAACAGCACGAATGTCAAGTATCACGCAAATCATGCAGTGATCCACAGTCATTAGTGTCATTTGTATTAGTTGTTCAAGACGGACCAATCCAAGTTTTCAAGAATTTGAAAAAAAAATCGTTTGTATAATCAGGTGAATGAATGTAGCAGAGCCATCATATTATTCATTTGAAAAATCAACATAAATAAAATGAGATTTCAACAAGTTTCAAAAGAGGAAATCTGGGGAGGGATATATTTTCAATCTTTATGGTATGGGGTAGTGGTGGGTGGTTGTATTTAATAATATTATATTGATGATTTGTGTGAAAATGTGGTGGTTTTTTTTCGACCTAACGACCCAATCTATTTTGAGAAAGTCTTGCAAAAAAATATATGGCTTAAAAGATGTACCAAAGAAACATAAACAACTCATTATCAACCTATGATCTATCATGGTCACCTATTAGTGACCCTTGCTCCCCAGTAAACCGCCTGGAACTCCTGAGGCATCATTGTGTTTTATAACAAATACAAATATGTGATTGCTTTGTTTATTATATTCTGAGAAAGTTTATCGATGTTTTGTTTAAGTTACAAAAATTACAAGCAACACATTAACAACTGCATGGAAAATTTGAAGAACCCTTTCATAAACGCACCAACAACTTTAAACGGCCCGATAAAATAAATCATTATTGGCCACTGACATGGTTCAGTTGGTATCTTGACATATAAAGTTCAATACAGTCAAAATTACTTCACCTAGAGATTGGACCTAGATTCATCGGAGTAGAAATTATAGTACAGCTCTTCTAAACGAATAGATTCGTGATAATATCAGAGAGTATATAAATGAGCTTGCACACTTAAGAGAACAAGAAAAGCCTGTCCAGGGGATAACTTCATTCAAAAAGGACGGATCGAAGCACACATATTCATTAGATATGTTTGAAATGTTGCCATTCAATCTACTAAGAAATTGTTGTTGTTAGCAAAAACAAACGTTCACAAGGTAAGTAAATGTTTTTCCTGTCAGTTTTGCTGGAACTATCTTTTGTTTTGCCGGCAAAGTGGATGAAATGTTACATCTTACCAATAATTTCAAAAAATGTATGAATATGAAGTCACATGAATTAAATTACCGTTTGGTACAAAAATAAGATATGGCGATAAATAATATGAATAACTTCTTTTTTTGTAGATATCAAATCTTACTTTTACCAACTTTTTTTTAGATTTGTAAACTTAATATGAATTCATGCAGTAGTATTTTTTAAATACATGTACATTTAACTTTTTTAAAACCCTTTTTGAAAAATCCATGTAAAATTGATATCATAAATGTTGTTGTAATGTTTATGTAGTTGAATATCAGTAAAAAGAGAAAGAATTAATAAATGTTTTGTGATCACAAAGCAAATTTTTTTTTCCAGAAATCAGTCCAACCAATTCATGAACATGGCACAAACAGAGCTGACAAATTTTACTTCGCAGAACACCAGTTTTCAAAATGTGTCTCGTTCAAGATTACCAACACCAAAAAGATTGGAGGATCACCCAGAGTACGAGTTCATGAAATTTTCACAAGGATACATATCTGTGGGAGTTTCCTGTGTAATTTTTTCAATAAATATTTTAATGATTGTGACATTCTTCCGTGCGGGGTTTCGCAAACCTGTTCACAAGATTTTGATATCAATTGCGCTGATAGAGAACTTAAGTATTATTTTAAATCTTATCCCTTCCATCTTCTTTTATACATTGGGACATGGAGAAGAATACACACACATTGACTGGTGTTTGCCACAAGCTTTGCTCTCAAGGATCATCCCTGGACTTTGTCGAACATGGTCCTTGAATTTGATGGTTCTCCTTGTATTACAGGGACTGCTAGTGTTACTACGACCTTATCACGTTAATGCTTATTTCACACCAAAGAAAACCGTTGCAATGATTTTTGTTGTCGGGATTGTCGCTTGTGGGGCAAATGTTCCCATGATATTAAGTCTAGGTAAATACTCAGAAATTCCTGTACAATCTTTCATTCAGCCTAATATAACAATCATAGGTTGCCTACAGGAGCGTACTAGGATAGTAAGTATTAAGTTTCCGACATTTTGTTCGTTTTGTTTTCCAAAATAATACC
>WFKH01010931.1:36122034-36160940 GCA_016163765.1 Magallana hongkongensis
GAGAGAGAGAGAGAGAGAGAGAGAGAGAGAGAGAGAGAGAGAGAGAGAGAGAGAGAGAACAATTTACATATTTTACAAACTTAAGGTACTAAAATTTTCTGTTTGTAAAATATTTACAAAAAACCTTAAATTTATTACTTTGTTTTTATCCTAATTATCCTTCAGGTTTAATGTCAAACAAACAGATATAACCGTCAGTACAAGTGCACAGTCCTGAAAGGATGTCTAATTTTCTGGACGTTATATTTCTTTCTTTGATGCTGATCCACAGGGGTGAAACTGCTGACAGAGTAGACATAGAAAATCTTTACAATAACTTGATATTAGGCGGAACAACCCCGGAACTTCTTCGGAATATCCGACCGTCCTTGCACACCAAAGTAACTGGCTCCCTTAGTCTCCTGTCCATCAGTGGTTTGGATGAAATATCTGGGACATTTTCAGTGATGGTCACCTTAACTTTGCTGTGGAATGACGACAGACTCACCTGGGATCCTTTGAAATACAAAGATCTCAAAAGCCTGCCTGTCCCTATATCAAAGATATGGACGCCGTCAATAATAATGAGGAATTCTGCGACGAAAGTGAAAACTTTGGGCTTGGAAAATAATGTAGTCACTGTTCATTATGACGGAAACGTGCACCTGAATATCGGAGACTTTTTGGAAACTATCTGCAGCTTTGATGTCACACATTTTCCGTTCGATCGGCAAACCTGTGATTTGCTCTTTATTCCTTGGATCTATTCGAATGATTCCGTTGGATTTGAGCAGAGATCAAAGGACATTGATCTGAGTTTATTCTCTCACAATGGAATGTGGGAAATCATGGACACCAAAGCAGATGTACAGTACATCGTACCATCATCGGTTCCTCAGCAAGAGGTGTATGCAGAACTCAAATACTCCATTGAACTGGAAAGACGATATTCGTACTTTGTTTTAACAATCTTCACTCCAGTAACAATGCTACTCTTTTTGAATTCCGCCGTTTTCATTTTACCCATAGAAAGCGGAGAACGTATAGGGTACTCAATCACATGTCTGCTCTCATTGGCTGTGTTTTTGACCTTGACCTCGGAAGTGTTACCAAAGACGTCAGATCCGTTGTCCATGTTGTCGTGTTTTCTTATGCTTCTAGTGATGACTTCCGCTGGAATCTGTCTGCTGACGATCATAACCGTTTGGTTGCATTACAAAGATAATAAATCTCCAATGCCGATGTATCTGAAGAAATTCACCTATTGCGTGTTGTGTAGAGGGCGCAAAACCCGCGACGCGAATGATCATAGGAAGAGTTCCATATGTAGAGAAACACCAGTTGAAAATATAAGTCAAGACTCTGAAATCAAAGGACCTAAAAAGTCCCCATTTAACAAAAAAATTTCTGCGAAGCAAATCAACGACCCAAACATCGGTGATGATGAGGATCTTTTCGAGAGCCAAAATAACGAAAAACAGTATGCAGATGTCACATGGAAGATGTTTGCTGAACTGTTCAATTTCTTGAGTCTTGTTTTTACGCTTTGTATTACTGGAACTTTGGGTTCCCTGTATGTGTTGATTGCAAGAGGAAATCTCTTTTTTGCATAGATCAACAGACCTAAACAGACACCCAAGCATGCACTGTTTAAGTAAGATACCTATACAAGTAATTTGAAAAATTAAAGAACGAACTATAACTGCTGAAATCCTGGTATAGACGACATGTATCGCAACATGTATAACTTATCCAATTATTTTGTTTTATTATAAAATCGATTAAGTATTTCGTAATAAGGAATCATTCTTTGAGTTTTAAGAGATGATCAAAGCCAACAAAACCCGTGGGGCTTTATGATAGATTTGATCGCGTACCGACCGTAATGATTACCTCATATAACCTAAAGAATGATTCCTTATTCCTTATATATGTATTTATATAAATTTCAGCAATTGTACGATTAAAGATTTAATTTATTGACATTTTTACGAAATTTCACTTAGTGTAATTATGCAAACCCCGCTTCAATCTGTCCCAACTGTACGTCATTTGACACACTTATCACATGTGTATCGTACATATCTAAAAAGAAAAACTCGCAGATGTGCATTCCCAACTCATAAAGTAAAATAAGTAAAAGTAAAATAAGTAAAATAAAATATTTTTACTTTAGCGCTTTGAACAGTTTTCAAAGCAAGAATTATTTTAAACTACCGATTTAATTCTGGAGTTGGACTACAACAGGGTGGAAAAGCTGAGATTGTTGTTGACAGGTAATTTGGAATTTAAAGAATTATGTGAAAAGATTTCAGAAAAGGTTAACTTTATGATGTCATATTATTAAATTGAGGGGAAAATTATATAAAAAGAAAAATTCACATGTTTATAAATACAATGAAAACAAAGAATTACAATTAAAATGATGTTCATTTTAGGGGACCATTTAGGCCCTTATCATTCATGGTCCTTTCAGAAAAAAAAATTTCAACGTCTAATCTGTGTATCGTAAGTTGCAGTCTCTCGGGAAAGAGGTGGAATCATTGAAGCATTTATCAAGAAAATAAGACGTTTGATCCGTTTTCGACAAGAACTTCAACATCTTCACCGTACAAGTTTTGTTTCCAGTTTCATAAATGCTTATGTCGTTTAGTGCTTCAAGTTTATGAATGCCACCTTGATAGTTGTGTCATGCTTCAAACAAGCATATGTCAAGCCCTCTTCGTCAACTTTAAAATCTAAGCAATCTACCCTAAGCTGGTGATGGAACTCAAGACCCCGAGGTACAAAATGTATAGCAATAATATATCACATTGCTAGTCCCATATTGATTGGAGGAGAATTAGCACTTTCTAGGTGGGCAGAGTTTTGTTTTTTGTAAATCTGATTTGTGAATGATCTCCTTATGAGTCGTGGGGCGAGAAATTTCAGTGATGATTCTCGATTCTCTGCTTCAGAACACAGGTCAAATTTTTATTTGCTTTTTTGAAGGGTTATTTAAAGAATAAGGAATCATTCTTTGAGTATTATGAGGTGATCAAATCCAATAAAGCCCGAAGGGCTTTATGATAGATTTGATCACGCCTGGCTAATTTGATCACCTCATAATATTCAAAGAATGATTCCTTATTACTTATATAATTTTCAGCAATAGTACGATTAGATATTAAAATAGTCATTGGTGAAATGTATTGGACTATACATTACAAAATCGATGTATGTACAAATGATGTACATTAACAATAATTTAGTTACTTTTACTTACTTTTAACGATCAATTCATTAATTTGTTAAAAGAAAGATGTAAATATAAACCAAAAAAATGCTTTCTTTGATGATTCATGCGGATTTAGCTGCAGAACTGTAACTCCACGGGAAATTGACGGACGTGGAGCTACAGTTCCAGTCATACAAAAAACATTATTATATTGTGCACAAAAAGTTGTGCACGCTTTTGGACTTATTTTTTAAAAGTAATTTAGGAATATGTTGTGTGAAAATTTTAATTTCAAAAAATTTCCGAGACAGCTAAAGCGGGCTACGAAGGAAGAGATCATTGCAGAAAAAGTTAACAAAACCAGCGTTAGCGGGTTATGTTAATTTTTCCTGCAATGTCGCTAACTTCAGATCACCAAAGAAAGCATTTTATTGTTTAATTATTTACATACTTAATAATTCAATGATGTGGTTCAAATCATACAAAATTCTTTTTACCCAGGAAAGTACTGATTATTATAACTGTAAATGACTTTGCACGGACTTATGAATAGAATGGTGTGTGGTGATTTCTCTCTCTCTCTCTCTCTCTCTCTCTCTCTCTCTCTCTCTCTCTCTCTGTGTGTGTTTCTGCAACATCTATGCTCGTTTGATTGCTTTTCTTATGTACGTATTTTTGATCTCGATCTGAAACGAGGAAAATGCCATTATCTCTTACATTAGCGACAATCTAAGATTTGTTCGAGAAGAGGTTAACTTTTAAAGGATATTTAATCTTTGTTGTCTTCCGATTTAAAAGTTTGACCAATAGAATCTACATGTATTTCCCCCAAAGCGATTAGAGCGAATCGTTTTAAGTTTCACTGGATAATCAATGAATTGAAACATTTGACCGAGAGATTCTCGCCCATGAAATTCATGCATAGATCTAAATTAAGGTGGAAATGATCCTTTTTCACGTACTTGTTGTATTTCTGACTGCATCTTTGTGCAGGTCTTTAACAAGGATGGACATTGAAAATGTACATTCAATGTTGTTTGTAAACTCACTTGATCCTTATTTAGCCGATATTCGACCTAGACCCAGAACTGTCATCAAAGGAGCTCTTCAGCTTCTCTCTATCGGCGGACTCGACGAAATTTCTGGAACTTTCTCTACGCTGGTCAGTCTTAAGTTGTCGTGGCATGACGATCGACTCATGTGGAGCACTACATTTCCTGGACCTGTTCAAAACATCACAGTGAAGCAGGAGAAGATCTGGACTCCCACGATTATGGTTAGACATCCAGTGAAGAAACGAACAAAATTCGCTTTCGACGAAAATCTGGCTGTCGTCTGTGAAACTGGCCAAGTCATCTTAACCATCGACGATTATCTGGAAACTGTTTGTAATTTTGACGTTACTCATTTTCCATTCGATAAACAGACTTGTGACATTGAGTTCATGCCTTGGATTTACGAAAGCAACGCTGTTGATTTTCAGCAGATACATAGCGACGTGGGTATGAAGTTTTACTCAGAAAACGGAATGTGGGAAGTGGTCGGTTCCGAAGCCTCGGTGGTACACTACACAAAGCATCCTAGCACTTTTGCGGCTTTGAAATACTCTATCAAACTGAAACGACAACCCGGGTATTTCATACTGAGCATATTTGTACCGGTGATCATGTTGATGTTACTTAACTCGGTCGTATTCATTCTACCTACGGACAGCGGGGAGCGCGTTGGTTATGCCATCACGTGCTTACTTGCCCTGGCCGTCTTTTTAACGTTGACGTCAGACGTTTTGCCGAAAACTTCGAACCCACTATCTATTCTGGCGTGTTTTCTCATGTTGTTGGTTCTTGTGTCGGCTCTGATTTGCCTGTTGACAATAATCAGTCTTTGGCTTTGTCACAAGGACGATAAAACACATATGCCTATTATTCTGAAAAAGTTCACGTATTTCATGCAATGCCGAAATCGCAAAATAAGAGCAAAATCTGGAGATACTAACATCATTGTCGTCAACAGTTCCACAGAAAAGAGAGATTCTGGAAATATGAATAATTTTGAAGATGGGAGGAGGCGTGTTTCAATGAAATCTACTAAAAGACAAATTACAACCATACAAAGTTTTGAAAAACAGCCGATTGAAATCGAAACAAAAGAAGACAAGTACAATGACATAGGTTGGAAACAGTTTTCTGGAGTTTTTGATACGGTTGGATTCATCTTGACCATTTCCGTTACGGGTACCCTTGGTTTTCTATACGTCACAATCGCCGGCGGAAATCTCTAGGACCCTAGATGTAGAACAATATTGAGCTACTTTACGACATATTTATAAATATGCCATCTGCCTGAGGTAAAACAAAGATTGATTTAACAAACTGCGTAAAATTACATCACTCGTGAAGATAGCCGGGGTTAGATGAGACGATGTGACAAGTTTAATCCTATTACACGTAATTTTACTTGCCCGACTATGAACAAATGTTCTATGTGAACTACACAAAATATTTTAACATGTTCAATGAACCGTTTTAGTTAGTACATTGAACATGCATTTAGCTAACACTGATTTAAAAAAAAAATTTAAAGCATTTTGTACCATAATTGAGTACGTGGTTTGTATACACATACATTAATCTGTATGTTAATGGGATTTTCATTTGTTCTAATAACAATTGCAAACTTATTGGGTTAATACTTTTTTTAATGTCAAATTTAACCTTACAATGTATATTGGAAAAATCAGAATGAACATACATGATAAAGTCATGAAAAAATTTAAAACTTTAAGAGAAATTACTTAGTAGTAAGTATTTGCTGATTTAATCATCACATGAAGTACAAATGAGAAAGTCAGAGTTAGGAGTCTATTTCATTCCAAGGATAGGTTTAACTATCACGTATTTTATTGGTTATTAGTTACACTCATTTATTTAAAGTTCCAACTATACACTCATGAAAAAAAATTGTTGATCCATCACGATTTGTAAATATCAACAAGCATAATAAAACTGAATTGATAATATTCAGTTTTGTTGTTATTTATATATAGGAAATAAACACATGTAAACTAGCATCGTTTTAAAAAAATGGAGTTAATAGAAAGCGACGTAATAAAGTTTACAAAAATCGAGAATTGCGATCATTTTCACTTTCAGCTTTTTAACATTTTGTGGTGTGGAAAGACTTTTCCGGTCAGCAAGCAATGTTTAAACGCTGTGAGAGTGAGGCAATAATAGCCACGACACACGAGATTTTGTAGATAAATTGCTGGAGTTTTTGAGTCTGTTGGAAGAAAAATTACTGTAGTTCTTAGACAGGGTTTTCTCTATGCAAGACCTATACAGGTGAATAAACCAAGTACATGTACTTGAGTCCAGAAGTTATGCTGGATGGGGAGAGGCGAGTCGGTGAAGGCTTGACATTTGATACACGTTTTTTCTTGGTCACATCCAAATTAAAACTATATAAAAACCTTAAATTACGAGTTAATGTTACATTTTATTAAAACCATGTAAATGGATTTTAGCTCGATTGAAATCTATCTAGACCAATTATTCGTCAGGTTGTTTAAATTAGATGTGTTCAACGATTTCAAGATAGGTGCATAACATGAGTTTTTCATTGTCCTGAATTCTCCTTAAATAAAATCAATGATGCAGTTAATTTTGTTTTAGAAACTTAATCACAATTTTACTAGAGAAAACTAATTCCCGATAAAAAAAAAAATCCCGTCATATTTCATTTTTGAACCAATAATATCGACACCCCTCCCACCAAAAAAAAAACCCCAAACACAAAAACAAAAAAAACAAACCCAAAATAAACAAATTTAAACAAAATTAGGCAACTTCTAACATATAGAATTTTTAATAATGTAAACAATGATTAGAAAAAATCTCACTATATTTTTTCCACTGCATGCATTGGCATAATTATTGCAATTACTTAAAGGCCTTAATTTTTAATTGGATTTTTGTATTATTAATATTATTCGTAAACACTAGAAATATGTACGCAGAAGGTTATTTGTTATCAAGTCGACGGAAAAACCCGTTCCCGTTGCACTGCCCGACGTTCAAACTCTGCCGGAAATACAAGAGAAGGTGCGGTTGACTATGTACTCTACCCAATGCTGATACATGTAATTCACAGACACTTGAATACCCTCCCCTAATTTTCAATATTAATTAGAAAAAAAAAAGATCTGAGGCTGGCTCACACTTTTTTCTTGTTTATGTTTTACAATCTTATGTATATTGTTGTAGATAAAGGTTGTTTTAATTAAAAATAAAAAGACATGACATCGCACGTGACATTACACACACGATGACGCTCGAAACTTCCGAGAATATATTCTAATGAGGAAACTTTAAATTATATTTATTACCTGACCAAAAGAAAAACTTATTTGTTCATTTAACAAACATAGTTTCAAAGAGCATGTATTAAAATTACGTTATTTCTTTTCGCAAACTTAGGAATTTAAGGACCAAAACATATGTAAGTGCATAATTGCAAAATAGCATTTAATTTAACAGGAGTTACCGTTCTTTTCCTTCAGGGCAAGCTGATAATTACCGAAAAGCAATCTACATGTACCTAAAAATCGTTGTCACTTAAAAAAAATGGAAGAACTGAAAAAGAAGAATGTCAAACAATTTTATTGATGTGCACAAAACTAGTATCTATATTTTGTCAATCACGCGAAGTTTAAGCAAGGCGAGACGGACGTCAAGTCGTTTGCCTAGTAGTCTCTTTTTATATGTCAGTCGAAAAATGCAATTTTTAAAAATACATGTGGTTCATAGAGTCGTATAGGTTACAGGGTTTTTTTAAAGATAATAAAAATTCATTGAAAATTATATTCAATACTTTTCATGGTTTTGAATTAAATTGTATAATTTGCAGAAAGATTATAGCTTATGTAAAAAAACCAAAATTCCCATACAAACATTTCTTTCCTTAAAAAAAAAAAATAAACACGGCATATATAGATTTAAGATAGTGTAAATTGTATAAAATTGTTGAAACCGTGAACTCCGGACCAAAACTGGCGCCCCAAGAGGGCTTGAAAGTTTATTATAGAGATATATAGAGATTTTTAAAAAATCTTCTTTTCAAGAACTACAATGCCACAGTTTGTGAGATTCTATGCAAGCATCCTAAGTGAGTGAAGATTCTAAATTGTTTAAATCGTGACCAATTCTTGGGCCTCAAGATAGATTCAATGTTCAATATAGGAATATATTAGAAAGAAGGTTTAAAATTTTCTTCTCAATTAATACAATGCTACGTTTAGTTATTTTACTATGTAAGCATTCTCGTATCTTCATATCCTCAAATCAAAGTCACAGTAACCATCTTTCACTTTTTATCAGTTATAGTTCATTTTAGAATTGTGTTATCTTTAATAAGTTGAGGCCTACGATAATAAGATTGGTCAGATGATGCATCTTAAATCTTAGGATATGATGTCCAAAAAAGTAGGCCTGCTTCTTTTTATGCATTATTTAAAGTATTGTCAAATCTTGGAATATGTGAGTTTTACAATATTTTTGAAGAGTTTCATATCAAAATTTTGACAGTTTGCCTGTGATAACACTACGTATCGATTTTGTACTATACAGTCTAATAACTTCAAATGACGTATAATTGGGGCGCCAGCGGGGTTTTCTTATTTATATTTAAATATTTAATAGTACAATAGCTGAACATTATATAAATTTAAGTAATAAGGAATCATTCTTTGAATATTATGAGGTGATAATTTCGGTCGGGGCGTGATCAAATCTATCATAAAGCCCTGCGGGCTTTCTTGGATTTGATCACGCCCCGACCAAATTTACCACCTCATAATACTCAAAGAATGATTCCTTATTCCTTAAATATTTGTATTTCTAATGATGTCCATCATGAAAATTTTAAAACTGTCTAATTTATATGGATCATTGGTCATTCGTGTCCCCCAGTCTTTCTTAAAAGCAAATTTATTGTATACTTTTACTTAACAACCTAAATGGCCCTGATTATCCTCTTGCTCAACTTATTGAGATACTACACATGTAGATTCGCTACATATACGTATGTATACAAGATGTGTATTAGCTGTGCGGGAGTAGCGTCAATTTGGGTATATCAAGTCCCTTTGTACATCTTAATTGAAAAATATGTACATAACAAATTCATAATTCGATGTTTGTATAATATTTATTTTTTAATCGAATTACACAAGGCAAACCTTCTAATACTAGTATTTGATTGAACTATACACGTACAGAAATTTTCAATGTGGAAATTAATTTAAAAAATGCTAGTAGGTATATATATCTCAATTCATTTATGTGTTTGTAAGTTTAATTGGATAGATTATTTAATTTGTACCAAATGTAATTTATTGTTTACACATGTCACTATAATAAATGTTACTTACCTCATTACTGTTTCGAACAGAAAGATTATTTAAGGAAAAAGACATGCTTTAAAATATTACTTTAATATACACATGTACTTGAATGCATATAACATCGGAACTTTTCTTGTCTAACGAAAATATGTTTAACATATATCAGAATAAAATGGATTCAGTCTAATACTATTGTAACTTATTTTATAATCCCTTGTATATCATACAAAGTAGGCGCAATTTTAAAAAGTCCATCTCTCTGTCCCATAAATTCATATTTTTCAATTATCATTCCCATTTTTACAACTTTGTTTATTTATTTTTTTTTTTGGTGACTTATAGTGACATATAATCAGCAACATGTATGAACGATTATTTTTCGATGAAAAATGACGTTGCGTTTTGCAACATAAGATAAGAAGATAAAAATTAAAAAAGGGGGAATAATTGTAGTTATTATTATAATAGCTTATAACTTTAATATATCTAAATTTAAATATTTATTTAGATTTGCTTGTTAACTCAATACAATATTCTGTTTTGTTTCTGTTACGTACTTGCTATATATTAATAAAATGACAATCTCAGAAATGTTTTCTTATTTGAAAGCAAAAGATAAAAGGTTACAATCTGATCTCTTTCATGTCAATACCATAATTCCGCGTACTTTTCACACTTCCGGACACATTCAGAAGAGTATTGTCACTATCATAGCGACTGCTCATTTTAGACCCTGGACACATGTCAACTAATTGGGTCCGGAACTTCCTTCCCGAGGCACAGTACAAGAAAAAGTTGATCGCATGGTTGGTGTACATCAGAAGTTCTGTAATGGTCTTAATTAATGTGAACAGGGCTATGTTTTCGGCACTTGTCCCGTAGTCATTCCACACTGCCGTGACTATTAGAACAGCATTATTAGGCAGCGTGGTCACAAGAAAACTCATCGATACCATCAGCATCATGACGGTAAATTTTCGGTTGCTTGTTTTCCCATTGTTTCTGCGTTTTGTGCTGTCGTCTGACATGTATTCATGAGTTTTTAGCAGTTTTCTTCTCTTCTTGGCTCTGATGAATTGCAGAACTATTTTGGCATTAAAAACAGAAATGATTATTGTGGGCACAAACGAATACAAACCAGCGTCTATCCATGGCCACGTCTTGTGAACCAGAAAGTCGTACGAATCCACCGAGTAACACAAGCTAACGTTATGAACGGTACGTAGCTCCACGGTGAAAAAGAAATGGCAATTTACGGCGGAAAATACGATAATCGGCGCAAATAACCAGAGTTTTGTAAATCTTTTTGAGGTAAATACAGACCGAAGATAAAACGGTTTGCAAATAGCAAAGAAACGCTCAACGGTGACCGTAACTATGGTCCACACGGATGCGTCACTGCATACGTAACCCAGAAACACGACAAGTTTGCACATCCAGTTGGACGCATTTCTAGGGTCCACATCCCACAGTTGCGCAACCCAAAGTCTTAGTAAGCCAACGTACAAAACTAGTAAATCCAAAATTGACAATACGCACAGGTAACTGTACATAGGAATTCTAGAGGCGTGTCTCTTCATAATCAGGAAAGATAGCGCATTGCCGGTGGTGCCTATAACAATTAGGATAGGTGGAACAATCTGAAGCAGTTTCTTATGGATGTAGTAAGGAGGGAGAGCAATTAACTCCCTCTCATAGTGATGGACTATCATAGTTTAAATGATCACGTAACTATATGGTAGTCCAACAGAAATTTTTAATTTTTATCGGAGAAACTGGTGATGTACGATCGTCATTAAATGATCACGTAACTATGTAGTCCAACAGAAATTTTAAGATTTTTAACTGAGAAACTGATGATGGACGATCGTCATGAAATGATCACGTAACTATATAGTCCAACAGAATTTAAAAAAAATCATACGAGATACAAGAAAGGTAAATATTCAACAATCTTCTGAAAAGCAGACTTGCTTATAAAGTCCAACTGAATTTTAAAAAATTTCATAAACAAGATACACGAAAGAAATAAATATTCAACTGTGTGAAAAGAGTATTCTTCTGAAAAGCGGGCTGCTTGTAGCGTGTACGACGCGGCAGTGTGCGAGTCTTTTGCTTTCTATCGTGATTATCATCGATCCCGGCTTTCTAGCTGGATGTAATTAAAATATCACAATACGTCGATTTTATGTGGAAACAAAAGAAATGAGGGTAATCACGAGTTTGAATTGTACCGGGTATAACGTTTGATAGTATATATGGAAATTAATACGGATTCAATTTACACGATTTGGAAATCGAAACAGTCTAGTGTGTAGACGATACACATGGACGAATCACAGACTTCTTTGCTTCTTATGTTACAGAAAAGCGAATCCTAAATTAAGAAATAATTTACTACGTCAGAAAACATGTATCACATTAAGTGCGGGGCCGGAGAAAATTATCCATTTTATCATTAAATATTCGATAAAAATCACTTCACATTGACATTGATTATCTTTTAAAATTGGATTCAAAGAATGTGAAATGTAATACACGAAACTACATACTCAAACGTTTAACAGCCTTAAAATCAATTTAAAGTGTACATTTGTAAAATATTAATACATTGTATTAATATTATTATTAATTAAAAACGATATTAATATTTTATATGTAGATTCTATTTCTGTGATATATAGCTTTTTGTCTTTTAGTAGTGATTGCTTAATTTTCTGCTTGTATCAATACTTCTCGAATAACAATGAAAGATACGAATGTAATCTTGCTCGGTATGAAGAGCCAACTATCTCGTTAATACGAGTTGATAGCTCGTTAGAATGATTGTGATAATAATTAATAATCTCGTTATTAGAGATACTTACAAGATAAATATCTTGTTGAAATGAGTTTAGTTTATTTCGTTATAACTAGACAGTATCTCGTTATAAAGAGTTATCATCTCGTAATAACGAGAAACTCTCATTTAAACGAGATAATCATTTCGTTATATTAATGAGTTATTATAATAGTTACATGTATCTCATTAAAGTGAGTTGTATCGTTATTTACATCTACCGAGTATGATTCCCTCTATTTCTTACGGAAACTTATAGTTAATTTATAGTTCTATAGAAACAGCCAGACTGAAATCTACACGCCCCGTTTATCGATTGGTCGAAACCTACAGCGACTGAATCTGAGAGGAAATTGACAGGACGCCCCGTTTATCGATTGGTCGAAACCTACAGCGACCTAAGAACAATCACGGACTTCACGAAATAATCATGATGATGTCAGACTCAAATTCCCACAGGAGACGATTTGGCTGTTTCTTTTAGCTAACGTACTGATGTACATTAACAGTAATTTAGTAAATTTTACTTACTTTTTACAATCAATTTATTCATTTGTTAAAAGAAAGATGTAAATATAAACAATAAAATGATTTCTTTGATGATTCATGCGGGTTATGAAGGTAGCGATCATTGCAGAAAAAAATTACATAACCCGCTTACGCGGGTTATGTATTTTTTCTGCAATGTCGCCACCTTCATATCCCGTATGAATCACCAAAGAAAGCATTTTATTGTTTAAATAATGACCAAGACGTTATCTATTTACATGTTTTACGAGATTTTATTTTGTTATATTAAACGATTTACTCAATATAATTACATAAGTCACACAGCTTACTTGAAATTCAAATTACATTTGAAAAGCGAGCTTCAGAATCGAGAATCAATATCTAGATAAACCAATTAAAATAAAGGTAACATACTGGTAGTATGTATATGTATTTAGTTTTATTTAATTTTAGTCGGTATATTTTTTAGTTGCGTAAAGATTGCATATATACCCAGGTTACAGAAGGTTGAAATATGACAGAAAATTGGTCAAATTCAGCCACTATCACCAAACTAAACACATTTATATGACCATTAACTGTCGCTCGTGGAAAATATTTAATAGCGAGCGGCGCGAAGCGCCACTCGCGTAACGAGCTCTAAGAACCAGTGTGCGCGGGAAAAAGAACGAGCTAAACCTACAGATTCATCAAACAAAATTTTTTGTCTACGTCCTATAATGCTCTCTAATGTTCTCCCCCGTGGTGCTATGCCAAAAATGGCTGACATTTAACTCGTAATTTACGGTGCATGGAGGTTTGAAGACACGTTTTGAGTACCGTACAAGCTTTGGTGAGACCCAAGATATTTTTTAAATGTTTCCATTCCATCGCATTGAGTTGAGATACGTAAACAAATGATTATGGAATTTAACGTATGACGTCCAGTGAACTCGCGCTATATTTCCCGCGATAAATTTAGAGGTGGATCAAACATCTGTAATGCGTGTACTAGCTATTTCGTGTACTGCGATACCTGCCTCTAAATAAAAAAGAATAAAGAGAAAAAATGAACAGTTAGAAATAATATGCAGATATTGCATACAGTCAAACCATTAAATTTGAAAATGGGAAATTACACACCTACAAACAGGGACCGGGGGCACGAATAACGTATGTAATTAGAATGCAAAAATAAACAAATTAAGAAAAAAATTATGAACCAGGAAAAAAAAGGTACCAAAAAAAAAAATAAATAATAATAATAAACACTGTATTTATCGTTAACGCTTTTGACCAAATTTAACACAAATTATATTTTACAGACTGATCAGTTCTCTCCAAAAGTAAAGAACGGGTTTAGGGAAGCAAGTCAAGTCTATGTATTTTGTAAGAAGTTTTTTAAACTTAGAAATATTATAATTATAATAATTCTCTCTCTCTCTCTCTCTCTCTCTCTCTCTCTAAAATTCTTTGACGTTCGTTGATAACTAAATAACACTAAGTTGACAATGATGCAAGGTATGTGTAATTCTTGCTGCGCTCGCCACAACGGTAGCACCGTAAAACATATTAATAATTCATCTTTTGTTATAAGGACATATTTTGATAATAAGATCACGTCATTTTAATAACATTGCTAAGAATCATTGCTAATGTGTGACAGCATTGGAAGAGGGAAAAATAATGAATTGCACTGTGTTTGAATATATTGTAATCAGTTCTCTCACCCTCCCCACTAAAGTATCTCTAGCTACGCCGCCAATATATACGACGGGACCAAAATCATAATTTAAAAACCAATTTTCTCTATACTTTACAATTTCGTATCATATCAAAATTATTTTAAAAAATCCATTATATTCTATCTATTCTAATCTGCAGTAGTTATTAATATCAAATTTGAAAACAATTTTAACCGTACTATATTTATATTTCCGGTATCTTTACTACGAATCAAATTTGTAACATCAAATGACGTTTTGTGGGGCGCAAGCGGGATTTGTATAATTATACGAAATTTAAAAAAAACGTCAAAACGTCAATAGGTTAATACTTAAATGAACAGTTGATGAAAATTATATAAATATAATTATAAGTTACAAGGAATCATTCTTTAAATATTATGAGGTGATCAAAAATGGTCGGGCGTGAACAAATCTATCATAGATCCCTTTGGGCTTTATTGGATTCGATCACCCTCGACCGTATTTGATAACATCACGATAAAAGTACATGTACTATTCTTTCTTATTCCTTAAATATTTGTTTAATTTATAAATGACATGATAAAAAGAAAACATCAACACTCCATTTTTTAGTTTGTTTATGATCGATTATGATGAAAAAAGATAAATGCATTGACATCATATTGTGAATAATCTGATGAAGATGCTTGCAGTACATATGTACATGCTTGCACTTGTGCTTTCACAACATAATACACACGTTACTTACACATTCATATAATTAATTAAATTATAATGTCAGTGTATTCCTTCTACATTATAAATGAGAGAGGAAAAGAAAAATAAAGATTGGTAAATGAAAATCATATAGTATTATTAGTTTGTAGTTTTTACAACAATTAAAGAATAATTATTGAACATAAAAATCGAATGTAGTAGAGTACTAGTACATATAAATTATGCATTAAGAGCTGCTTGTTCTTTTTGTTTGTATTATCTTTTTTCGGTTTCTAATACGGTAATCAAAAGTGCTTGTTTAAAACATTGACTATCAGCTACAAATATGCGGTTAAAAACCCAACTAATGGCGAACTTTGAAAAAGGGCGAACAAGAAAATATACAAGAAAAACGAATCAGAATCTTGAATCTCTTCTACCATAGTCACCACTGTGTGAGCTATCAACGTCATCCTGAGGCTCATACTCCTGCATTGGATACGCGGGTCCTTCTATGGATTCAGGCCGGAAGTCGCTGCCGCGCCTGTCCATGCTACTTCGTCTGCTCATATACGATGGCGGCGGCAGAATGGGATCGGAATCGGGAAAAAATGCCATCGACGCCCTGGGACTGGTGGACAGACTATCACCCCATCTGGGGCTCATTGCAGACGGGGCTATCATCGTGTCCCTGCGGGATAGAGGACTAGGAGTGAAGCCTCGCATCTCGGCATCGCTTCCTAACCGGGATCTAGATGGACTTCGTGTTCGATCATCCCATCGTGACGGACTTCCCACGTGATCGTCGTCGTCCTCATAGCGTGAAGGGCTTCTTCTCCGGAACTGGTCAAATCGGACCGGGCTTCCGCTTCGACTTGCAATGGACGTGCGTCTGTCTTGACGGGACAAGAAACCGGATGTTACTGATGGTTGTAGGAGATCGGACCTGAAATGAAACAGTACAATCGTGTATTTGAAATAAAGATTCAAACTTAGAAAATATTAGCAAATCAGAAATTTTAAACCATTATCTAAAGCACAACGGAAATCCAAACTGTAAAAGTTACATAAAGATAAAGGGGGCAGAGTATAATAATATATATTCTTAATCGTATTTTTCAATTCAACATACATGCTCATTAGCTTAAATATCAATGCAGAAGTTTATGCGCAAATCAATACCTTCCAAGCATGCTCGTTGCCAAGCCGACATCGCTCAACCTTCGCCCAGGCGTCGCTCGTCCACTGAGCTGCCCTGTAGTTGGGTACACAGGTCGAAGATATTGTCCAGGAGGGATTGTACTGGGGGGTTGTTGTGCCGGGCTAGGAGTCGGCGCGGGACCAGTCGCTGTCGTCTGCTCCTCACTCTGTGTCGTTGGAACAGACGGCTCTGTCTCTTCGTCTGCGGGTACGGGCAGTTTGGCCCGACGGCGGAAAGAACCAAGTCGATGCCTCTGCTCCCATGCCTTTTGACGAACTCTTTCTTCGCTTCGTTTCTTCTCCAGTTCCTGAAGTCAAATGTCTCAGGGTAAAATAACTGATGATAGTAATTGCAGTATACTGCTAGAAAAACAGTAAGTTCGTGCTAATGCTATTTTTGCTTTCTCTAGATGTGATAGTTAGCTGTTGTTTAAATATGAAAATCCAAATACTAGTACCTCTTTTCGCTGTTTGTCGACAATTGATGTAACATGATACAGAAGGTCGTCAATCTTGGTTTCCGTGGAGTCTTTACCCATCCCAGCGAGTGACAGGGCGCGGTCCAGAGGGAAGAAGTCGTAATTCTCCTTCAGTAGCTAGACAGGTGGTGGACAAAACCGAAAAATTTACAACACAACTTTGATTTCAATCATACTGGTAAAAAATAAAGATCACCAATTTTCTTGGATTCTACAGAACCGATTAATATACTCCAGTTTATGTACACGTGACTACATTTTTGGAATAATATTAATATTTTTAAAAGAAGTTTTATTTTGTTAAAAAATGAAAAAGTTAAGATGCAGTTTTGAAATAAAAACAAAATATTTTAAAATGTGACTTAGATGGGCGACATACCAATTTATGGACAAACATTTCTAACGCAGTGTAATCGTTGACCTTAGTTCCATGAAGGTGAATAAAAAAGAAAATATACGACCACATGTTGTGTTCAAATCGAACATGGTGATCAAATCCCTGGAAGAAAAAAAAGCATTATGTCTAAATGAATGGAGAGAAGTATCGTTAACATTAATGCCCTCTAAATTAGATTTCCATGCGGGAGATACAGAAACTAATCCGGAATCTGACAAGGAAAGTCCGACAATGTGTATGAGTGATGGGATTACCTTTCCGTGGTGCTCGAAGTCGTAACTGTTTCTGCTGCAGATAAAGCACGTATCCCGCATGTCTGCCTCCGCCGTCCACTGAAATCACAATATTCATCGTCAATACCCCGCGGCTTATAGGAAAACTTTGTCACAAACGATTTTTACGAGCAAAAAGTTCACGAAATTATAATAGTTTCTGCGAATGTATATAAACAGTCATATGGCATTTTCCTCAACTTTTTAATCTAATTGTTTAGTTGGCGTTTTGTCCGTAAAACGTATTTTAGAACAAAATGTTCATGATACAAACAATGGCTCCCGCGTATAAAAACGTCATGCACAGATGACATTTTCCCAGGTTTGTAAAGAATAAAAAAATACTGCCCCTAGGAGCTGTAGAATTTCAATTTGTTAATTATTCTAATTAAATGTTACCTTGAGATCTCGAAGTTCTGAGAAGGTGTCCACAATGATACCAAATATGATATTGAGACCAATGGTAGAAACGAAGATGAAGAATGATATGTGATAGATTACAACCAGTCCGAATTTGTAAAACGAAGCCTCCGACTTGTGGGCATTGACGTTCTATAAAAGACGAACCAATCAGATACATGTAGTTAAAAGTTTTCACTAATACATGTACATGTATGTTGATACATACGAGATCTTTAATTTAAAATATAAAACATTTTATGGAACGAATTTCCTAAAATTAAAGGTGTTAAATAAATATTAATGTTTGCTGAATAAAACAAAATTATATAAATGCAAGTAAGAGATCATATTAAGCAATTAACCGTAAAATCATTATGTATATACGGTAATGAATCTTACTTTTTCAATTAAAAAATAATTAATGTACATGTATATATACTGAGCTATCCGATGACCGATGATCATATTTACGCATTTTTATTCAAATATAAATTACCTCGAACATATCTCCAATCAGCCCATAACGGATGACGGTTATAGTACACTCCCAAAGCGAGGCACAATACAGATAGTCGTCCGGGTCAAACATACTCCTCATCATAGCAAAGCTAATGATACCGTACAGATAAAACACCACGAGACCCAGAATAGCCACCCAAATCAACGAACGACCTATCAAAGGAAACATAATGAACTTTTATTTTTTATAATTAAAAAGTAAATAATAAAATAATTTATATTTACATATTTGGTCCGTTCCAGAGCTTGGAAAAAAGCTTGAATACATAAATTATATATTAATTTCAGCGGATTTACACATAATTTTTTTTTTTTTTTTATAGAATTGGCATCGTAAATTTAACGCATTACATTTGCCATTCAATGAAATTTTGCTGCAAATTCTCCAAATATTTAATTTATAAAAGTTTTCTTAGATATATTTCAATGTTTATAACCTAGGTAATGCACTAAGGATCAGAGTTTGCATGTCCATTTATTGGAAGGGCATTGGATCAAGAGAAAACAAATACGTCTATAGGCAATAAATAAAACAAGTCAGAAGAGATAACAGTGTTTTACCGTTCTGTGTGACAGCTTTGATTACACCGGATAATAGCTGGTTGTTGTTTACGATGTTCAGGAGATGGAATGCAAAAAAGTATCCATGGTACATGGTTCCCGCGATAGATAAAGCAAGAAACCCCTGTAATTTAACATCTTTCTGTATTATTAAGGCAAACATAAGATACTACGAAGCTAAAAAAAGAAATACATGTATAATGTCTCAATGTAGGAAACAACAGAAGTTTTTGTGTTGGTTTATTATTCCCCCCCCCCCCTTTTTTTTTTGGTTTACCAAATAATAAAACGTCGTAAAACTGAAAAATTTTGCGTCTAGTTTAGACTCGTGTTTATTTTTCTTGTCGTCATCATCTTCGTCTTTTTTATCCCGGGAACAGGTTTTTCTGCAATAAAAGAGAGAAAATCAATAATTATTCGTCAATGGAATTTTACCCCCCCCCCCCCCCATCCGAAAAAATTAAAATATAATGTACTTGCAACATACATTAAATGACTGTTGATGTAAAGAATACACGATGTATATTTGAAGTACATACTTAATGGACTTGAAAATGCTTCTAAAGTGCGGTAAGCGCGGATGGTTTCCTAGAAAGTAGCTGACCACAACCAGGGCGGTGAAAAAGTTATGCATTCCGCCGAGAGAAAATAGTGCCAGCTGGTACTCGGCGTCGGTCAGGGTTGAAATCACAGGGATCGGACTGTCAGGAAATTGAAAACAGATTCCGTTATTGAATGAACTTTTCTTAGATTTCAATCTATGAGACTGTTTTTTTATTGAAAAAACATGTGTATATAAAAAAATTTACATTTATTTTTTAGGGTGCTCAAAACATCTGAAGCTGAACAGAGCGCTTAATGATTTATGAAAAAAAATCTTTAAGTATTCCTATCATTTCCTTTGTCAGATTTGACCTTACAAGCATTAATGTCATTTGCACGTTAAACCTTCTTAAAGTCGCCCTGATAAGACATACAAATCTTTAGAACAAAATATGACATGGGTAATTCGTAAAACCATGATTTCTACAAGTTCGAAAAAATAAAACTTAAAATGTTTATTTCAAAGCTGTATTCTCTAATATTACGTTAAACAATTTTTTATTGCAAGAACTGTGCATAAGGTACAATAAAACAATTTTATTTTCGATAAAAAGATAACACAAGTCTGCCTCACTCCCTAACGATTTCAGGTATTGCTGTTGTGTTGTGCATTAAGGCCTTCACACTCGGACTGGCCAGGGACGCTTTAGCTTGCCAGGTGACCAGCATTAGTATGTTGATTGCAAAGCTTAGAATGGTAACGATGTGGTTCCAGATAAGCCTAAAAATCAAATGAACTTTGTTTTTTTAAAAATTATTTTCGTAGTTGTTTGCTTTTTTAAGAAGATGTATTTCAAGGTAACAAAAATATGATTCAAAAAACAAATTAAACACTAGTCAAATATTTCTTGCCATCCTTTGGTGAGACAGATCGCTATGGGGTTACTGAGGATGTGTCTCTGATATGCTATGTCTTTCATGATATCCTTGGTCCATTCCATGAGCTCTCTAATCTTGTTGCTAGGCGACGACCTATCTACGTTCCATTTCAGCATTTCCTTTACTTCTTCGCGCAAAACTCGCTTATAAAAATAATTCAAATAATATCTTTTAAATATATTTGTTTATTTTGATAGTAATTAAAGCAAATTTACGAAAACCAAAATACGCTTTACTTTATTTCTTTATACATGTACCTGTAACTTTGGACAGCAGTTTATTTGATTGCAATACAGAAATTTAAAGTTAGAAGCGTCAGGTTTACAAAACAGAGATATCCTTCTCTAGCTCTAGGAGAATACATATATATCATTTGCCCTGTAAATGTGCGAGATAATTCATTGTAAATTGATCATCACATTATTATTGTAAACCTTTGTCAACAATTATACCTTATTTTTCACTCTGAAATTGACCTTTTGTAGCTCGTCGTCCTTAACAATTTCAATGCTTTGACAGTTCTTCCGGTAAAAATTTATAGCCTTTTGTTGCAGCAGGTCCAGTTTAACTAGAAATTTATCATAATTTTTTATCATACATACAGAATGACACTCAAAATATCAGTAATTATAAATTATTGCAATTTATTGAAAAAAAAATTATAATAAATTTTTTTTTATATAAATATCATCTTATGTACAAATTATTTGATTGTTTTTTAGTTAATGTCACCTACTGTATTCTGCCAGTTTGATATCAATATCAAACATGCGAGCAAGAATAAGATAGAACCGGAAGCCTACATCCATATACACATCGGCCAGTTCATCCTTTTGTTTTCTCTGAAGTAAAACCAGTTTCTTTAACTTAAAAAACAATTGCTTATATGATAGAAAAAAATCAAACCTATAAAAGGTAATTCTGATGTTATTCAATAATTTAAAGTTACACAACTTGATGTATAAAGAGTTACGCGAATGATAATTATTTTCTAAAATTTGGATAGAATTCGTCTTTCCGGCTGGATTGGTTCTTTTTTTTCAAATCTCACCATTCCTTTAAAGAACGATTGGGCTTGAGAGAAAGATTTCATTGTCGTCTGAGTCGGAAGGGCATCAATTCCGAGAGAGATGTTTTTTAATTCTTCAATTTTCTTCTTATCGGGCTGATGCATCTCATAGCATTCGGTCATAAGTCCAATGATGGCCTTCTTGTCCAATGTGTCCTTCACTTCCTACATAAAGCAATCCAACGTTTAATTACCGAAGTATAGACTAGCTTTCTGGCTTCGTGTGAGACTTAGTCGAAAGATCAGATTGATGCTTTCGTTAAAGAGCTTAGCTTACGGCCAAAGTCAGTATCCTGCAAACTCTTAATTGACCAACCAATCAGTTCGTTGCATATCAAAATGATGAGGCATTCTCCTGCTACATGTAGCCCCAATAGCAACTTCTCTGGCCTCTCCGGCAGAGCTCTACCGGAAAGGCCCGAGATGTTGTGATTGCTGCTAGCCCCAATATTTCTTTTGCAAACCTACTAAACAATAATTTTTATACACTGCACATTGACTCTGTTTTTTTAAAGATAGAAATATTTGTTTAATTAATCATATACATTAAATATATTCGATTATCTATCTTACTCTCGAAAAAAAAAACCCGAGCATGTAACATACATGTACTTTTACATGTATCATCATTTTTGGCTAGTTTGACTAAAACGAATTTTTAAACTTCAATGAAAAAAACCTTGAATCTATTTTTATATTGATATGAAAATAACACTGCTCAAATGACTTTCTGACACATTTCGTTAAGATAAGAACAAAGCAGATAAACAAAGCTGAATGGTACTGATTGTATACGATCAAGTATAAAATAAGTCTTATTTTGCAATTATGGCTTCTAGTTCCCTTGAATCGATGAAATGAGAATTTGCTAAATATTTCAGATAGGGTTTTAGTAATTTATAATGCTTCTGTTTTCTTCTCTTACTAAAGAGATGTCTGTTTTCCCTGGTCCATTCTCTTCGATTAAGGACAAAATTAGATTGGCTATGCTCTCTCGAAGGCCAAGCACCTGAAACAAAAAACCCTCTATTGATTAGAATGTTTTTTTCTTAATTGGTTTCTTTTTAGACGACGTGCTTTGAATATAGACACGTAAAAGGTTATATTTTTACATGAAGCTGAAACAAATTACCCTGTTGTTATGCTAAAGCTATACACGCTATAATTTGCGTCAATTTTAAATGACGGGGAAAATGCATGTGTTTGATTACTTATAAAAGTTACCTTTATGCTGTTAATTATATTGCCCAATTCGATCACGTAATAAAGATATCAAATTTTAAACAATAAAAAATATTTATTTTCCTGCCAGGAAAGTAATACCAATCTATCACGTGATGCCGACAGCTAATTTTAGACTATCATACGGAGGTCATCACCTTCATAATTGTTGTAGTTTCACGAAGGAAATGATATAATATTTTCAGTAAAGCATAAATTTGTCTTATATACAAGTACGAATTAAAGAAAGCAAAAACACAAGCGTGTGAGCATGTTCATTTATATACATACACTTCCCTTGAACAATGACGTAGGCTTATGTGTTTTCCCCTAAGGGCTATTTTTAGTTCGTGTGAGTGTTATCCTATTAAAACATTCAAAAATAATGGTAAAGTGAATGACAAACGTATTACACTCATAATACATGTATATATTTCAAAGTAACAACTGTTAAAACTGTATATAAAATCGAGACGGATATGTAATTAGGCAAACAATAACGGCTACCTGATTTCCCGCGGACATGCGCAATGAAGTCGGTTCGCTATTTCTTCATCAATATTCATGAAAAGGCATTACGTTCATGTCAGGAAAATAAACAATTAAAATTCAATATCTTTGTAACTAGAAAGAATTAACCACTGTAATTTACAGAATATAGTTATCTTTTATAAATAAACAAACACATGCGTTTTCACTGTCATTCAAAATTGACGCAAATTATAGCGTGTATAGCTTTAAAGAATGCAGAAATTCATCATACAAGTTAGGCATTATGCAGTTTCGGAAATTAGAAAAATGATATCAATGAAAGCCAATTACGACAAAGAAAAAAAGTATAGATGATAAATCATTGAACAATTGAAACAAGACTTTTGGATAAAATATGTAATATTAAAAACTGATATTTTGCATTTTACGTTATACATGTATATCCCGATGCTTGCAAAATTTAGGGTTTTCTTGAAAATGTCTTGAATAACTTAAGCTGATAAAAAAATGACTGTTCCAGGTCGTCCAAGTTATTAAAAACCTTCGGTAGAAGATTTGTTTTCTATCATTATGTGTGTGTATATGTATAATTCTAATATCACATGGGTGCAATCTATTAGAACAGAGTAACGTCACCTCACCTTTTCCGTTGGGCAAGATTGGAACTCGGCTGCACGAAGAATAAAGTTGATGTAGTCTATGATTTTGTTGTCAAAAATAACCACTCTGTTATCTTGGTTTCCCTGTAATCATGTTTCCAGACGATGCATGATTTTAAGCTTATTTACTGTTTTCATTACATCTAAATACTTTGCTAAGATAAAAATACGATCACTATACGTGAATGTTTGATTTTATCTTTAATATAAATTTTTAGGGGGAAACCCCCCACATAATTACCAGAAAAAACCAAACACGGATAAAACAAATTGATCTTCGGCTATAACGAATTTCAATTCATGTCACGGCAAAATACTTTGCAAGCCCAAAATAAAAACACGGGCAATACGGTTTTAAAGCAATAGCGAAGTAATCTTTTTACACGAGCTCTCGGGAGTTTTAGAGATTTTAAACATCATTATAATAAATAACGATTTTTCCGAAATATTTTCTAAAGACAGTTTTAAGATTTTTCACTATTTAGATGCATTTAAATACTAAATCTAAACAAGACTTCTGAATTAAAATGTTTAATTAATTGTAAGGATTTTTTTTTACTTAATACATGCAGTTATACCACTTAAAAACATTATTTTACTTGATAGCGATTTCATTATAAAATTTATAACACATTTTCTCAAAATTTTTAACAAATTAAAGTTAAGTTTTTTCGTTGGTTCCCTGAAATTCGCTGAAAGCGAGTATTGTTGTGTTTAGAAATGGTAAAATAAAATAAGAAACGAACCGCTGTGAATTCATTCATGGTTTCGAACAGTTGGATGACCAGTTCGATATTCTTGCCGTTGATGTTGGAGTAAACAACGTTCAGGAAACGGGTTACTTCTCCAATAATGTTAAACGACTTAACATTGTCCGGCTGTTCTCTCAAGTAATCCTAGAAACAATATAAAAGTTATCTTTGTAGACACATTCTTCACTTAATTTATTTTTTGCTTTTGTAAAACATTAGAATGCAAGTTTGATTTTACGTTATTTTGCAGGGACTTCGGTCTGTTCGGTCTCATTAAAAAATGTTTTTAATTGATAACCGAATATAAATATAGATATTCAGACCTGAAGCTGATGATTTTGACCATCACACATTCTCGCCATCACTTTAAGAACGAGCTCTATGTAACCATCGTTTCTGTATTCAAGGGATTCCTCTTCCTCTTCTTTAACTTCCGGTTCCGGCATTACTCTGTCTGGCTCCGGATCCTTTTCCAAATAAAAATGAAATCAAACGTATACTTATGTTTTCATTACACAGGTAAATTAAAAAAAAAATATGCATAAATTTTATTATACTTCAACTCTAATGGCGACCATCTCCGTTTCAAGCTCTTGGGCCAACATCAAAGCTTGATCCTCTTTTGTTACCGGTGGCGCAAACGACACTTCCTTTTTCAGACCGTTTGTTGCAGAGTCCTTGACCTTCCCTTGCTTCCTTTGTACCTTGCGTTCTTTGGATACCTTGTGTTTCTTCTTCGATTTTGAATGCATCGTGTGCTTCTTTCTTGACTATTCATAAAATATGATTGATATTTCTATAGTTTACGTTTTTAACTGTGCTAGTTAATAATATGTCTAAATCTATAAGACTTAGTATAGGATAAAAGAATAAATCAATGCTTATATATACAACTTACCCATCCTGCTAATCTTTGCTGTCGTAATGCATCTTCATATGCTTGAATTTGCTAAGACACACATAAACAACATTTCTTTTTATGCATTCTAGGTTTTCCAGAACAAAGCGCAAAATTACATACAAATTATGTTTTATTTAAAAACACATTGTTTCTCTTTTAGTTATAAATAACATTTTGTGAGTTTTCTTTTAATTATTAATGATAAAAGCTTATTACCTTTAGGGCTAAAACTGAAACGGGAAATTCTTTACGTGTTTTGTGGCTAAATGCTTCAGATGATGTCTTCTTCTTTGCGTCCATCTGAGCTTGTAAGGATCGCCTGGAAGGGGTTTTTTTTTTTTATATAAAAGCATATTACCTTCACTTGTACATTATATTCCTTATTCGGTTCCATTAAACATGTAGTAGAAAAGGATATTAAAAACGAAAAAGATGATAAATTTTGATCAAAGTTTGTGAGCCAATGAGACCCAGTTTAAATACTTGTATGTACCTTTCTAAGACTACAAGGTTCATATCAGAAATTTGTTTATAATTACGCAAGCGCAAAATTCAAGACTCCAATTTTTTCGCTAACGTAATTAATGTTACGGGAATTAATTCATAGTTTTGCACCTAATGCATATAGGAATGAATTCAAACATTCAAAGAAGACAGTTCAAAGACCATTTGATAAGACCATTTGATAAGGGAGGTGACTCTGTCGTAGAAATTGATATTTAGTTTTATTTCATAGAAATAATTTTTTTTGGAAATCCATTATCTGTGATTTAAAGCAGAGTTCCGGTAGGTATGAATAACTAGGATTTATTCATTTATATACAATATCATTCAGTATTATTCAGACTTACTTTTCTTTGATGGAATTAGTTGACAAAGCCATTCTATCCCGAACAGCCATAAAAAAAACTTCTTCTCTTGTTGATAGAAAGTAATCCAACATAGATTGCTGCATATAAACAATGTAATCACTTACTTTCAATTTTTATGACTTTTCTTCATTCTTTTTTTTACACAATCATGCTTTAAGTAAACTTTCCAGGAAATGACTGGGGAATATTGAGAATATTGAGAATGGACTTTAAAATGGAATCATTAACAAATCAGAAACTTTTGAAAAATAAATGATTTTTTTCTTTTACCTGCACTGAAGTGTTTGCATTAAAGAGCATGATGCAAAGGAAACCCAGCACCTCTTTTGCAACGTCCTCACACCTGGTAGCCAGGTGAGGCAGACATTTCTTCATCGCTCCCTTCTTGTCGTAAAGATTCTGTATACCAGCGATGTGTTTAAGTATCCTTCAAATATGAAATAATTTACATGGAAATAACTACAGTAGTTCTTTTACAAAATACAAAAAGAATTTTTGGATCATTTTTTTTTATTTGGAACTAACTTTTTGACGGCTGGTTCTGTAGTTCTCGTAGCCCAGTCTTCCGGCATTTTGCGTTCTTCGTTGTGAACGATAGATCGGAGCACTTGTAAACACTTGATATTTAATTCGTCCATTTCCTGCATTGCCTTCTCTGTCATTCTTTTCTTTATACTCGATATGCTGTAAGGGTAATGTAATTTTTCCAAACTTGACTGAATGTCATTCGAAAGAACAAATTTCATAAAGTTTTGCGTAAGTATCAATATTTCTTTTTTCACTTTTATGAAGATTTTAATAAATATATGTTTTGATAATTTTATAGTACAGGGGATAATTTTATTATTAAAAGATAAAAAATTAATGTCAGGCGCCTGTGGTTTTATACTCATGTATGGTGAGGTTTTTTTTTTATTTTTCAAATTTTTCATAAAAGGGGTTTAACAGGAATTAAAAAGATAAAATCTAAAGTTTTTATTAGCTGTCGATAGAAAAAAAAGAAAAATAATAAATGCGTTGACTACATCTGTTCTTTAATATTTTGATGTGATTTTTATTACTTTAATTGCTCAATTAAGATGCATGCGCCTTCGTATCGTTTTTCCGGTTTCTTCTCATTGTGATTTACAAAGCGCTTCACCAAGCTCTGGAATTCTTCGCCCAGAGGGATTTCCTCATTTCCGCCAAGGTCTGTATATTCTAGTTATAAATTGATATAAAAATTAAAACATCAAACAATTGACAAACATCATTTTACCTTGACGACTGTGCATGCTCATATAAAAGCGAACAAAATTTTGATTACTTGTTAAAGAATCTTGAAGAAAAGGCTAATACATGTATCGTAGCATTTGATTTACAATATCTTTTTTAAATACCCTCTTGAATTGCGAAAAGAATCAATGTATGCAATGAATACCTCTTGCACTTTTAATTTTTAGTTGTGCTGTAACCGTGTTGTGGCCAGCAAAGACAATCGCAGCGTTCTTAGCAAACGTTCTGAACTTTCCATTTATTTCAATTTCTTCGGCGTAGTATTCAATATTTCCCTAAAAAAATAAATGAAAATTAACTACGGGTTAACTATCCTATGTTATATATTAAAATCAACAACCTATGATTAACTGATATCATGTGCGGATCCAGACATTTTTTCAAAAAGGGGGTGGGTGGGGGGTCCGAGGGATATTTGAGTTTGCCGGAGGTGGGGGGGGGGGGGGGGGGCTCCGGGGCATACATTTGGTAATTTTACTATGTAAATTTTAAAAATTTTAAATTTCCCGGGAGGGGGGAGGGGTCCGGATCCCTCAATTTCTCCTCTTGATCCACGCATGGATATTCAGGGAAAAAACTAGTCAAGTTTTATTGAACATAACAATGAATAAAGAGAAAAAATTCTTGTACCCTTCGAACCGCACAGGAAGTGTCTTCTACTGTCACACCGGAAGAAAATCGGTCCAAGACGTGATCAACATTCTAAATATTCAAAATTTTGTTTTCAATAAGATTTATGTACAAAGTTGTCTTTTCAATACATGTAACTCCTCGTTTTTATACGTGTATAAAATTATACACGGCTGGTTCGAACACTCTTACTACTTACTGAATTTGGCATGTTTGATATCGGTACAATAACCGTCATGACGTTCACGATGTTTTTCATATGGTTAGGTTTGTACAGCAACGGGCCCACTGTTTCGGAAAACATCTACAAGGCATTAATAAATAGAAAAAAAATTACATGTAGGTAAACTTTTTAAAAAACATACTACTTTTCACACGTGCAATAAAACATAAAATGTGTCATCAATGCATCTTATATATTCCTTTTCAGAACGTGTTAGTGTAAACATTATTTACTGCATGAAAAGAAGAACATGGATAGTATACAATACATTTTTGAGATGACTAAGAATTTATGCAAAAGGATTCGGAAACAAGTGTAATCACTTATATTAATCCGTTTCCTTAGATTAAGTTAATTACATTGATTAAAGAAGTAGCTTAAGGATGGTGGCGATGACAAAGTAAGAATATTTAGATCAAAAAATGTGCAAGGGTTTGTTCAGTATTGTTAAGTATTAAGTCTTTTAAAAGAGATGATGTATTTATGAACAGCATTGAATGTAGTTAGGTTATCTAGATATGATAGATTGTTGTCACCAAATAGTTACTTTTATTGACGGTAAACTCACAGTGACAGCTTTCGCTATGTGGTCAGTTTCATCTATTTCATTCCCGTGAGCAGCCTGGTCGGGAAAGTAGAAGTCGTGGTAGAAGGCCTCCAGAAACGGAAGTACCGCCTCCAGGAAGTAAAGAACCGAGCCGTAGGCGGCCGACTCAAAGTCCGGGGCACTGGCCGCACCGCTAGAGAAGAAAAACAAAGCAGAGGCTTATTTAAAGACAACATTTTTAACTAGGCAAATGAGTAAACGTGTTTTGTGTCTATCATCTTAACGATTTCCATGTAGACATATTTTTTTATGTTATTCATTTATTTCTATGTATCAAAAATGTCTTACAAAAACATGACTTTACTTTGTCCAATTTCGAACAGAAACATTTTGAGTTGAGTGGAAAAAGGTTTGCTATAGAAGGTGATGTGATGTTTTTGGTTGCTCGGATTTCCCAGAGTGCACGTCTTTACCTTCGTTCTGGTGCAGTTTTAAGGTGGATCGCTATCTTATCCGGGTCTTCTTTAATACTGTCCGTCAGACGATTCATTTCAATGGACAGATTTGACATGTAATCCCATAGATCCCTGGTGAATGACAATTCACTATCAGTAATAATATACAATGGTATTTATAATACGCAGTTACTGTATCTACATGTAATTCTACGTTCGTTTAAATCCATGTCATAAACGATTCAACTCTAACGATTTCTGTTGAAACAGCGTTTTAAAGGTTTTCATGTATACTATGAAAAGTTAAAGGTACAAGTATTTTACATCATTCGAAAGATAATCATTCTCAGGAACTATTTGAACCTAACTACAGTACAGAAGAAACATCATTAGTTAATTCAACACATCCCAAAGGTCCATCGGCTTACTGAATAAATTTTACTTTCAATAGCAAGATCTATTTTTAAAACACAAGTGTTTTATTGATTAAACGATAAATCTAAAAATGTTTAAACCCTGCACAATTAATGTCCTCTGTCTTCAGGGCACTTGTGTATCAAATTGTAGCAATTACTAATTTTCTGTTTTTGTTTAGTTACTGTTAGTTTTACAGTTTACAAATGAAAGAAAGAAAATTAAAAGCCAAGAAACTGTTTATATTTCAACGACAAATCTTATTTACATATGTATAACGTTATTTCTCACTTTTTGTTAACATGTTTGAAATAAAGATTCTTGAAAATGCATGCATTTCAAACCAGGAGTTACCAAAATATGTATGCATTGCAAATTTACACCTCATTTCATTTACTCTGTATTTGACTCAAGAACTTGTCCTGCAAAAAATTTCATTGTAGATTCAAAGACAACAACCAAGCACTCACTGCCACCAAATATGGAGGAAAAATAGCATAATTCATTCATTTTAATCATCCATCAAAACCCTTCACCATAAACTGTCATACGCGGATCCAGAAATTTTCCCGGGGAAACGGGGCGGGAAGGGGAGTTCTAAGTAATAATTGTGTTTGGCGTGGGGGGGGGGGCGGTTACGGTCCGAACGTTCCCCCCGACCACTCGTCTAGATCCGCGCATGCCAGCATAAAAATTATGATTGTCTCTCAAACTCTTGATATGGAAAACTATGAAATTATACTTGCACATGCTGCATCGAAATATTACAAGTAATATACATGTATTTCATATTCAGTATCATAAAAATTTATATAAAGCTTGAATATTTTACCGAACAATATCGATAAATCAATCTGTGAAAAATGCGCATTGCTATTCTAGTAAAAAAATATATTAATATTAAATATCAATTAAGAGAATTAAGATTAATTAATACAACTAAATAAATTTCACCACAATACATAAAGAAATCACAAAACGTCATTTGAACCACTTTCACAATACGTTGAATAAGAAAGCTTGTGCATTACCAACTAAGAGAGTAAGTAAATCCACGGGGCAGCGATTCTCTATTAATAAAAGTAATATTAAATGACGTCATTTCATGTCAAATGGTTACCTTTTGCGAGTTATACTTAAAAGTAGAAACAAATGTATATAAGCACATGAAGAAGCTAAAGTTGATAGGAAATGTAGATATATACAGATAAGCTGTGCAAATTTTTCTTGGTAATAAGACATTGGGAATTGTATTGTACTCTAGTAAATGGTACAAAGTGTTGAGTTTGCAGGAGAGAGAGAGAGAGAGAGAGAGAGAGAGAGAGAGAGAGAGAGAGAGAGAGAGAGAGAGAGAGAGAAGCAGGACTTTGCACATTAATACAATGAAATGAACAACAACAATTGCTTTTAACTACATGTGCATGTACTTGTGCACTTAAAATGTTTTTACAAATTACATGTATGTACTTTACGATTACATCAATTTAACAATTATAACATTTGGGTCTTGTGTTCATGGTTACATGTAGTATACCGGAAGACGCTAAATATAAATACAGAAACCTACTCGTGGTGAGGCATTTCTCCGGCACTTGTTTCCACTCCGCTGGATCCGTTCTTGAGGTACACATGATGTAAGCAAGCAAGGAATGGTTTCTTATAGACATTGTCTACATTTGGATTGTTTAAAACCCAAAGTAGATCATCCATTGGCAAAATGGTTTGACATAGAGACTCGATAAACATGTTTTCACCCTGAAGAAAAAAAATACGTGTACACTTATATATACATATATTACTTCACTGGTAACTGTTTATTTTTAGTTGATGAAAATGGATTGTGAATTTTAGACTATCTCAATAGAATATACTGTATATCATTTTCTCAATGTATAAAAATATCATTTTAGCTAACCTCTGCGCAAAGGGAGAGCAACTCCAACAGACTCAAGTAATATCTTAAAGTGGAGAGACGACGAGCGCTTGTCAATATCTGTTCTCTAAAATAAAATTAAAATACATGTATATGTAAAATTTGTAATGCTTTTTGATGCATTGTAAGCTTAAGCGGTAAAAGAAATTGCGTTAACATCCTGTACAAATACATAAATACATACAACATACATGTATCCTGTTAACCAACTTCAATTCGCAACACCTTTACTTCGCGATTTATATGTACTAGTACTTCGTAGCGATTAGTTTTTAGCAATAAACAAGGCTTTAGAAAACCAAATCAGGCAAGAAATATTAGCAACGAGCAAGTTCTCGTAAACCTCCCGCGAAGTTTTCACTCATGAAAATACATGTACACATAAATTGATTAAAAGAATTATACTACTTGAAGTTCTCGAAATTTACTGTCAACATATAAATATGCTTTATACGAACTTCTCCTCCAGCGGAAGATCCAACACGTAGGCAACTTTCTTGTAATTTTGCATGATATACTTCATCACGTAAGCCTGGTTTCTTTTCAGTGTTAAGTCAGTTCCAGTGACCTTGACAATCATGCCCAAAAGGTCAAGGAACTCTGGTGCACGATCCTGCATTTCCGCCGCCCTGAATACGATCTTTTGAATCTGCCTGGGACTTACTTTTAGACACGTGTTGGGGTTTCCCATGAATACCTTAAATTAGATATCGTGATATTGACAATATCAAGTCATATCGGTATTTCAGATAAACTTCCAGTTGAAAACTCCTTATATATCAACATACCTCTTTGAGGGAAATCGCCAGATCGGATTCAACTATCCGTACATCTAGAAGAATGTCGATTCTTTCAAACAAATGAAGCTGAACTCTTTCGTTTTCTCGAGCGAGCAACTTTAAAAGATGCAGCGTTTTCTTAAAGATGTCTTGCATTCCACCGTACTGGGTCTACAATAGAAAGGATTTATGAAATTATTTTTTAAAATCATTTAAAGAAGAATGTACACAATTAAATGATCACATATGTTTATGTTTTAGAATAGCTGTCTAAAAGAACTCACCAGTAGTTTTGAGTCTATGTCTTGTGTCAAAATATCAAACAAAATATTCAGTAGCCCTATGGGGAAAAAGAAATAAAAGAAAATATACATTACTTTATGGAGCTGAACACACATCTTAAGGTTAAGCCATTATTCATCATTGTTGATCAAAGTACTTTGATTTTCGTATGTACATGTTTACCATTGCTGATGAGGATATTTTGATTCATTGGATGAGGTTCATCAGGGGTCATAGGCAGATGACAAAACCTTAAGGAAATATTGATTTAAAGTCAATATAATGCGATATTACAATGCAATATGTCACTACACAGAAAGACAAAATTATAGGCCTAGTTGTTCCGCAATCATTCCTTATGTCCAAGCCCTATAACGTTTTAATTCCTAGAAATTAAACCATAAAATGGTGACGTCTTATTACACGTCACATTAATTTCCAGGCGCATTTAACACGTTTCTTACTCTGCTAGATCATCCAAAATGTCCCCCATCAGTTTAACCTGTTGCTCGTCCAGTTTTGCCCTCGCCAAGCGGCGAAGGATGGGCATGCTCTTCAGTACCTCACGATGAACACGGGCCGAGTCTTGGGTCAATAGTATCTGAGAATTTTGAAGTATGACTAAAGTTATATTTGTGAATTTGATATAAAATTATCTATCTAAACTGTGGAACTATTAAGATGTTACTCAGTTTGACATAAGATTTTAAACTAAACCTGGAAAGTAATAGCAACTGTTTACAGAAACTTAAACTAACTTACCTGTGCTTTGCTTGATAACTTGAACATGTTGCTTTTGGATGAGTACAGTTTGTTCAGTATATTCAACGATTTCGTTATCATCTTGTTGTATTTGTAATTCGACAAATCCTGAAAGATTTATGTGATAAAAAAAAGCATTTAACTTACGTGACAAAAGAAAGCCATGATATTTTACAATAATGTATTTTACATGTAATGGATATAGTCTATGTAAAAAAAAACCCCTGACAATTTGAAAACAGTAATACTTAAAGCGTGAAATTTGAGCCTGATTGAAACTTCGATTTCTGCTAACATTGAATGTTAAAATATTCATGCGGTCTTGTAGAGAAAATATTTCCACTTACAATCAGGATTTTGGTAAGGAGTTCCAATTCAAATATCGCCGACTCATTAAACATGTTTCGAAGTTCCTTATTGATTTTCCTTTGCGTTTTCATCGCTCTCCTTGATAAACCAAAAAAAAACCAAACAGCATGTTTGCGCATAATATTATATTCTTTAAAATTCAAAATCATATCATGACACATGCGACATTTTATTCCATAATAATTATCTTACTTAGATTGACTATGAGGGTCAAAATCGTCAAATAGCATCGGTAGCAACACCTCTGTTTTGTGCTCTTTGCAACAGGTTTCCGAGACTTTGAACTTATTAACAAAGCTCTGGAAAGACATAATTAAGAGTCGTGTGAACTGACTTGTTCTAAAAATATTGACACATAAAATTCAGATGGGCAGATTGTATAAAACAAACCTGTAGGCGTGAATTTCTCTGATAGGTCAACAGAAGATCCAAAACTTCAAGTACTCTAAAAAATATTTTAGAACTTAATAATTGATAATTAATAAATTAAATGATTAACCAGCATTCCATAATCGCCAAAAATGGTCCTGAAAAAATCTTTCTAACTAAACAAGCAACAAGAATAAAACCTAGTATGCACAGAACATACTGAAACTTGGCATTGACGATCGCTTCCGTTTCCGGACTCTGTTCATATCGCTGTAGGATTTGGTATTTATAGACCTCTTTCTGAGCTTCCTTGGAATACCCTGGAATAAAATGGCGATATTCAAACTGTTTGTCCAGAATTCAATTGCTATCATAAATATTGCACATGTTTTGTAATCTGTACCCTTGTCTTTGTCCTTTGGGTAGGGGTAATCTTTTCGGCCGTCTAGAAGCTGTAGGAGAGGAGGAAGAAGGTTGTCTACGTCCTCACTATCCAGGTAATAGCCAAACTTGACAAGATGGTAGAGCAGTCGAACCACCTTAAATTTTTCATCATCATTTTGGAATTATACGCTCCCGCCAAAAATGCTCATACGTAAATAAAACGTTACTTTTCTATATATAACATTTTTAAGGGTTTCATGAGCTGACTGTACGTGGTTCTAAACATCGACAAAATTAAGTAGGTATTTTGAAATAATTATATTAATATTATGCATCAATTTATTATCAGAGTATCTGAAAATTTTAATAAAAATTGTATTGTGATAATGTTGTGATTACCAAACATTGAACCTTAATTTGGTACAAACCTGTTCAATCAACACATTATACCAACCTGTTGTATCAACTTATTATGACAAACCTGTTCAATCAACATATTATGACCCACTTCGCTGGCGATCATGAATTTGTTGTCCAAGAGAAACTCGGCAATCCAGTCACGTAGTACTGGAAATATGGCTACAAGTTCTTTGACCACCTGTTAAATCAATGGTTTTTTAAATAATTTAACAAATCTTTTACCTTTCAAAATGAAAAGAGATTGCGTAAATAGATAATCCCAATAAACGTAACACGTAAAAGATGGACCAGTAGAGCGTCGAAATTGTCGAATAACTTAAGAAAACAACTCACGAAATTTTTTAAAAATGCACTACTAGTATAAAAATTGCAGAATATTACAGAAAAACAACTAACAAAATCTCCCTGGCTTTTTTCTTCATCCTTTGATCCAACATATTCATAGACAAAGCAAATATTAGGATGATCCAGCACGGAGTAGTTGTTCCCGACGTCCACAAACAGACCTTTGGAAAAATCGGAGACATCAAACAAATATTGGTTAATTAAAAAAAAAAAAATCCCGCAAAAATAAGATAAAATAAAATACAATGAAAATGTAATATTTTAGTATACGCACTGGTTGTGAGATCACAGTATTTCGCCCGAATTGCCTCTGGTAGTATATCCGACCTGAGGGACAAGAAAGCCTCTTCCCATGTTAAGTACCGCAGCTCCTTGGTAATCATGTTTATAGAATAGTCGTTTCTTCCCTTACAGAAAAAAGAACGTAACATTTGTAATGAATTATTTCAAAAATCAAATATTATATTATATATACCACGTTTAGATACATCTTCAAGAGAGATATACATACGTAGCAGAGAGCTTTGTACAGGTTCAGCTGATGAATCAGGAAATCATGCTTGTCTTTGTCATAACACTCACATTCCGACTAAAAATATACAAAATTAAATGTATTAAAGTTGTGAAATAATATCAACAATTTTTTTTCATGTAAAGAAATTATAAATATCAATCTTACGTTGACGAACTCGTGCAGTGCCGTCCAGGACCGCCCATGGTCAGTGGTGATGTACAGAATGTTTGGTTGTCGGTTTATGTCTTGACCACGCGCTGTCAAAAAGATCCCCTTACCCTGAAACAAGAGAGTATATGTGCATTAAGCAGGTATTAATTCTGCATCAATTTTAACATTAGAGCAAAACTTCCAAATTTACGTCTCTCAATAACCCTCATTTAATTATTTAAAACCCTTAAACCCCCCCCCCCCCCCACAAAAAAAATAAAAAACCGTATTCGGAATAATCATAAATAACAGGCCAAGTAAAGAAACTAAGCTTCATTTTTAGATTGGCCACATATTGTGTTCTACTATCTTGTACATGTATATTGTATACATATACCTGTTCCACTTGCATCCACCGTTTGACAATATAGGACTGGTTGTTTGGAATAGCTATGTCGTCGCAAACGCAAAGAACATGTAGCAAATCCAGGAAACGGTAGTTCTGTAATATTACACAAATATATACATTTCATTCAAAAACTAAACGCTGATTTTTCATTTCATAATCATAATTGTTAAAGGATTGTATTGTTGTATAAATCAAAAAAATCATAGGAGATGAAGCTATCAGGTTCTTCATTGTTAAGCGGAAATTTATATTAATTTATCAAAATTTCTCATTTATTTACCTGTGTTTTCTGAAGAAGACCAATAAACTCGTCGATTTGATCATGGGTTATCCTGTCCACAATTTTCCTCTTGTCTCGGATCAACTCCACAATCATTTGAGCCACGTTCAGACCGATTCCACCCTGTATTTTATATTATGTCTGTCATTATAACAGTCCTACAAATGTTTCTTCGGAAGGAATATCAAGTTGCAGAAATGGAAAGAATGATACCGTACCTTTTGTGTGAACTGCGTTTGAAAGAACTCAATGTACTTGGCGAAGTAAAGGGCGTTCTTTCTACTCTTCCCGATCATGTAGGTATAGAGTATTTCATACGCCTCTTTAAATACTTGTATCAGGTTCATTTCATCAACAGCTCCATCCAGGGGACATTGAAGAATTTTCACTAGCAAGTCTATAACCTGGAAGGAAACCGACAGTACACTAAATACGGTATAATCAAATCTACATCTGTATTTACATGTACTAAGAAACACAGAGTGCTATAATCTGCAATGTAATACTAAACACGTACTCTGAGATTTCTCATCAACTTTTGTCTATTCTTACATGGGACGTCTTTTATCACCATGAATTTTCGGAGGTCTGTCATTGCCTGAAAGAGAATGATTTCATCTATCAATTGCATGATACAAATTGTATTTTTTTGAAGAAAGTATTGTATATTTCAAATAGTGACTAATTGATCTGAAACAGTATCTACCGTCAATACAATGTGAGTCTTCTTTGCATTCAGCACAATACTGACTTCTCTCTAAAAATAAAGACGACCATATGTGTACAAGCATGATAATGAATGAAAATATTTTAAGTAGAAAAGATTTTATATTCTTTGAAAGTTCTACGGCGTTTACATACATCTTTCACTAGGTTCAGAAGAAAAGGGACCATCCCAGCGACGTAGTTAAACTCATCCACTTGGCACTTTTCCACTCTCTGAATGGTAAAAGCGTCGTCATACTGGCTCTCTCCACTTGCAGCCACCTAGAAAGACATCACAAAAATGGTAAGCAATGACTACATTATGATATTGTTACCATACGTAATACACAGTATATGGAACACTCTGTATAGTACCTTTCTAACTTGAGCCGAGTCCCACATCAGCCCTTTCAAACTCTGGTCGGTACTGGCGTCCATGTCTCTAAACTTTTTTCGTATGTAGTCTTCGTCTGTAAGACAAATGAAATCAAAATGATACCATAACGATAAATTCAATTTAAAATAAATTACATGCCCCTTTTTTCTTTGTAAATAATTTACATTTGAAGTAAAAGCAACAAGGTATTGAAGTATGAGTGTGCACTTTTACCTTTCAGCGCATGCAGCCAAAACCCGGAAAGCACGTGTTCGATTCGGCAGTAACTCTCAAAATGAATCTCATCCCTCTCCTACCAAAAAATGAAACTTTAATTTTACTTTTACAATCGTCATTCATTAAATATTATCAAAATTAACATTAATGGTTTTTGCAATCCGGTCATTGGTCTTTACGCTGAGCACGGAGTAGAGTCGGAACACCGTCCTCGGGTCCTCGTTGTCGTCAGTGAGCGAGATCTCCGTGGTGCCGTCTATACACAGGTATTTCCTGGTGGTCATGTGTCTCAAGCGAACCTGTTGTTCCCATCTCAGGACGTCTCCTTTATAAAGTAAATGTACGTTCATTTTACTAAGTCTGCAAATGACATTGTCTGGAAATTTACTAACCCATTTTGAAAAAGGAGAAAAAACCCCCCATGTATTTTGACGAACTATT
>WFKH01010931.1:36161340-36181218 GCA_016163765.1 Magallana hongkongensis
AGTATAACGTCATCACGCGTTTTGAATATATTTATTATTGTAAGATTAAATGAAAAGTTCAAACTGTGTTATAGGACCGACGCAATCCAAAAATAAGCAATGAATGCTTATACTTATGGTGAAATTATCTTGCATGTCGACATAATTATCTTGCATGTTGACATAATTTTCTTGCATGTTGACATAATTTATCTTGCATGTAGTGGGCAGAAATATGCCACCATATATACTAGTATTTATATTCATAATAATGTTTATTTGTATAAAATAGAATACCGCGTAACGCGCGGTATTTAATTTGTCTTCACGGCCTGGTGACTTATAGGACCGACGGCATCCAAAAATAAGCATTCAATGCTTAAATTAACACGAAATCTACATTGAAATGTAACTCACAAAACGGCATCAAGAAATTGAATATCTTTTCGCAAACTATTGTTAAAAAAACATGTTTTTCACGGAATCCCAATGTTTGAAACATGAACAACACTACAACACTGAATTGTAAATTAGGGCATTAGAAATCAGTTATTGTTGGGTACCATTTAAGATGCTGTTTTCTGCTTCAATCTGCCAAAATGTGTTTCCCGATGTCGGAGGCGAAAGAGTCCTTGGCTTGTGTTGGTCCATGACACGAATCCTAAAGTGCACTGTAAAAGAGATATACTATAATTCACTCAATCGTTACTTTAATTAGTCAAATCTTTCAATACATTGTAGAGATGTACCAAGGGGGTTATCATGATTTTTTTTTTGTTAATTTTGTAACTCCCGTACAAATTTGGGTTCGTTATACGCGTCCATTAGTAATTAGTTAGTACCATCCTCTGTGACTTCATCATCAAATAGTCCCTCGGCGACCATATATGCCTCCAGTTCTTTGTGGAACAATCTTACTACACTGCCTCCCTGTGTGATACAGAATACATCATTTAATAGCCACTTATCATGAAAAAATACGCATGAACAAAAGGAAACATCCACGCACAAAATGGCCATATCAATTTTTATTCTTTAACCTTTTTTCGTAAAAGATATGTTGCATGGTTTACTTTGCCTAATGCGAGATTATGGGACATAAAGTACATAATTAAATTCATTGATAAACACCGCTTTGTTTTAGACATTCCCGGATTTTTGTTAAGAATTACCCGGACATATTGATCGTGTTCGGAAATTCCTTTGTGGTAGCGGACTAACGTGAATCCCGACCTTTCTACTCCGAGGTTAACTTCCGAGCTAAAATGAAGAATATAATGACACATATTATTCTTTATGTAAATCTTTATAAAATCAATATCGTTATTTCAAAAGGAAATCACTTAATTTTAATGTCTATTCCTAACTAAAACTTCAGTTATAATACTTATTTACCACTTTATAAAATTTATTCCTACTACCAATTGTTTAGTAAAAAGGCCATTGTTCCGAATTGCATTTGTTTTTTCCGAATTGTATTTGTATTTAATTAAGACGTAGTTCTCAACAGAAATTCTTGACTTCGAAACGTTAATTGCTTACCCAAAAGTAGAGTGGTCAATTTGGAAAGGGGAGCTGGCGTGAAAGAAGTGTCCTGGAGATTTGATGCTCTCAAACACAATTTGATCATAGATTTGAACCTTTGAAATAATTATACAGAATGTTATTATTTTCAGAGCATTAGGAACTTTGATCAACAATTATTCAGTTTTGACCTCACAGATACATGTCGAATTTATCTTGTTTGACATACCACTTCCCCCTCTGATTTCACTTTATACTGTGGCAGAATTCTGAATTGTGCGTTCTTGGCGTTGAATTCATTAAGCATCACCTTGAAAAAAAAATCATATATTACCTTGCAAACTCTCAGACTGATTACAGGAGACTTTCAAAAATTTTCAAATTTTGCAGACAACTTTACAAATAATTTAACATAAAAATTGTAAAACATAAAAATTGTAACAAGGTCTTGATATATTAAGCGCCAATGTTTAAAAGGCCATGGCCATTGCTATCTTCTATACGTAGGTAAATTACATGAGAAGCAGGGATGTAATTTGTTGTCGCCAATAAGATGATGGCGACGGGTCATTTGATTTGTTAACGCAACATGCTTGTTTAAATGAAACCATTTGCCTTAACCATATTTTTTTCCACACGGGGTTATGATACTCTGAAATTCCACAGATGGCAATTTTCACAGTTCCTTATATTCTTCATTTAGAAAAATGTTTAAGATCGCATAAGATTTAAAAAGAAAGCGGGCTGGCTTATATTTTTTTTTCTTTCTTCACAAAAATTACAAACATGCATGGATGAGGTAAGTTGCAGGTAAATTTGCAGTTACTCAAATAAAAAAGGATAAAGTTGGCAGATAAGTTAAGAGCCTGGAAACAAAGATACATTTTTTATTTGTCCTAAAATTAGAGCTAGATTTTTTATAAAAGGTTTTTATTTTCGCCTTCTATAAAGCAGTAACTAATATATATCAACTTTCAGCAGATCAAATACGTCTATTTTCAAAAAAAGCCAATTACAAAATTAAATATTGATTCGTAGAAGCCGTCTTTTGACAGCCGAATGACATATCCCAGTTGATATCTGGTCTGTGTTCAATGACATCATAAACAAGACTGTCTGCCTTACACTGGGGGTAATTCATTAGCACAGTCTCTGTTGTCGTGTCCCTATTGTTAGAATGGGACGGATCGGACCGCTGTGATAAAACACATGCCCGTAATTGTTTTTTGCTGAATTCAACAAGGGGCTTATCAGATATCTCGAAGAACAAATAGACAAAATAGAAAACTCAGAATGGTGTTTCATATCACTTTTTTATTTTTGTATTATTTCATTGTAGTGAAGTTTCTCAAACCAAATTAAAAAAAAAAGGTTTATAAATAATTGCTTAGTTGGTGGTATTGTATTTTAGAGTCAAAAATATTTCTTTTATTTGATAGTGATGTTACACTTTTTACAATAAAATCCAAATTAAGTATTTACTGTTAATTCAGATAATTATAGTATTTTATTTCAATGATGACGGAGCAATAATTGTGATCTGATTATCATGTTCATGACCGTTTAAAAATTTAAGACAACTCTATTGTTACGAAGCATCAACGAAAAACAGTCCTAAAATGGTTGTTATCAAATATACATGCAGTGATTGTGTCCCAAACCATCTAATACGGTACAAATATTCGAGTATTTATACAACGAACAAAAAAAATAACATATTAAGATTTTTTTTTTAAAATTCAGACCTACCATCATATTGTTCTTATCCTGTTGGCTGGTCTGAGAGGTACACATATGCACGTATTTGTTGGTGAAAACATGCTTGAGCTGAAATGTAAATTATGTAAGATTTACCTTACTAGTATATTAATACATAAACACAGTTTAAAATGTGTCACAAGATTATTCGTTTAAGCTTTGAGAATGCGTTTTATGTTGTAATAAATGAAATACTCCATCTTTTCCTGGTACAAAAACTTTAAAATATAGAATAAACCAAAGAGTAGTATGCGATATGTGTAATTCGAACCCTCAACACATTTGTTGGTGTTAATATCTCGATGTTGATCTGTTTTGCGAATAATTTTTTTTCCAATATAGGTAAAAATGCGTGTAATTCTGAAGCATACTAAAGTGAAAAATATCGGTACATGTCCTAAATCATTTACATGTAAAAGATAAATACGATTTATAATGTAGACATGTACATTTACTGAGTTTTGCGGGTTAATGGTACAATTTGTAATTATTCCTTCATATTTGCACTTATTCCATGTTACCTGTACGATTTCTCCGTAACGAACTCGTTTATTCATTTGACGCTTCTGTTCTGCTGCGTTATCTGCATTTTCCGCTTCAGCTGCATGCTGGGTAAACATATTTAATATTCATGTGAACATAAGTACTCAATGGAAATATATTCTTATAAAAAAACTTTGATTCTTTTGATTTCGAATGACTTGAAATAAAATTTTTTTTAAAAAAGGTCCAGTTTAAACACCTTGGCTTGAGCCATAAGTATTTTGTCTTGCTCTTTGACACACGCTGTAAGATCCATTGTTGATGACGTCATTTCCGCATTTTGGGCGGCCATTATCTTCCGTAGCTTCTTGCTCAGCTTGTATCGATTTTGAATGCATATTTCAAAAACTACAGCTGCAAAAAAGGAATGATATCAAATCAATGGGCTTTACATGTATTTAGCTTTGCACTGAAAATAAAATGTATAGTTACCTACAAGTGTCATTATATCTACCTTGTGAATTAGGAATCTTTGTAGGTTTTTCTCGCTCTTGATTGATGTAGATATTTATTCCATTGTGAACAGAGCTGTAAAAATCAGCACAGGTTTAACACTTTTATTGTTGTCAAAAGTTACTGCAATATTGAACAGTTTTATCCTATTATAACTCAAAGTTTTAATTTAATTTGAAATCATTTTGATATGAACTGAAGCTTCGTCTATCAAATATTCCTAAGGTTTATAACATTTTATGACCAAAACATTCTGTTATCAAGTTGGCTAGTTTTGGATGAAATTATAGAAATTATAAGCTTCACACCACAGAATAGAAGTTGTTCTTTTCTTTTCATTAAAGAGACAGTACAGCTGAAAAAGCGTGTGTTTAACTTCAGATCTACCCATTGAATAGTTAGGAAATAAGAAAAAACGTTGATTGTGACAGTTGAAGTACATAAAGAGTCCCTTTCACATACCTAATTAATGTAAGTATGAGCTTGCGGAAATTTAAGGGTCGTACAAACCGGATTAATCTTATATCTTTTCTTTGTACCACGTGGATTTTGATTGACAGTAATTGACACGTGCTGAAAACTACAAGATCTTCGCCCTACTACGGTCATCATGGAGTACGAGGTAAAAGGGTCTAAACGAAACACATCATCACTTTCCCGATAATTTATAAATGGTTTACCAATTTCAGTTCATTTTAAAATGAACAGACATAAATATGTCAAATAACCCCTCAAGGGGCCTCACTTACAAAATGAATTTAGTTTGTAGCAACTCCTGTGATAAAAACGCATAATCATGTTTACAAAATAATAATTCTGGTTATTTTAAAAACTTTGAACAATTATTACCTGGGAGAAGTCATATTTCTATCAACAAACCTGTCCAGGAGAATTTTCGCGAGCCCTGCATGTGTTTTGTTTATAGTAAATACGCATGCGTAATAGTATAGAAGGCGGAACCCCGTAATACGTTGCAATGTATATATTTATGGGTTATAAATGATTATTAATTTTAATGAAATAATTAGATTGATTTCATGGAGAAATTTGTAATTTTCTGGAAGGTTATACAATTATGAGTAGTACAAAAATTCCGAACCCGATCGGAAAATTTTTTCAAGTCGGTTTTTGATAACTTAAGATGCTCCGTACTGTCTATTTAACTATTCTATATCGAAATAAGTAAATGCCATAGGTACATGTGTAGTGTTTTCTTCTAAACGAATATGACAGAAGAAAGATTGTAACAACCGTAAACTGCAGGAATTTATTAATTTTACGGTTGAATACAATTAGTAACAATTAGTAAAATCATTCCACTCATTCGAACATTTGTTAAATTGCCCATCTTGCAATGGAACAAACATTGAAATAAATGAAAATCTACAAATTAATATCAAAATTGTATCATAAGCAGCATATTTGTCCTTATTGTCATCAGATACGTGCAATACTCAATGCAATTCGATTTACGTTATGTTGACTTTTCTGATACATACACTAGGATGCAGAATTACCCAGGGTTAAAAAACAGTTATATTACAAGAGATAGTTTGGTATCTTTTTTGCAAGAGAGGGTTTTGGTTTGAAACTCTTCGCAAAAGGAGAAAAAGACGTCAGTACATGTAAGCCCCTGTCACACTGTCACGATTTATACTACGATTGCCTACGAATTACTAAAAGTTAAAAATCGCCATTATTCGCCAGGTCAGTCTTGCGATAATTCTACAGACGGTGCTTTTTTCGAATCTAGTACGACTCGACTATAATGTCTGCTCGACAATGTACGATGTTTGTGCGATAACAGGACGAGTTGTGGCGATTCATATACGAATTTCGGCGATTAAGTAACGAACGCTTCGAGATCTTCCTACGAGCAGGTAAGATGGAAGACGATTTTTATACGATACTCTTACGAATGATTACGAAATTGAACGATTGATACACGATATTACTACGAATAAATACGAGTTTTTACGATAATATATCTGGTGTGTTAATTTATAAAGTGATTATTAAACAAATTTTTGCATTTTTGCATAAAATACTTACCTGGAAATATTTTTTTAATTTCAAACATAAGATGAATAATGCAATCAGAGTAATATTCATATAGATTATAAAAGATGTATGAAAACACGTACAGGTAGAAGTAAATTTGTGAGTTAAGATTACCAACAAAATACATTTTGTGACAATGTTTGCAATTGTGAGTAAAATTCTTTTCATAATTTGCTGACGGACGTTTATTACTGTATTTATAAACGAACAAGAAGATCGCAATATTGTTTTAGTTCATGAATTGTTTAAATAATCATGAAAGTGGCAGCAGTAATGTTTGATTTATTCCCTGAATAAGATTATCAATAAAGATCAAAATTCATTTTTTTAGAATGAAGAAATTACAAGTATATGTAAAATTTCGAAAGAAAAGGTTCTGTAATAAACTTACATAATTACTGAACGATGTACTTAGTATTCAAAAAAAGAATACTATTGCGAAACACTAACTAGTCTCGTATTTTCGTACAAACTCGTAGTTCACTCGCAAGGTTCTCGTATTGCACTCGCCCCTAATCGCCTGTTTTCGTATTGTATTCGCATCAAATCGAACTACATTCCCATTCACTCGGAGGACACTCGGGGAAGACTCGAGAAACAATCGCATGAACTCGTAGAATATTCGGGGTAGATCGTAGGATATTCGTAGCATCGTAAGTACTAAAGTTTCGCGAGTTTCCTACGAATGTAGAAGATTTATTGCGACTATGTGCACGAGTGCAGTGCGAGTGTCGTGCGAAAGTCTACGAATACTTAAAAATCGTACTGTGGGCACGATTGTTTTGAACATGCTCAAAACAATCGCCGCGTTTGGCGATTTGCTGAGATGAAGTAAGAGAGCCTACGACTATCTCTACGATGAACCCCGAATAAGTGCGATTATTGAATTCGTACACTATCGTAGCTCAAAATCGTGACAGTGTGACAGGGGCTTTAGATGCATCTTTCCATAACTCCTGGTTTTAATCTTAAGGTTTAGAATTGGACAATCTGTGCAATTATAGAAATGCTCAAAATATATAATATTAATTTTCATATAAGCAGTGTTGCTAGAAATTAGTAATTTGCCATGAATACATGATCTGTGATGTTAATTCCATAAAAAAAGATCAATCAATAATAGTAATCGGGCACACCTACGATTCTAATAGGGTTTCCAAAAATAGGAAGTCGACAACCTTGTACATTAATTGTTAACAGGATGTCTTATAAAACTCCAACCTTTGCAATACCATGCACATGAGAGTTCTGAATTCACTATGGTATACTTAGACTAAAGTTCATATGTCGCAATTCTCATTGACGCAAGTAGCTATAGTATACAGCGACATATAGCTTCTCTCTATATCTTGTCATTCGTAAGTTTAACACAACAGCAAATTCGAGACTCAATAATTGTTTGCCGAAATGATTGGAATTTTTGTAATTAATTAATGTATATTAAGCTGATTAAATAAAAACTATCTTAACCAAAAAATTAATACCCCTTTTTTCAAAAAATAAAACAACCGCTGGTACATATTTTCTGCATTCATTGTTGGTACATGTATATTTTGATATGGAGAATTCCTTTTATGATTATAACCCTTGTCGCTATCTTAATACTGAACATGTTCTGATAATTCTTTTACTTCTAATATTCAGATCTATCTTTGAAAGCAAAACAATAATTTCCAAAGCATACTCCATGGTCTACACTTCACCTCAATCCGATAACATTTGAAACTGATTTCCTTGGTTTTGTATTAAAGAAATGATACCATTGAGGAGCTACCATATCGACAGAGCAATAAACGATTGGCCAACGTACATAAAAACAATAACTTAATAAGCATTGTATATAGGATAAGTCAGTTCTCTGGGAATTACTCCATAAAAAACGGTATTAATATGTAATGATATTGTGCAATATAATTATAGAGAAGTAAGGGGGATAATAGATGTTTATTACCGGGTATGCGTATTTTTTTCACCTTTTTATGTTTGGCATTGTCTAAGAACTATATAACCTCTTGTTTGGGTAAAATGTACGCAAATACTGTACATATAAAGGGAACGTTGCATGAAACAATCACATTTAGTAGCTTTTTTCTAATTTACTGCACAATTCATACTTTTTTGCCCCTCCTTATTCCTTAATTGAATTAATCTACAGACAAAATAAACAGAATTTATTTCGTTCCTCATCGGATTCTCAAAGTACATTTATGCACAAGGAACTTCGTTTTTTATAGTTCTTAAGTACTTCACATTTGTACAAAATTCATACCATATCTTTTGTCAAAATCAAGAAATGGAAGTTTTGTCTTTTTATTTTATGTTTGATTACTATTGATTCTCCTAACTATATCTTGCTTGTGCTTTTGCTTTCTGTAGTAAAAATGACCTTCCAATCCATTAATCGAAGATTCGGAGGCAAAAATGATAATGTATCATTTGTATGTATGAACAGATTCGCCGTTTTTCAATAAAAGATTGTACACCACGCGGTTAATGTACAATTGTAAATTTTGTAACACATAAACAATAAGTTATAACAGCTGTGTCCAAATGTTATTTACACAATATGCATTTAAACGGCATGGATAAAATCCTGGTCAAGGCACCAAATATAGAGAACGTTAACAAGTTGATAGTGTCGCAACACTATCTCAAACCATCGATAAATAGCTAGCACAGTCAATTACCTAATAATGTATATCATTATTAACAATCAATATTTTACATTCTACTGTAGTTTTTCAATTAAATTACATGTATGTGATCTTTAAATGCCTTTAAATGCAACAACCTAATCACTGCATATGAATTTACATGCAATTTACATTTATTAAGTAGTTCCCAAACATTGATCTCTTTAATACTTTCTATGTTATCAGTTTCAAAATATATTTCATACATGTTGTTAAAACACCATGTTTTACAATTACTAAACAATAAAGTTGATTCTATTGTTAAATTTCAAGAGTTATTTTTCATGGATTATATTTTCAAGGCTAATCTCAACAGCATGTGTGATAACCAGTTTAAACTGGTTTTAGAAACAGCTGTTCTTGCTGTTACTAATTTACTTCCTGCGTGATCTGCAATTTATACCGATTTATTTTTCAAAATAATTGATTTCATCAATAAGGGAATGTAAATAAAAGCATTGAATTATTTATTGTTTTGTCGTCGTGTTAAGAACTGTCGTCACTTGAGCAGACAACTTATCATAACGCGCTAACGCGCGTTATTCAATTTGTATGCTCACCTGACGGATGTTATTGACACGACGACGTCAAAAATAAATCATTCAATGCTATTAGATTGTCCATTCTATTACAAACACGTAAATCAAAGTTTCAACGACCAAATTATTTATATTACTTCGAATGAGTAAAGCATAAAAAATTAAACATAAAAGGTCTGTTGCATATTTTTAATTATATACGACATTTCATAAATTTGAAAAAAAGAAAATCTGTGAATTTCTTTTACCGGTAATTAATATACGTACATACGAATATTGTACTCACCTGGACTGGAGGCTGTAGACATAGCCTTCTGTCTCCACTGAGTACAGTGCTATAGAGTCCCCTATACAGAGGTAGTCCCCCGCCGTAGTACTACTAAGTAGCGCCATCATAGAGAGCGAGGTCAGACTGTTTTTCTAAGAAAGTTTATACTATTAGCCTTAGGTGTCAAGATTTAGTAAAAACATTTTAAAATAATACAGAAACTGTAAAACTGAAAAACAAGCATGCATATTTGTTAATTCAATAATGTTATAATTTAACTATGATATTAATTTTGTTCACCAGCATACATTATTGAAAGCATATAACAATAACCACTTTTCCGAGTTTTTTTCTGAATTACGAAGAAAAAAAGGGATAGGGCAATTTCCTTTCAATTATCTAAACCATGCCACATTCTGCGTCAGTGGTCAATTTTGAAAAGGAGGGACCAGGACAAAATTCCGATAAACGTCTTTATCTTAGAGGCCAAGATGAACAAATATATCATTTCATGTCAGATTGATAGGTCTGATATCAGGAAAAGACAGAACGTTTCTTTCTGTCTTAAATAATAAAGTGATATATGGTTAGTATCACAATGTCTTCAAGATATTAGAGATGCTTCTAGAAGAAACATTGTCAGAGATATAACTCAACGTAGCCTACTTTTTGTTCCTATGACGCTAATGTCATGTAATCAATGACATCTTTATACTGATGTGGAAATGAAATCGTTGTATGTATGTCTTATTATCCCGTCCAGGATTGAATATACAATAAATTAGCTTTTGAAATGGGATACTTCATACTACTTGAGTTTACTTGGTCTGAAAATAATTTACAATTAGGCATTAGACAGTTTCTTTTATCCTCCCAAAAATCTAGTCAATATTAAATTTTCTTTTTTAATCTATGTTATGTTCTTTTGAGCGGTTTTTGAATGAACAAAATCCCATTTGTTCTACATTCTTCGTTTAGTATCTATATGTAAACATATATGTAAACATAATTATATTTATTTCGCATATATGTTATATTTTTAAAATATAATTTCTTACACGTAAGTGTTGTAACTATACTTAATAGTTTCATTCGGCAAAGCAGTTCACCCACATAGAGTTTACAGTGGAAAAAAGTTTTGATACTATATTACTATTGAAGAAAAATAAAATGAAAGGAAGGTTCTGCAAATTGGGAAATGCATTTGCCAAAAAGTTGAAAAGATGCTAAACTCTTCGTTTGGATGTTCACAGGTAATCATGATAAAAAATAAAGGAAATTAATGGCATTACTGTATCGTTATTTAATTCTATATATTCAACTTAAATACTAGTCTTCTTTTACATGTTTTTGTCATAAAAAATACATGAATATTACACAAAAATAAGTTATATATATAATCATAATTATACTTACGTAATTAATTCATATCAAAAGTATATCCAATAAAAAGTTATTTCACTTCGCAGGAATCATTGCAAAACAGAAAAAATCGTCGACCAAACAGTCAGTTCTGCGGCTTGCAGGGAGAAAACACAGCAAATACTGATAGAGGTCCATATAACTCCAAATAAAGTGATGTTTAAACAGCCCTAGTAAAGAAATCAAACGAGCGGATTGAAGAGCGAAATCGCTTGAGAGCAGCTAGACAATAGCAGCAGGCACGCCCGGGGTGAACGATTCATCATCTATTACAATATTAGCTGACTCTATGATGTGCTGGTATCCTAGGTCCTCCAGCGTTACGTACGTAGGGGGCAGTATTCGCCAGTCACTGTACACTGAAATTGAAGATCGGCATGGAATCCCACCGTGGGGAATTGGGCCCTCGTATGGTTGGACTACTCACGGAATTTGTCAATACTTCTGATGTGTTTGCCGAAATGCGGTGGCTAATTTTATAATTAAATTACAGGGCTTTCTAATAACGTATTTATTACTGCCAGGGAAGTTTTGGCCACATGGCAATAGAGACCTAGTACCTAGTAGAAAGAGATAAGCTACCATACATGGTCTCATAAGTCTACGATTAAAGTACTATGTATTTGATACTGTTACAATAATGTAATTGCTTTTTGGTATTATTCATTTTTCTTTGACAACTTTTTTGTTTTATTCCTTTTTACTGTGTTACAATAATCAGAAAGTAATATTATAGCGCAAAATACTTGTGCGGGGCATTACATTTGGCTTAATTTGCTGTTAAAATTCAATGAAAGTAAATAAACTCACCTCATATAAACGGTATTTTGGAGAATTACTATAATTTTTCATGTTTTAGTAATTCTCCAACCTACCGTTTATTTGTTTTAAAATAGTCAAATTTTACAATAAGCAAGATAATCTACATATTGTACATTTCTTGGACACTGGTAAATGGACGCAATATGGGAAAAAGTATATGTCTGTATAATTACATGTAGTTACAGTACCCGCAACGCTATTTTTTTTTTTTTAATTTTGTGGGTTTTTTTTTTTTACAATTCTATCCTATTCTATCGTGTATCACTCTACTTCACTTTATATATCAAAAGGTTGATTAAGGCTGTTTAAAAATAATTTCTGAGGCATTTTAAAGTTCTACCAAATTCTTCATCAAGTGTAATTTTTAAGAAGAAAAGTCCTTTTTCTTCCCAGTATCATTCGTATTCAACCTCCTCTCAACAAATTAAATTTTGTGGCTGACGTCGCTCCACAATTATTAAGAAAAAAACTGCATAGTTGGGGTAATGAAGGATTGTACCAAGATTTCCCAGAGGTATTATTTAAGGTTTGAAGACAGAATTTTATTTTCTTGCGACAAAAATCTTGATTGTTTTTAGTCAACGATGAACCTCAATGCGGGTTTTTTTTTTTGGCGTTTGACTTGCATAACGCCAAACTTGAAGGCCACACATGCGTGATCAATGTTAGATTACTCAAATGATATGTTGAAATAAGAATATCTGTCTTTTTCGAATATTTTTCAATTTATCTTGATATTCAATTAAAATGAAAATATGCCATCGATTTCATGTTGTAGAAGTGCTTCCAATTATTTTAAGCCATCGGAGACAGAGTGGACAACTAAGTGTCAAATTGGAAGCCTCAAGATAAGGGATTATGGTGTTGGGACAAACTTCTATATTGGTTATAATGTAAATTTTCCTGAATGTTTTGAAAGGACAATTGAGAATCCAAGATACAAACAGTGTAAGAATAAACATGGCTGTTTCTCCTAAACAAAAACAGCAGTGACACCTCAAAGGACTCCAAGAGGTCCCTGTGCAAGCGCAGTTGGCTACCTCTGCGTCCATACTGCGATCATCTGCGTTACTTTAGAGCGCTAACGGAACTCTTGCGGCGCTGTTGGAGACCATACCGCACTGCAACGGTGGCGAGACCCTACATCGTTTCTTTCATGTGAATATCAGATCGCAGAGCCACGGTGCGTGATTGTGCATATTCAAAATACACGCCGTCGCATGGCGTTCCAGGCGTTTTGAGGACCTAACGTCTGGACGACACGGGATCGCATTGTGTACGCAGCCCTGGTGGGACAAAGGTTAAAATTACAATTTGTATCCCCTTCTATATTTACTCACAAAGCTTTTAACTCTAATTGTTGCACAAACAGGCTCTTAGGGTCATGAGTTAAAAAAAACCTGAAAGTGACATGTTGATTATCTGATCATTTTAGTTATCAAAGAACATGTCAATTGTTCATATATTAGTTGTGTTTTGAACAAGTTTCCCTGACCATGCGTGCCTCAATAACAAAGATAGCAATCATCTCGTTGGTTGATTCTTGTTGGCATAGTGTTGAGGGATTGATTGGGATGACCATTAGTTGTAATAGCAAAAGTGTGTCGATCAATGCCTTTCTGACGAATGAGAGGATGTCGGGACAAAAAACTCTTGACTTCATTCCGCTTGACCTTGAGTTGTTGATCATATCTCGTTTTGTGACGGACACTGGCATGATGAAATTCTTTTAAGATCAAAGAGAAATTGGGCTTTGAATATAGGTCTAACTTCAAACTCGATCATTAGACATGCGCGGTGAAGAAAGGGAGAGGGTCCGGACCCCTGTTAATCATGCAGCAATTGACCTTAGATACCCCTTCCCCGGAAACACGGACCCGCTTCGGAAGTTGATAAGAAGAGATATTCTAGAGAAAAAATGGCTTCTACCCACCCTGGATGTAATAGCTCCAATAATCAAGACCTGGGCATTGTTTTTTGTGGATTTTTAAGTTTAGATATTGATGTTGATGTGATGTGATAGAGAAACCCCTCGTGTCATAAGCGAGGTCATTGATTGATCTAAGGATCAAAGTACTACACGGGTCTCTAGTGGGGAGCAGTCACTTCAAAAACACCATCTCAACTTTGCAATCGACTGTATTTGTAATCATCATAGAGGGGTGGATTACTTTAGCTCTGTCCTTTGGCGACTCTAAAATCAAACAATATTCAAGAAAAGGAAATGGAAACATTTTTGGGCCAAAATTAAAAATATCTATGTTTCCCCTAACGCGACCGACTCAATTAAATCCCGCCGACTGAATTGTTTTTTTTACCACGTTGAATAGAGATTTTTTAAAGAGATTTAATTTACCCAAATTCGTTTTTAGGAGACCCACATCTTTTTCGTTTTACAATAATTTTGTTAGCCTTGATCATCAACATGGGCAAAACACTTGCTTTATGATCGGTATCTTCGCCGGAATTTGATCCGAAAGAGAAATTGAAGTCGCCCTGTATTCTGTGTAAATTAACCCCAAATGCAATAAAATGATAAACATTTAATTCAAAAGACGTTTCCAGAGCCTCAGTTAACCACTGGTATGATTAATAGTTTGCGATTGTCTTATCTTTTATAGGTTACAATTAATATGGGTGATGCAACATATAGGCTACTGTGCATTGAAAATTAGGCTACAACCGATATTTATTACTTTTAGTGATGATATTACAATTAGTTGGTAACTTGTAATTAGTTAATAATTTTGCCAAATTAATGCTAAAACCATCATAAAACCATCTGTCTACTGTTATCTTAAAAATTAAAATGATCCTCTACACAACGGTTGTAATTGGGTCAAATGGTTGGACTACGGTAATGCCTCCAAAATACACAGACATACAGAGACTGATTTTATTTGTCATTTAGCTAACACAATTACAAAACATTTCATCTATAAAATGTATGAATACATCAAATAAATTAAATTTAATAGATTGGATAAGTTTTTATAAGTTTGAGAAGTTGTTTTATTTTTTTATTAACTTGCTTAAATTCTAATCCAATTTTAATTAAGGTCGAACCTGTGTATATCATCATTTCTGTAGGCTATGCTGTATCAAATAATGGCAGTCACCCTGATTTCTCAAACTTCTCCCTACTTTTCTGTTAAGGAGAAATAAGTCTCCCAAAAATTAGGTTGGTACCTGTGATATGAAAGACCCTTTATGTTGTGAAAAATTTAAACAGTATACGTACTAGTTCTCTTAAATTCGTCAAATTTCAAATAGACCGAAACAAAAGAGTTTGTTTTGTTAATGACTATAATTAAAGTGAAATTGGGTAAATTTACAAAAATCATTATTATCTAAATATTTTTTCTTCCCTGGCATTATGTTTCAAATTTGGGTTAATGATTCTTTGTATAGACACCTATTTCCTTTTCAAAGAAGAATTTCTCTGCAAGTGAAGTGTTTTTGTGTAAACTTGATATTGTAGAATCATTAAATATGACTTCACAAACATTTACATTTATTACATTACCTTAAGTTTATCAATTATTATTGTTTTAATATACTTTTAGACATTTTATAAACCAACTTTTGAAAAATTAATTGATACTTTGAAGTATGAACATTATCATTAAAATGATATTTAAAAATAGGTTAACATGTACATCAACATACAAATGATAATGAATCTATTTATGCACATCTAGTCATTGAATCAAACATGTTTAAATTTAAGATAAACAATATCAAATTGTGAATTCGATATTTAATTTGTTTTACATTCCATAAGTACAAGTATGATAATTTGTTTTACAACTGGTCATATTTTTTTTAGTTTTGTAATTAATTAAAAAATTGATTGATTTTTTTTTCATTTTAATTTATAATGTATTTTCAATTATGCCCTAGCAAAAAAAAAATTATTTACCTACCTACCTACCCAACTTCAAAATATAGGGTCGGGTTAGGGAAACAAAGATATTTTTAATGATGGCCTTGTATGTTCATTTTGGATTTTGTCTTGAGTGTGTGTGTTGTTTTTTTTTTTTTTTTTTTGGTTTTGGTATTTTTGGTTTGTTTTTGTTTTTGTTTTGTTTTGTTTTGTTTATTTTTTTGGACAGTTAAAGGATTGCTATTTATTTTGAATCAATTAATTGAAATATATGTTAATTTTCGTATGCTCGAACCCCCTATTTGTCATATGAGAGAGAGAGAGAGAGAGAGAGAGAGAGAGAGCAGTGATCAAATAATACCTTCATTTTCTTTTTTCCTTGATATCGAAAATCTCGTTTGTCTTTTTCACAAGATTCATTCACTTTTACGTTCAAATTATTTCCAAAACGACAAAATCGAAAACTATCTTTTGTTTATTTAAATGAAAGGTCTATGAAACACCAACGTAAATTTACAACCTAGCTACACCCGGCGGAGTAGGTATAATTGCAAGTTCTTGTACAACTGTAATTGGAAAAACAAATGCTGCGACATTATTTTATTCCCGAATTTCCAAAACTATTTACTACGAAAACTGTGATCAGTTACACTATCATAGCCTTGGGCACTGAATGCTGAATAAGGGTGATTAATGGACGGAATCAGTGACGTCTGGGCCTCAGGAAGAATCCCAAGGGAACGTGAAACACGCATCTAATAAACATTGAACCGTTGTTTATATTCATAAAATATCATTCAATAGCACAAGAAATCATGAGCGATTTTTACAAACGATTGGTTTGTAAGATGTATTTTCTTTCTTTGAACCCAGCTATTGATTATAAAGTTCAAGTCTCATTTACCCGTACAAAGACAGTTTGATAAGTTATATCACGTTTTATCAAATAATAAGCGCGATAACTCCTTTTTAATGTTATCTGTTAATGTTATCTCAGGTAAACAAAAGAAAACACCGACCTGATATCTCGGTATAATAGAATAGAGTGAATAACAGGTCCCCCCTGTCAATGAGGTCGAACGCCAAAACACCTTTAGTTGAACTGATAAAAAAGTCATGAGATAGATGTGTATTGAACAGATTGTGAAATGCGTCATGCTTGGCCGAAGAAAAGGAACTGTGTAACGTCTATAGAGAAAAAAAGTGTGATCCGTCACAAGTGGATCCATTTAATAGGAATATTTAAATTACCAGGACATTCGTCATGTTAAAACCTACAGCTGATCTCAATGTCTCCGGTGAGCTGTGGGAGACGAAGGGTCGTTGGAAAATGGAGACGAATTTAACAGACGACCTGAAGGTGAGCCTGGGGACAGAGGACGCTGTCACCTTCACCGATGGGGCGGGGATACGACAGGTGTCTCTCCCCCGGACCGACTCCGAGGGGCACCTGCCATTCTGGTAAGTATATGTAAATATATATATATTACTTTTTTTAAATCCATAGTATACAGATTATTGTTGTGGAATACGGTATTCTTTTGGAAAATGTCTACTGGTTTTTCATGACATAATTATATATTCCCGATGTTAGAATGTTGACATTTCGAAATTTCACTCGTATCGATTGACAATGAGAAACAGCCACAGAGTAGAAATGGAGCCTATATATTTCTTATATGTGTGTGTAGTTCCTTGTAATCTTCTTATATTAAATCAGTAACTACATGTAAGAATTCCTAAATCGATTAATCAGTAGACCGAAAGAACGATTTTGTCTAGTTTAAATGTATTCAATACAGGTGTTTTTCACAGGTGATTACATACATGTACTGTTAAATAATTATATACGTAAATAAAACTTCGTATTTATTTTTTTACGTCTTGATGTCAAACTTAACAATCCACTTCTGTATTTGTTTAAATGAAAGAACTTTTGCCGACACTTGCATGTAGCATAAACAATTATCAGTTTATTATGAAAGGTATTTATGCGTGTGTGTATTGACATGGAAGGGTGCAAGTGTTAAGAATAACAAAGCTGCTTTCAGTCTACTAAAATGTACGTAATTAATTAAGCAAGGATTTGGTAACAATAAACACAGTTAAACAAATTTGTTTCCTTAACTATAATTCGTGAGCATCTTATATCCTATCAAAGAGATACCAGGTCTTTGCCAGCACTTCATGAACCTAATCTCAAACGATATTTTTTCCTCAATGACCTCTGTCAGGGCTGTCTGCGGTTTTTTAAAAACTTCAAATGATAGACTTACGTTGTAAGAAACAAACACCTTTTTATTTTGAATGTTACATTTTAAATGACTCAAGCACGGTTATAAAAAATGGCTGGTCTGTTGCGTTATACAATAAGGGTTCTCTCAGGGGAACTCTTGTTGAGTTATTGGAACAATATCAATGACTCAAAACAGTATATTAGATGATCATTCAAAAATACATAGTCTATCATGAGAATTTCAGAACTATGTAGTCTGTCATAAGATATGTTCCAATTTAACATGGATGATTCTGTTTAATAATTATATAATTATTAAATCTTAATACTTTTATTAGAACCGACAAGTTTTAGACTATTTAACCTTGTGATTTTGATGTATTGGCAGTATAATTACAAACATATAACATAATCTGTATGGAAGCTTTAATTGTTTACTCTGTTAAAGATTAAACCAAAATTAATATCAGGTTTTTCTTTTGAAGTTATAGAAATGACTATGCAGAAAACATCTCCCCAAAATTCAATATCAACAGACAGTATTCGCTCCCATTTCAAGACACACTTGGACAGAAACTTGACGATACTGATTTCATATTGCCAAAACTTTTTGAACAGAACTCTTCGGAAGATTTAAGCAAAACTCCGACGGTCCAGCTCTCTAAGACAGAAGCCATCATTGACTCAAATTCCCCTACTCAGATGGATATCAAGTGGGCTGTTGAAAACGCCAAACTCGGTGCCAATATTTTATTCGACGTTGAAATAATGACATGCACGGAATGGGAATTTCTGACTGAAAAAAGAATCCCGGTGATACGGATTTACAAAACTGACCAGTCTGTTTCTTTGTGCAAAGTAAAGTGGGATCTGAATCGAGGTGACACCGTTTGGCATGTCCGAGTTCGACCACGTGACGGTGAAACGATTTATGATTGGAGCAATTCTATCAAAATAGAAATACATGGTGCCAAAACGGACACCAATTTCAATCACAGTGATAAAACTGGATCGATATTGTACTGATTTTTGTATATTGGACTTTATAAGTCATAAATATGTGTTGTGAACTTGTGCAATTAGTTTCAACCAATGTGATAACTTTTGCTGAATGTCATAATTAATAATTTTGAAATCAGTTAACATTATTTATCTCAAGTGTTTTGCGAGTTTGTATTCAAATTTTGTTTAATGTTCGTTACGAGTATTACGAGAAACCCATGTTTCGGTGCATAATATTAGCCTCGTATATGAAAGCTTTGTACATGACTGTACAGTACATAAGTCACCGGTACCTACACGTACTCTTACCGGGGATATATCATAATTACCCGTTTTAAAGATTTTTTTCAGTTGATTTTTTATTGCTGTGATATGTATATACATGTATATGTCATTTTAAAGGCATCAGCGATTTTGATGTTGGTGTTTACAAAGTTTGTTTCTGGCAACAAGAATTACAGTATACATGTACATTTTGAAGCATACACCGATCTGTGCAGTATGCCCACTGCATCAATTGTTGATGATGACAATATACATGTATAAAGGGCTAAATGCATTGCACGCATATGCCGCTACAGTTCGTCGTTTCACATTCACATTAATACAATTGAAATTATCCATGATTTCTTGCTATGAAATGAAACGATTTTATAGACGACGCCATACCAACCAACGCCGTTCCTGTGAAT
>WFKH01010931.1:36185160-36195472 GCA_016163765.1 Magallana hongkongensis
CCCCAAACACTGACAACACCAAAAAGCTCACTTGGAACAGCAACCACCCACCCCGCCCCCCCCTTCCCCCCCCCCCCCCCCCCCAAACATTGACAACACCCATAAACTCACCAGGAACAGCAAACACACAGCTCGGGCCTGCTTCCGTGCCCCTCCCCCAAACATTGACAACACTAATAAACCCACTGGGAACAGCAACCACGCAGCCCGGGCCTGCTTCCGGTGCCATAAAGAAGAAGTAAAACGTACGTTGCCATTACTTAATGCACTTACATCGATATCAATTCCAAATAAAGCCATAATTATAAGATAGCGTATATTGTTACCATATTTACAGTATTGTCTGACACACTTTTCTCTTTACAGTGCTAAACCAACGTCGCCCAAGGGACCCCGGCACCGTCACAAAAGAACAACGACCACCATATAAACAGGGGCATTTTTACAAACGCAGGTGTTTATTTTAACAAACATTTTAAAAAAATATCAAATGTGACTGTTTTAATTTTTTTTATCTCTTTCAGAGACGTCAATCTCGTAAGAGACACGCAGGGTTTTTAGAGATGATACCCCAAAAAAGACAAAGATATGAGCATGATAAATGCTCCCGCATACAACTGCTGTTGTTGAAACAGAGTTTTGCAAAGAAGACGCTGTGATTTTGCAGCAAGTTTCAGTCTTCAATTAACATCTTCAACATCATAGTCATATCATATCTATATCCATAATCGAAATAATACTGTTTGAAAGGAATAAAAATTTAATTTCATCTCTAACATAGGAGTTGTCATTATTTCCTAGTTTAATCTGATATATAAATTATTTCGACGAAAACAAAGATCTCGTGAAATGTTTTCTTTTTATAAACAATTGGTTGGTTTGTCTTAATCTTGTAAAAGCGCAGTCTACAGTTAATAAGGTTATGTATTTTGACCGCGATGACAATAATTTTAACAAGAGGTACTGTGAGCAAGCTCACAAATGATACCCCCCGCTAAGAATAAATCAAAACTCAAGTATTTTTTCTATTATAGAAAATGATGGATGCTATCTATTTAACCATCCATGTTCTATCAATAACAACTGCTCTATTTTTTTAAAAAAATGTTAATGCTAATATGAGTACACAAACCAATTTCTATTCTTTAAATTCCATTTTATTTCAACTTAACTGTTAATGCATGAAGATATTTGCATCCTTATGATAACAAACTTGACCGGAATTAAACGATAATCCACATGTCAAGCAGCCATTAAATGTTTTGAATTTTTGGTAAACCGAGCCCGATTTTTTTTCCAAAAAATTTTTCCACACAATTTAAAAAAAAAAAGAAAAGATAAAATACATCGTGGCGGGCCATTTTCAGGGGGGGGGGGGGGGGGGGGGGGGGATGAGAATCTAACAATTTTATGTGGCCTGACACAAGCAAGCTTTGTCAAATTGTCAAATTTGACAAATTGTGTCAAATTTTACCTTCTAATCATTTCCACATATATGACACAGACAGAAATAAAGCATTTTTTAAACCTTGAACTTGCCCAAATGACCTTGGGTCAAGGTCATGACACACTTTCAGTTCATAAGCAATCTTTGTGTAAATTAAGACCTTTCAATGTTTCTTCATAAAAAGATATGGACTGGACACAAATTTTGCACTTTTCCTGTCAGTGGCTTTGACCTTGTCTATAAGACCTTGGGTCAAGGTCATGACACACCCTCAGGTCATAAGCAATCTTTGTGTGAAGTAAGAACTTCCAATGTTTCTTCATAAGAAAGATATGGACCGGACACGAATTTTGCACTTTTCCTGCCAGTGACCTTGACCTTGCCTAAATGACCTTGGGTCAAGGTCGTGACACACCCCTAGGTCATAAGCAATTTTTGTGTGAAGTAAGAACTTCCAATATTTCTCCATAAGAAAGATATGGACCGGACCCGAATTTTGCACTTTTCCTGCCAGTGACCTTGACCTTGCCCAAATGACCTTGGGTCAAGGTCATGACACACCCTCATGTCATAAGCAATCTATGTGTGAAGTAAGAACTTCCAATGTTTCTCTATAAGAAAGATATGGACCGAACACGAATTTTGCACAGACAGACGGACTGACGGACGAAGAGGAAAGCTATAGTCCCCTCCGGTAAAACCGGTAGGGGACTTAAAATAGCAATTACCTGACAAATCTGGGAAATTGGGCATACAAAAAAAAATTGATGAGACCTCTAAAACAAAACAGGAGGTAAAAGGTTATTTTCATTTGATCATTTGATGCCTTTTATCAATAAGTTTCATATTTGGAACAGAATAAAAAATCCATAGAGCAGAAGTTTAAAAAAAAATGTGCAAAATTGATACATTGCAAGCAAAATCCCATAGGGTCCTATGTTAAAAATAAAGAAACTTTGAGGTGACTATCTAAACAAACGACGTGGTAAATATCTGATTTTTTTTAATCTTAAAATAATAATTATATCAGTTGAAATTCATATAAAACTTTTTATTAAAAAATCTATGGCAGAACAAATTAGACCCGGCCTCGTTAAAATGGGAAATATTGAGCGAACCAGTTTATCACTAGTAAATCGCAAAACAAGAATCAAGATTAAGATTGATTCAAACATTTCAAATTAATTAAGTTGACAATATTATCGCACATGGCCGAGGAAATCCCGCGCGAGTGGACAAGCGATCCGCGGTAGTCTAATAAACAGGCAGCCTCTGCTTCTACCATATCAGACATGTGCATGTTCATTGATCCTTTGTAGGAACACAAGTAAACCTTAATAACTATTTATTTTTTCAATTATATTGATTGAAGATGTAAAGATTAATTAATCTATCATGTACCCTTGAATTAGCATTGATTTCAACGATAGTGCGTAAAATCAAAAAGAAACCTGACCATCATTGAAATAAAAATAACCTTATATTATTCCGAATTTAAAATCGTTGTCATATGTGCAAGGCCAATTGTAGATTTAAAAGATTAAATACAATACAACGTTTTTAGGCCGAAATTTTGATTGGAACATGTAAAATCGACTAGCGTTTCAAATTAAGATTATAAAATTTATCCAGTATTAAAATTATCCGGTTTGTGATTTGAAGATTTGACAGTTTTACAACAAATACTTTACATAATCATTGATTTACTGGTAAATTGCTTCCTAAAGATTCTTCCCAAACCACCAAACGACGTTTTTTCTTGCTTCTCAATACTTCCTCTTGTATACCAGATACAAATCTGAAAATAAATAAAGAAATAAAAGATAGCATCTTTGAACTTTTTCAAAAACCAAAAATCTTTTACCAATTATTTTAAAAAGTAGATCATTTCGTACATGTAACAAAGGATTAAACATCTAAAAACTACATACTAAACCACAGGACATATCAATCAAACTGTATTGATAGGACTTTTAGAGGGATATGTTGAAGGAATGGTACAGTTATACGGTATATGTTTGGTGAAACTCGTTGAAATAGTGTTATCCAAATACGGACGGTTACTTAAATTTGAGAAAACCGAAACAAACACTGTGACATCTTTTCCGTAAAAATTAACTATCTTTTAAAAAGTGGAATTGTTTGCATCCTAAATAGAAACTTGTGTAGAATTTTATTCTTTAAAATATTGGTCGGAAGGCATAATATGGGCTACAGATCGACATTTGCAATTTGAGAGCTACTATCCTCTTCTATAGAGTTAGAGGCCATAAATATATATAGATTATGGTCATGATATATTCTCTAGATCTTTAAAAATGTTAAGAAAAAAACACAATCTTATAAACAGATAATGCATATATATCATTTTTTTCTACATGTTTTCAAAATGCAAAGAAATGTTTAAAGTGATCAAATTGTGTTTTATCAGTTACATTGTATGTCACGTCATAATTCTAATTGAAATTAATACCTTTTTGTGAAATATTTTAGGACATCTTTCATATCGGAACTAGTGTTCTGCATTTTGCCAAGTTCTTTCGCAAACATTGACACTTCATCATTTGATTTCCTGTAATATGAAATTAAAACAATCTATTAAATCATCAATATACAATGTAGTAAGATTTATTGTGCAAGCTATAATTATTATATATACATATCGTTGTATTATTTTTTGTCTTTCTCCACTCTGATTTCTTTGTGTTTTTCGTGCGAAAAAAATATTTATAAATTTCTTGGAAAAAAGAATTACAAATCGGAATGTGTACATTTAACATTTAAAAAAGTAATTAAATCTGTGAAAACAAGAGAATAAAATACCAGCATTCGAAAGGAACTTCATCACCGCCTATATGAACTAATTGGTCCTGAAACAGGTTTAGGATTTCTTTATACAATTCTTGTAAGAATGTGTAGGTACTGTTTCTTGCCGGATTCAATGGCCCCAGTAAACCGGGTATTACTTTTCCGTTACCGTAACATTGAGTCAAGAGTTCAGGTTTACCAAAACTCCAAGACAGGACATGAGCTGCAATTCAATGCACATTATTTTCATATAGAATCATAGTAAAATCATAGAATCATAGTAAAAACACAAAAGTCTGCATCATCCAGACGTTTGCGATGTGGAGGAAAACAACGTAAGCTTCTGGATGAAACAGACTATTAAAAAAAATTGGTTTTCAATGATTTAATTCTTATAGGCCTACATTTATGTTCTTGACCATGTCTAGCTATTAAAATTGAGGCTTTAACAATTTAAAAAGAATCAACTCACAAGGGCAGCATATAGAAATTCGAGTTTGACTACTAGTATCAAGTTCTCCTATTGAGCATATATCACCTATGATATGCTCGTTGACACCAGTGAGTGTACAACAATTGAATTAAACAGTTTTTGGCACTGTAAAGGCCTGTGACTTTTTAATTATTTTTATCAATGGTTCACAACGTATGGATCTTGCCTTACTAACAAATTACCGAGAGGTAAAAAAACCGTCATTAGTACCTGGAACATCAAATTCTGGAATGACTCGAATTCCTCTTTGCCTTCCAAATTCTATGATATCCTTTACGTCGGTATGTGTGTATACTAGAGTAGGATGAAAGGCGCCCTAAAGAAAGATTGTTCAATGAAGAAAATTGAAAGATTTGGATAAAATTCCAGACCTTCATGATTAAAATGCTGTTTACGGAAGTTACAGAAGTATACATGCTTGATAGAGTATATATCAACGGTAAATGATTAAGTTTTTACCAGCGGTTAAAAATTACCTCAGTTTGTAATTATAACAAAGTCGCTTTCTTAAAAACTACAGGGTCCTTTGTGGCGACGCACTTTGAAAAAAATTACGCACTTTGAAAAAAATTTTCAAAGTGCGTTAAATTTTGGACAAAATCAACGCACTTTGATGAAAAATTTTTTCAAAGTGCGTTAAATTTTGGACCAAGTTCACCCACTTTGAAAAAAAATTATAAAGTGCGTTATGAATGTACATCAACTTTTTTTAGAATCGAGACACTTAACGCACTTTGAAAAAAATATGTATAAATAAAAAATTCTGGAATTAAATTCCTAAGTTGTTGATAGTATGATGATTTGTTAACACTAATGAATCTAATCTACCGTCTTTAAAAACGGGGATAGGGGTGGGGATGGGGGTTAACCAAAGATACAGGTCAATTACCAGTATTTTATTTCATTGATTACAGGAAGAAGGTCCCCTACCCCTCCTTTTTCCTTCCAAAACATGTATGATTTTTAGCAACTTAGAGTAAATGTATAAAATCGGAAAAAGAAATACGCTGTGTTGTAAATTAAGTACAGTGATATTGAAAAAAACGAGCTGGTCAAACAATAATTTCTCCAATGGTATGTTAAAGAATCTACAAGTGTTTCAACATAGACCCTCTTTTCAAATTCTAATCAAATAAATCACTTCATTAAAAAAAAAAATTACATGTACATTGACAAACATTTTAAACTTAAAAATAAGCATTAGGGTATGAGGTTTTTTTCTCGCACTGATCCTCTAAAAGATCATATTGTTTTTGATAACAATAACTAACGTATCCTTTTTTCACATCATGTTTGTTTACAAGCACATGCAATTGAAGACAGTTGAAATATGTTATACATTATCTCCATTATCAATAAATAAATTAAATAATTTTCGTTTCTGGCACAGCACAATGTTCCAGATGATTAGTAAGTTTGCTGCATACACAAAAAAGGAAAATGCAGTTGCTAAGCGATGCAGTTTATGTCATATTTGGATAATTCAAATCTCCCGAGTTGTTCTTTATGTAAATTGTCAAACTACGTAAGCTTATGAGAAAAGGAAAAAAAATTCTAATCGAGAAACTGTTTATTAAGTTAGCTGAGAATGCAGTGGGTTCTTTCTAAAATATATCCCATTAAGCTACACAATGTTAAAACAATTATTTATTGTATCTAAAATCATATATTATTTCGACTAAACCCCGATCATGAACTTTTTTTTTCAAAGTGCGTTAATATGGACGATATCAGCGCACTTTGAAAAAAAATAATTTTTCAAAGTGCGTAATTTTTCAAAGTCCGTTGTAATTTTCAAAGTGCGTAATTTTTCAAAGTCCGTTGTAACAGCCCTTGCATATATAACAAAATTCATCAGTGATGATAACCTTGATTTTGAGTCGGCAATCGGTTTTTGGAACGCAGTTCGCTATTCGCAATGGGGTTTCAAACATCGGGCTCGGAAACATCGAGGGTCCCTACCCTGGGTGCTAAAATTTTCAGGGTCATCTACAAGTGGTATACTACTACCACTGTGAAAATATGGTAATGTGGTCATCATTGATTTTTTTTTTAGATTCGGGTTTATTCGCAATTCAAAAGTGAACTGCGTTCTAGAACGCAGTTCACAATTCAAAATTTATAATTCATATTTGGGGCCTGAAATTTTCAGGGTCATCTACTAGTGGTATACCACTACCACCGTAAAAATATGGTGATGTGGTCATCTCTAGTTTTTGAGATATGGGGCCCAAGCTTAATCTTGCTCAGATTGAACAAAATTGTATGTAAGGGGTAATGAGATTGAATTGAAAGTTCTATGCCATCTTGTAAATTCTTAGTTATATCTAGATCAGAGCAAAATTCTCTGAAATACTTTTCACCCTATTGTCTATTATTTAAGCGGACCCCTTTGATATGGTCACCATCTCAATGTTTTCTAGTTATATCTGTTTTTGAATTTTGTTCACCGTACTCGATCAACCTGTGTGTGCACATGTTAACGTCTAGTTACAGTTAAAAAGAATATACGTGTATGTTTAATTTGTGCAAATCTCTTTTTATCCGGTACAGGTAATAAAAATTGAATTCTGTTTTTTTAAATTTCTATGCAAGTACTCTACAAATGGGGAAAACATGTCAGACCAATCAGATACAAATGATGAAAATGCAAGCTTTGAAATAAACGACAATTCTAGTCCCCATTTGTCTGAAGATGAAAGAAATGGAATGATGTAAAGAATGAAAAAATTGCGAGGATGAGCAATCACACATAACAGAGGTAAACGACGAGCATGGGAAGATGACCTTTTTAATTCGCCTGAAAGTTTCAGATTTTACCTTGATTTTCAATAATGGAAGGCCATTAAACCATCAAAGAAAAACTACACGAAAAGAAAACAACTGAGAGGTCAGTGGACAGCCATATTTAGTCAGAAGTTCTCTGAAAAAACCCCCCAGGTATGCGTTCTTAAATTCACACGAAACGCTGTCAAAAAGAAATACTCAAGAAAAACAAACAGTAATTTCTTTGTGGGAAAAGCTGTATGCAAGTTTAGTGGATGTTGTGTGTACGACTTTTACATAAAAAAGGATCCTGGTGAGGCACCAAAGAAAGTAAAGGTAAATGTATGCAGGAGTGGTGATATCCATCATACGAGGAGTATCAGAAGACGCCAACTTAAGGGTACTGCACGAGACGAAATGAAAAAGGATCTGAAGAGTGCAGGGGTATCAAATGTGTACTACAAAAATATTGCATCTCTTTCGGAAATTGAAAAGAAAGCTGGAAACTTAACAAATGCCCCTAGCAAGGAAGTACTGCATAACTTGCGCAAAGAAGACAGCGAGAACCAGCTTTTGACCAAAGACCCTATCAGTGAAGTCATTCTGACCGGAGACATATTGAGAGATGAAGACACAGATTCCAAATCTATACTTGGATACATTCAGTGTATTTCAGTTCTGCCATTTGCATTCGTTCTTTTCACCAAAGCAACGATTAGATTATTAAGAAGGGCACTTGTGCAAAACGTACCACTGCATCTTGATGCAACAGGATCTGTTGTACGAAAAATTCAAGGACAGACAAAACCAGTTTTTTTTTACTAGCGTTAGTAATGAAGAATACATCTTCTGTAAAATCACCAATTATCCCTGTTGCCGAACTCATTACCAATTCCAGCACAACCGTCAACATCACGCATTTCCTTGGAAGAGTCAAAGAAGCAAGCATACATCTAGGTAGCAGGAGTGTTCGTCCTGTAAGAATTGAAGTTGACTTCTCGTAGCCGTTAATTAATTCCATTTTGCTTGTGTTTAATACAGAGAACATGGTAAAGTACCTTCAAAAGTGTTGGAACACACTTTACAAGACTGACGCTAACAAAGATAATTCTGATTATAAAGTTGTGCACATTTGCGCGTTTAATATGATAGGTATCATCAAGCAGAAACTAAGCAACATCGATGCAGACAAAAAATTAAAAGAGTTTGGAAAGTTTTGCTTTGCCCTATTACAGAATTCTGTTTGTCTAGACGAAGCTACAGAGATATATGCTTCCATATGTAAAGTCATGTGTTCCAAAGTATGCTGTGAAAGTGTTAAGATAAGTTTAACTTCTATTAAGAACAAAATTGCAGTTCTTCCAGACAAACTTACAGTGGAAGACCAGGAATTGTCTCCGTCTGCCATGTCGCACGATGAACCTAATCTGTCGATCCTTACAGTAAGCTCAATTAAAAAAAGTTCTCCTTTTGAGATGCATTTCAAAAAAACTAAGAACTTGGCTATGTCTGAAATTACCGAAGAGGGTATCGAAAATGATTATTGGTCGCAGGAGATTTTGAAGGTCTTTGAAATGTTTATGTATTTGTACCCGGTTTGGAGTGGATCGATGCTTAAGAGAGAAGGAATAACTCGTGATACAAACGCTGATGTAGAGAATTGGTTTGGAGTTGCAAAGAACACAATCTTGCAAAAGAAGAAGAATATCAATACCGGCTTGTTTATAAGAAAACTTAACATTCAAATTAAAAGAAGAGCAGCAGAGTTTTCTTTACCTAAGCATTTGACGAAGGCAACAGAGAAAAATCTTAAAAATCTAGAGGAGGTCTGGCGGAAAACCCCTCAGAAGGGAAATGGGAAGAAAAGTAAATATTTTCTTTCTCTAAAAACAATCCCTACACCACGCAAGAAAGTGAGATCTGCTACAAAGACAGAAAGGGGAAAGAAACAGGAACGCAATACGAATGATAACGTGAAATTTCAAGTAACACACATGAAAAGATGCGTGGTCAAAATGGTGACATCGAATCATTACCCAAACTTTCTAGACGGAAATTAGGTCACTCCGCAAAAGGTAGCCCTATGCCAAAGAACACACACAAAAAGGAAACTCCCTTGACTGAAACACTTGATAGAGATCTAAGAGCGTTTCCCAAGGATGATTCAGACTTGAGTTCCAATGTAGAAATAGTTTCCATCGAAAGTGAAGATATTCCAAGTTTATTACCGACTGGAAAACCTTCAGCTTGTGAAGATGCAGTTCCAAAAATTTCCAAACGCAAACGGAATTTATTTAATTCATCACAACAGAAGAAAAAACAAAGAAAATTCGGATCAAGACCAAGAGGTGGAATAGTGTCTTCGGAAAGTGATGATAGCAATAATGAAGAAAAAGAAAGGAAACCCAAAGCGTGTGATTTAAGCGAAACCATTCCAACGAATAGCAAAGGAAAAAGATTTGAAAATACTTATCATGGATTTGTTGGCTAAATTCAACACTTCAGGCGTTAACTCCATTCATGGCGTTATTCAAGAATGGTATGCAGACTGATGAAACACATTAACAAACGTTTTCAAGTGCAAAATTTAATTTCATTGTTGAAGCTGACATCTTTTTTTCATTGCAGTGAAGCGCAATACAGGGAATGTTTTGTTTGACACCTGCAATGTCAAGGTACAGTGCCTCCGGTCTCAAAACGTGCGTGGAAACATAACCGTCGATGACGTCTTGGTGAGTATTGACATTAGAAATTATATATATATATATATATATATATATATATAGAGAGAGAGAGAG
>WFKH01010931.1:36202155-36235356 GCA_016163765.1 Magallana hongkongensis
AATTATAATGATCTTTAACAATTTTCAATAATTGTTGTAGAAATCGCATAGTCCACCAGAGAACGTGTTTGTCCTTAGCACCGAGATTCCTTGTGCTGTGAACGAATTATCTGTGCAGGATTGTCTTACTGAATTTATAAAGGAAGAAGTGATTGATAAGTATGTGTATATATATATATATATATATATATATATATATATATATATATATATTCTCTTGGAATTTCTTTGTGATGAAATAACCGACATTTTATAATTAAACACTAGTACTATTTTGCCTTTTAAGGTATTGTGGGTTGTGCAATCGCAGCACCAAACATATTCGAACAAGCAATATCTGGCAGCTTCCTCAAGTCTTCATTATTCGGTTGAAGAGATTCACTCCAACTCTAAACAAGAGGTCCATTGGCCACATCGCTCACCTGAGCAACAACAGACATAATAAAATCAGCTTTATGGAGTCATATACAAAATATCTGAACAATGTCGTATAATAGATCCTGTATTAAAAAAATTCCCCTGCATATTCTTATGTTTATCATTGAACCCCTTTGTAACAGGATGATTTTTACAGTCATATCATATATTGAGCATTGCAGTTCTCGAGAAGATGATCAGACTTAAACAACTGTTTATATATGGATTATAAACCTACATCAAACTTTGAACCCCTTGTGAGGTCTAAGAATTGTCCAGAGGCCAGGGTCTAAACAATTTTAAAGAATCAACAATATGTCAAATTGCTTGCATATAAGTAAAACCATAATTATAAAAAAAATTTGAGTTTTTGTGAACAATTTAAATGTTTTCCTTTGTAAAATTGGACCCCCCCCCCATGTGGCCCAAACCTACTCCTGAAGAATATGATTTTGACAAATTTTAATCTAGACTATTTGAAGACTGAACTGACTAAATTTAGAGCTCTTCTAGACAATTTGTGTTTTAGAAGATTTTTCCCTATATATTCCTATGTAAAAATTTGACACCCCCCCCTTCCAATTGTGGCCCCACCCTACCCCCAGGGATAATGATTTGAACAATTTGAATCTTCCCTATTTGAGGATGCTTCCACATAAGTTGCAGCTTTTCTGCCCAAACGGTTTCTGAGAAGAAGATTTTTTAAAGATTTTTCTCTATATATTCAAATGTGAAAATTCAGTCCCCCTCCCCCACCGTGGCCCCACCCTACCCCTCGGGATCATGATTTTATCCAACTTGAATCTACCCTAACCGAGAATGCTATCACACAAGTTTCAGCTTTTCTGGTCGATCGGTTTCTGAGAAGAAGATTTTTAAAGATTTTTCTCTATATATTCCTATGTAAAAATTCGCCCCCCCCCCTTGTGGCCCCACACCACCCCTGGGGATCATCATTTGAACTACCTTGAATCTACACTACCTGAGGATGGTTCCACACAAGTTACAGCTTTTCTGACTGATCAGTTTCAGAGAAGAAGATTTTTAAAGATTGACTCCATATATTCCTATGTAAAATTTGACCTTCCCATTGTGGCCCCACCCTACCCCTGGGGATCATCATTTGAACAACCTTGAATCTATACTACCCGAGGATGCTTCTACACAAGTTACAGCTTTTCTGGCTGATCAGTTTCAGAGAAGAAGATTTTTAAAGATTGACTCCATATATTCCTATGTAAAAACTCGACCACCCATTGTGGCCCCACCCTACCCCTGGGGGTCATCATTTGAACAAACCTGAATCTTCACTACCTGAGGATTCTTCCACACAAGTTTCAGCTTTCCTGGCTGATCAGTTTCAGAGAAGAAGATTTTTAAAGATTACCTCTGTATATTCCTATGTAAAAATTCGACCCCCCATTGTGGCCCCACCCTACCCCCGGGGGTCATGATTTGAACAAACTTTAATCTACACTACCTGAGGATGCTTCCACACAAGTTTCAGCTTTTCTGGCCAAATGGTTTTTGAGAAGAAGATTTTTGAAAAATACCAACAGATTTTCAATGATGTTTAATTATCTCCCCTTGAAAGAGGGCGTGGCCCTTCATTTTAACAAACTTTAATCCCCTTAACCTTAGGATGCTTTGTGGCAAGTTTGGTTGAAATCGGCCCAGTGGTTCTGGAGAAGAAGTCGAAAATGTTAAAAGACAGACAGACGGACGCCGGACAAAAAGTGATTGGAAAAGCTCACTTGAGCTTTCAGCTTAGGTGAGCTAAAAAACTGAACTCGAATATTTTCATCAACAGGTCAAATAAGTTTTTTTTAGTTTACATATAAATCACTTTGACATGAAAAATCTCTTTGATATGAAAGGAGGGGAACTATACATTAAATATTTATTTTCTTTTATTGCAGAAAAATTGTGATATCATCTGTTGATGAGGCTCAATACCTAATTAAGGCAGTTCAGGTAAAATGAAGTTATTTTTCTTAAACGAGTGTTATGGTTTTCACGAGTACTAATTTTTTTTGATTGTATATGTTTTTAGTCAAAATAAAGCTTGTTAACTTTATATTGAAAGCTTGTTATCTACTTTCTTATCAAAAGTCAGAAACATGTGTGCATGAGTATGCTTGTGTGTGTAGAAATACTTAAGTAGATACTTAACTTATAGATGAAATCATTAGATTTTGTTTAATTCTATTAGCTATAGGTTGGCATACTTCAACAGTAATAGAGAATTCGTGCTATTTCAAATCAAGTTAATACCTTGTATTTAGTATGTACAGTCAAACTATATCACCCCTGTTACAAAAATAACGACAGGTTCACAAAGGAAGAAGTCTCTTACATGGGCATTGTATGTAAAAGTCTCTAAAACTGTCGTTTCTGTTTTTAAAATACAGAGAAAAGTACTCTGTTTGAGAAGATCTGGGTAAAGAAACCAGTGATACAATACCTTTTTATGCTTTTGTTTATTACCATATTTCAGAGCACGAGGAACGAGAAATGATATATTTCATTTCAGTTTTATAGTTCAGTAGATTATCATTCTTTGCTAATACACATTATTTATATTTTTACTAGATGTTTGTACGTGCATGTTTTTTTTTTAATTTTCTTTAATTTTGCTGTAGTTTGCCATGTTTGTTGATTTAGTCTCATATTCTTAATTTTATTATGTTAACTCGGAAAAGAATAATATATGCTACAATTAAAAAAAACAAATGCTTTAATTTGTAGTTGATTGCAGTTGGAATTTTCAATTTTTACATAATATAATGATTCTTTTCTATTAATATATTGATGTAGACATTTCACTGGTGGAGAATGACAACTCTTGGTTTGTTTGTAACGATACTGATGTGCGTAAAAAAAACCTGAGAGATTTATGGATGCCCCAGCTGTCACAATAAGTTGTGGATATTCTATGCCTTAACCTCCTTATTCTATCAAAAATTTTATAAAGACTCAAATAACTTGTATTTTTATTATCACAAATGTATGATAAGTATCCAATAATGATAAAAATGCTACAGGGAAATATGATTTTCATTGTATATTACGAATTGATAATATGACCAGGAACTACCTTTTAAAGATTTTTTGTTTTAAATTTCAGAGAAACTGCTACATACTGATATATGAAAGAGAAAATGAAAGAGAAAAAGAGTTCACAGAAATGGATGTACCTACGGTATAAGTACAATTAAATTTTTATCATGATCTTTGAATTCTGCGTTTCAAACTGCAAGTTATCAGGAGATATTAATATTTTAACTCATTTGATTTTAAGGACTCTGGAAAGGATGTCGAAGGAGTGGAACTAGAAGATAACATAGAGTTTGTGCGGGTAAGCTTTAAGGTAAAATTTTCATAAAACTATATGCAAATGAACATATAAACTCAGTTTTAGTTAAGGTTTGCACAGCGCTGTTAATTTTTAATTTGATATAAATGCATCTATACAAAGACTAAGCACGAAGCAATAATAAAATACGTAATCACATTAGAATTTTATATACAAGTACATAACAAAATTATATAATATAGAAACAAGAGGGTTCCACTAGCGTATTGATTGGCCCATACCAAGTGAATGCTGAAGATATCAAATCTTTGGTAGGTTCAAATTGGATAACCGACCAGGTAAATCATACATTCTATTCCTATTGATGTAGAAATGAATGTTTGTATGTTTTAGATCTAATGTATTACAAATGTGATGCTTTGATAACGTTTTCTTGCATTATTGCTATCCAAAGCCATACTATGAAGCTGATTTCAACAGTATGCTGTTATTTTACAGCAGGTTGTAAATTCCTATTTGTATTTGGTATAGTCATGTACAAACGACACGGCATTCCTGGATTCATTTTGGGTTCCACATTATATGAGAAAAGGGGTTATGCAGGTTAGAAAAGTGGACGCAAATTAATCTTCGCGACTCCAAAACAAGGTGACGTCATAATAGGCAGTCAGTCAAGGCAAGTAAACAACGGACGTGTAATGCGACGGTTTCCTATCATAATGGATATAAGAATTTGCGAATTATTGTGAAGTAAATTCAGTTAGAACATCTGTAGCTTATTTCCTACCTGTGGCGAAATATCACTAGTGACCGTTTGATGCCGACAATATTTTGGAAATGTACTTTGCACAAAATTAAATTCGTGAAATTTGTTGAGCTGAGAAAATTACGACAATCCTTTCTTGATATTTGGTTTGCTTCTTCATATAACAACAAAATTGTTGACTGTGTTTTCAGGCAATATTAATTATATTAGCCCCTTGGGACGAATATATTGCCCTCCGCTTCGCGTCGGGCAATATTTCGTCCCTTGGGGGCTAATATCATCAATGTTGCCCGAAAACACAGTCAATATTTGTATAGTGTTCTATAAGTGGGGGCCCGAATCTCAAAAATTATAACATATTACCATATTTTCACAGTGGTAGTGGTATACCACTAGTAAATGACCCTGAGGTAGGGTAGGGTAGGGGCCCTCGATGTTTCCGAGCCCGATGTTTAAAACCCAATTATAATGAATAGTGTTCTAAAAGTGGGCGCCCGAATCTCAAAAAACTAGAGATGACCACTTCACCATATTTTCACGGTGGTATTGGTATACCACTAGTAGATGACCCTGAAAATTTCAAGCCCCAAATATGAATTATAAATTTTGAATTGCGAACTGCGTTCTAAAACGCAGTTCACTTTTGAATTGCGAATAAGCCCGAATCTAAAAAAACCCAAAAACTAATGATGACCACATTACCATATTTTCACAGTGGTAGTGGTATGCCACTAGTAGATGACCCTGAAAGTTTCAGCACCCAGGGTAGGGACCCTCGATGTTTCCGAGCCCGATGTTTAAAACCCCATTATAATGAATAGTGTTCTATAAGCGGGGGCCCGAATCTCAAAAGCTTGAGATAAACACATTACCATATTTTCACAGTGGTAGTGGTATACCACTAGTAGATGACCGTGAAAATTTCAGCGCCCAGGATAGGGGCCCTCGATGTTTCCGAGCCCAATGTTCAAAATCCAATTATAATGAATAGTGCATTTTTAGGGCCCCATATTTCAAAACCTTGAGATAAACACATTACCATATTTTTACGGTGGTAGTTGTATACCACTAGTAGATGACCCTGAAAATTTCAGGCCCCAAATATGAATTATAAATTGAATTGCGAACTGCGTTCTAGAACGCAGTTCACTTTTAAATTGCGAATAGCGAACTACGTTCCAAAAACCGATTGCCGTCTCCATATGCCTGCGAGGCGGATATCCCGCTGGTGATGAGCAAAGCCAATATAGCGTTTCTCCCTAATTATTACTATTATACATCGCTTGTGATGCCGTAGACAAAGTCCAGGCATTTTACTGGCGATTTGATTTTTTTGGATTTTATTCCATTTATAAATCGAGATGTAGGTTAGTTTTTCTTGTATTTTTGCTTGTATTGCTTTGTACATTTTATCTATTGTGCAGCGGGGCTAATTGTTTTCGGCGCGTTGACGCGCTCGCGCAACAGATTTTGTTTGAAAATTAAATTATCGATTATACGATTTTATTATCATCGGGCACGATGTTTCACTCTGTCAGAATAAGTAGTGAACAACGATGTTAGTTGATGCACAAAGTTATAAATAATCCTGATATCAATGAGTGATTTAAATGAGGCACTTGGTGTCTTTTTCAATAGAAAACTATTAGAAACATTGAGTATATGAGAATATAGAAATGATAAATGAATAAGAGAAAGAAATCCGGCTAAAACTGTTGAAAAGTTTGATACTGTGAATTTTGTTTCAAGTTTGTAAGATGTGTAAAATACCATTAATAGTTTTTGTCATCAAACTTCATGTTACATTGCATTTTCATACAATGCAACCACTAAAAATCAGCTTTATTTTACCTCGAGAGCATTGGGGGGGGGGGGGGGGAGCCGCTAGCTGATGTTAAAAATATTTCTTGCAAAAAATTAGATGTACTATAATAATTATTATTAGAGTACAGAAAATTATCATATTATTAAAAAAAAATATTTCAACGTTAGACATCTGTGCCACCATCCACGCGGAGAAATCGTACCCTGGATAAGTATCCATTTATCATGTAATAGGGTACGGGTTCTGAAAAGGGAAACATTATATTATTTGGTTATCCTGTGCGGGGCCAGACTGATAAAAAAAATCTTGACAAGTCAAAAAAAAAGAAGGAAAATCCCCAAATCCTCAAAATCCTAATCGGGGTGGGTGGGTTCGACGACGCATACATACAACTTCAATTTCACTGCATCGTCGGATACCAACGGGTGATCGCGTCTTTTACTTATCACATACTTATATGATAAGTAAAAGATCACCCGTGGGTATCCGACGACGATTTCACTGTTACTTTTCTTTTTTTCACTTCACCACCCCACCCCCAACACCCCCCGATGCTACGTGTCTGAGCACCTTGCATTAATATTATTTTTAAATCAGCAAGTTCTCACTTGATAAATAACAATCGGGAATAGGTGCTTGAGAAATTGAACTTGTAGAATATGTCTGTACAAGCCATGGACCTTCTGGTCATAAACATTATAGTATTAATTGCTTAGACGACTTAATTAGCCCTTTGTAAACATATATTTGATATCAATCACATTAAGGACAGTATGGACAAATCTTGCAGCAATATCACTTAGCTATACATGTAAATTTACATACTGGACGGCCCCATACCCCGGTTTAAATAATGTTTAGGCCAGTTGGGCTATTGGCTCAACAAGTCCAATTTCCAGACAATTATATATTATATTTTTATTTTTGACAAATACGGACAGTATGTGTTTGTGAAACACTGATACCCTGTATGGCACTTTAAGGCCAAGATTAGTCTTACAAAAGTAGACTAGAATCCAGGATCAATGTTGTATTAAAGATTTAAAACATTATACGGTGATGTGATTGTCCAAATGAAATAAAAACTCTAACCCCTCAAAGTTATTGCAAAATAGAACAAAATCCAAGGTCAAATCGTGAATTACAAATGAAATACAAAGAACACTGGTTTGCGACGCTAAAGAATAAATGTGCGATATATGAAAGCTCTACCGCCTACCGTTAAAGCTTTTGTTTTAATAGAATCAAAGCTGTTTGACAAGGTACCTGTAATTACTATTGGGCTCGATATTTCTCGACATGAATATAAGCGATAATGCTTTAAAAAGAAGAAAAATCGTCGTCATTTGAGTGTTTTACTACGGGAAGATTTTACTTGGAATTAAAGAGATGAAATTGACGCGCGGGCGCGCCGACGCGCTGAATACAATTAGCCTGCAGCGGATTACCCGCTACAAATAAGTTGTGATTTTGCATTCCCCTTATTAGATTGTGGGCGTTTTTGTTGCGAAGGGAGATGTACCGTCAGCTCGGTTTAGGTCGCGGTACGGGGGTTCAGGGTGAGTGGGCCGCTCGGTTCGGAGAAAATGGTATGCGGGAACAGGGAAGTCCTCCAGAATTAGTTGAGCGCAGTTCCGGGAATCCACGGACCGGTTGAGTTAGTTTTGTTTGTAGTACACTTGTGTACGTGGGGAGAGTGCCTCGGTTCATGTCACTCGGTGTGGGGAGGAGGAGATGTCGCTGACTCAGGAGTTTTAACGGACCAGTCCCAGGATGCACTGGGGTGTGATCAGTTCTATGCCCTGCTTCGGAAGAGTCAAGAAATCCTTGAGGGGGTTGTTGAACGGGGAGAACTAGTACAGGTTCAGGGAAATGTGAGTCTGATACAGGGTGATCTCGGTACTATGCACCGCAGGGTTGATAGCCTGGGTCAGGACGTTAGGGCTCTGCGGGAAGATATTAGCACACTAGAGTCTAACATGACGTCCCAGTTAGGTTCCATGGATAGGAGTCAGCTAAGTAATATTACCCAGATGTACCATTTTGTTACACTCAATTTGGTCCGGTGGATCTGCGGTTTGTCCCGCTGGAACGATCCGGGCCTTGGGAATCCCAAGTTCCAATGTCACCAGCAGCATGGAGTACGTCGTGCTGGCACCTATAATTCCAAGATCCAGTGTCAGCTGTATTAAATCCGTCGTGCCAGTCCCTACAGTCTTCAGATCTGCGCCAAGTGCAGTAGGCAGCCAGGATTTTAACCGTTATGGAGAGTCAAGCCGCAGCATCTGTTAGCAGACAGTCATCAGTCTTTAGTATGGGTGGTTTGCCTGTGCCCCAGTGTCAGACGCTGATGTCGACCACTGCATGTAGGTCACAGCTGCCAAGTTTAATACCTCCCGGCAGCAGAAACAGTGTCCTCCTCCTAAGGTCAAGGGTGTAAAGAACAACGGGATGTAGAATGCACAGGTGCATGAGGACAGGACCGACCACCCCACCCCCACTTCCATCCCCCACCCCCAAGTATCTAGACCCCCGGGACTTAACTACTTTTTTCATTAGATCATCATTTCATGGCATATATCTAATCTAATTTATACATCCATTGCACAAAATTACTTAAAACAAACAGTTTTTAAAAATCAGACCCTCTCTATATATATAATACAACAAGGTTGCTAACTTCGTCTGCCAGCCGATGAATATTTGCTGAAATGTACTATCCAACTACACCTATCAGTAAAAACGGTGACCCCATGTCGTTGCCCGATAATTTCCTTTACTGAATATCTGCATGTCATGCCCATGTCAATACATTTATGGGTAAATTTGGACAATTTTCACCGACAAGTTGCAAGTTTTGAACCGATCCATCTTCGATCAACGGAAGTGAGGGTTAAGGAAGATAACTCGTAACGTTAATTTCCTATTTCTCTGTTATTTATTTCATTGTAATTTACTAAGTATGAGTACCTTCTTTCAGATTTTCCAGTACCCTAGACGATAGTTTTAAGTTCTTCGTGGCCTATTATAAACCATACTTTTAATGAATTGTATTTTTTTTTTCGAGTTTGCCATGCAATTTCGTAAATCTGTTCTCGTGTACTTCTCTGTTAATGAGCGGAGTTATCTTCCTTGCGATAAACCCTCACTTCCGTTGATCGAAGATGGATTGGTTTAAACCTTGCAACTTGTCAGTGAAAATTGTCTTAATTACCCAATAATTGTGTTTACGTGCGCATGACTAATTGTACTCTCTCCATCGGGCTACCCGCTTGATAACTCTTCATCTCTGATCTATTTGGCAAAGATCCCCTCTTCTTCTTCGCACAGACAGCACATGTCTTGACATACAACTTAATGTCCTTTACCATTAGGCACCAGTAGAACTGCTGCTTTAAACGCTCCTTTGTTCTCTGAATTCCCTAGTAACCTGATGATGGTATATCATGATCTGACAAAGTTGAATAAAGTAACCGTTGCCTATAAGAATTTGTTCTGGCCTTATGGATCCCAACATCTCACAAACCTCGCGAAAGAGCTCACTCTCAAAGAAGCGGCCTTGATCCGTAACAATCTCAAAAGGATACCCGGACCTTGAGAAACACTCGTTGATGGCTGCCCTTGCGAAAACTTCCGCTGTCTGTGAAGAAAGTGGCACACACTCAACCGACTTAGTTAACACCATCTTGAGATTGCACTCAAGGGAACAAGTGTGCCACTTCCTTCACACTTCCGCGGAGGTTAGCTATGCCTGTTCCGAATCAGTGAACATTATGTCAATGTTAGGCATCGTGTCTTTGTATTGCTTGGTTAAGTCATTTGTATTGTGTGTTCATCGTTTACTATTATATGTGGCGATAATCGCCAATAAAGTGTCGGGACTTTCCATAGTGTTTTCTCTATGCGGCATCAACATCGCTGTACAATAGTAATAGTTAGGAAGAAATGCTTTAACTGTAACCTGTCGTTTGTGGATTGGATTTATGTAGATAGTAATAAATTTATATACATTTTACATATAATAAACACAAGTGAAAGCATATATATTTATGTACATTATTACATGTATCATAAACAATGGTTTTATATATCGCTTTTTTCATGATTGATTACATGGAGATTAAATCAAATGTTGATTTTTTTTTCTGTGATCACCGACTGATTAAATGAATGGCATTAATTATACCTTCGGACATCTGCCAAATGAAACCAAAACTTGTGTTACTTCCAAGACTATGAGTATGTACAGTATAACAATTACCTTTTCACTAAGATCAGGAAAATATTTACTTTGAAAAGGAAAGGACTGGTCATCTGTCATATGCCAATGAAAGACATTCATTTTGTTCATCTCCATTCCTCTCTATAGTTTTACAAAAGAAAATTTTAAAAATCAGTAATTATTATCATTAGACAGCATTTAAAAGATGTGATCAAATGAGAGTAATATGAAGTATTTACGGTACCATTATTTGGAATATGGTTTCTTTTTTAATGTAATGTCTTGCAGTATCAACTAAAATTCCCCTGTGACGAAATCGTGGAAAGTCTTCGATTTTGGTATTCCGTATCAATACCTAGTAAAAGAATAATATATGAAGCCTGAAGATCTGCTTCAAAAGCTGTATATAAGTAACAACGGATTGTTTTGGAACTGAGTTTGTTCATTGCTACATATTGACGATATTGTACTCTGTAATTCTTTTTTTTAAATTTAATAAGCCTGAGCGTTATAATCGACCCATGATGTAACCTGTACAGATGGACTACCGTATTTCGACTACAGAAAACAATCTGGCTCAAGGTTTCTAGACCTCTTAGAGCGCCCCATACATCCTCAGCAACGAGGTTAATACCGTCAGCGTTGACTGTTAACTGATCTGTGAATATATAAAGTAAAGAAAGCAAAATATATGACCACTGATGATACTTTCGGATATCATTGCCAAATTCGGAGTCGTTAAGTCTATCATCGGCTTTACACTTTTAATTATAATAAACAAATAATTTCCATTTAGAAGGAATCTGATTATATTACAATGTCATACTCACATGATTCCTTGGATGCAAGATCTGGCCAATATGAACATGACTTTAAATGAATTATCAGTGAAGTTATTAATGTTGTTTCTCGTACAGACAGTTCTGGTGATAACAACATCTTTTTCCTTAAATCTTCGTCAAAAACATTTCGAAGATTATTTTCATAATTGTCATTAAAACATGTAAATATATAGTCCAGGTATCTCTGGACTGCGTCTTTCAACGTTTGACAATCATCTAATCTGGCTATCCTCAGACCCAGTTTGTCTCTCTGAAGACGAAATAATTTTGTGGAGTCGTTGATCAAATATTTCTGAGGTTTTGGCCAAGGAGAACCGATGGTAGGAATAGGTGCTCTTCGGAGTTTAAAGTTCAAAGCCTCACGAAAATTCATTTTGTAGTCTTTCGTATCCCATCCGACTGGAACTGGTGGTAAGAGTAACGGGTTATTAACATGTTGCTCAGGCATGTCTGTCAATTCATAAGAAAAAAAACAATCGTTAATGCAATTTTCAAGCATATTTCAAATTCTTTAAAAGAGTCAAAACACAAAGTTTTATTTGCTCTCATACATATGTATAACTTTTTTCAAAAAAATCTATACATGCTTCTTTCAGAAGACAAAATGTTTTACAAATTGCGCGTTGGATCTTCGCTTCTACGCTTAGTACTTCATCATAATTATTAACCAAATACTTACCAGGAATATAGATATTTGTTTGATTAGTTCCCTTGGTTTCTATTATCTTTGTAAATCCAAGAACACCAAGAAAACTCATTAGGAAAACTCGCCTCATCATTGTCCTGACGCTGTAAAAATAAGACTGTATGGGAAACCATTACATGTATTGTATTGAGGAAATGAGGTTCCGGGTCCTTTTCCCAGATTATTATACATGTATACACTGCTCCTTTGATTTAATTAGATGTAAAATATTTTTAAAAGTACTCATACAGAGAAAACTCACTCATTGCTGCAGGTCTGTAGCTCCCGGTCTGAAAAAATTCGGATGGACGACCTGGGAGCTACAGGGCCACCCATTGAAAAAATTGTATATTTATTGCGCAGAAAAACGTGCGCTAGTTTTCAACTAATTAACCTTATTTATGCGCAAATTCTGTGAAAACAATTAGTACCATTATATTCTTCATGCAATTTACTACTGATATCGTCTCTTCACTTGCCTCAGACTTTCTCCGAAACATACTACCGACCTCGAAAAATCAAGTATGTTGAATTTTCATCGAGATCGTGAGTCGCCATTTTTACATGTAAACAAAGTGGACCATATGAATTTACGGGACTGGTGATGGTGTTGAAAAGACTATCCGAGGCAAATGAAGAGACGATATCAGTAGTAAATTGCATGAAGAATTTTATGGTACTAATTGTTTTCACAGAATTTGCGTACAAATAAGGTTAATTAGTCGAAAACTAGCGCAAATTTTTCTGCGCAATAAATATACAATTTTTTCAATGGGTGGCCCTGTAGCTCCCAGGTCGTCTATCCGAATTTTTTCAGACCGGGAGCTACAGAACTGCAGCTATCACCGGCAAGGAGCAAACAGTGTAACGCGTTTTGGCAATGACCTTTTTTATATGTACATGGCTGTGCAAAATATGTTTAGGCCAATTTTGCAACTCCTCAATTTTACTTTTATGAGACAACGTGAAAATTGATATTGAAGTTGGTACCTGTATATCTGAAAATTAAATTATGGCCTAAGTGCCTCTTGTTTCATATAATAATCGTAATCTTTTGAAACAAATATCATACGTGTAAATATCTGCAAAAATGGTTAATATTTTTTTCTAAAACAGATTCAGCCTTTATAATTGAAAACAAGAGGCCCATGGGCCACTTCGCTCACCTGAACAACAGTTCCTTGTATCATTCTATTTCAGTTTTTAAGTCACCTGAGGAAACTCAGGTGACTTATTGCTATCTGTTTTCGTCCGTCGTCGTGCGTCGTCCGTCGTGCGTTAATTTTATATTTTTAACTTCTTCTTGAAAACTACAAGGCCAGTTGTAACCATTATTGGTGTGAAGCATCTCTATGGTAAGAGGAATCTTAATTGTGAAATCCATGGCTCTACCACCCCCGGGGCGCCACAGGCGGGGCCAAATATGCAAAAAAAAGGCAAAAATCTTCTTCTCTACTCCCACACATGTGAGGAAAAAACTGAAAGCATGGTTATGATGTCCATGTAGCCCTCTACTAAAATTGTGAAATTCATGGCCCCTGGGTCAGGAATTCAGGCTCTAGGGTGGGGCCAATATGGCCATATAGTTAAAATGTATTAAATCTTAGAAAATCTTCTTCTCTACTTCCATATATATTTACTAAAAACTAAATGCATGGTTATAATGTCCATGAAATCTTCTGCCTAAATTGTGAAATTAAAAGACCCCTAGGATGGGGCCAATATAGCCATATAGTGAAAATGTGTTAAATCTTAGAAAATCTTCTTCTTTACTCCCACACATGTGGGAAAAAAACTGAATGCATGTTATGATGTCCACGAACTCCTCTACCTTAATTGTGAAATTCATGGCCCCTGGGTCAGGGGTTCAGGCCGTAGGGGGGGGGGCAATATGGCCATACAGTGTTAATGCATACAGATGTATAATGTTTAAAAATCTTCTTTTCTACTGTCACACATTTGTAAGAAAAACTGACTTCATGACTATGTAAACCAGGAAGTCCGCTACTAAAATTGTAAATTTCATGTCCCCTTGAGTATGGGTTTTGACTCTAGGGCGGGGCCAAAATGGATGTATAGTGTTAATGCATATAATGTTTAAAAATTATCTTCTCTACCCCCACACACCTGTAAGGAAAACTGAATTCATAATTTTGTAGACCAGGAAGCCCTCTACCAAAATTACAAAATTCATGTCCCCCGAGGTAGGGGTTCTGACTCTAGGGCGGGGCCAAAATAGTCATAAATTGTTAATTCATTTAATGTTTTAAAAAATCGTCTTCTTTACTTCTGCTGATACTGAATAAAAACTGACTTCATATAAAGAAAGAAAATAAAGCTATCTATCAAAATTTTATATTTCATGTCTCCAAATGTAGGGATTTGTATCTAGGGCGGGGCCAAAACACTAATATTGTGTATTGGGTAGGGGCTCTTAATGCAGGGTGTGGCCAAAATGGTCATGTTAATGTATATAATGTTAAAAAATGTTAAAAAACACAGAATAAAAACTGACTGCATATTTAGAAAAAAAAATTCAGCTGGCATCTTTAATAATATTTCATGTCACCTACATGTAAGGCAAGGGTTATGGCGGGGGGGGGGGGGGGATATATATATTAGTCTTATTATTTTATTCTGCTCAGGAATTTCAATGAAAGAAACGAGTAAATTCACATATTTAGAAAAGAGAAAGAATGAAGCTGTCTATCAAAGTTAAGATATTGTGAAAGCATTTGGAAAGAGTTCAGGGGGAGAGTTGTAACAGTTAATGGCGTTATCTTCCCTTGCTTCTTCATAATGGAGTTATCGTCCTTTGCTTGTTCATTCATTGAATATAATGTAATTAAGAAGTTGTATGATCATAAGAGTTATGCAAGTATTTTTATCATTTGAAACAAAAACAGTTTTTGAACTTTCTAAATAAACAAATAAACTTGTTAATAGTAAAGTAATAATTGGCTAACCAAAATCACTGATAAGCATGTAAAATGATTTTGATATAAATGCCAGATGGTGATTAAACGTCAATGAAGGTTGAATATCCAAAAGTTGGATCAGGAGAAGTGAGTAACACATTATAGCTTTTAAAGCTTTTTTTTTGTTTAAATGCCCACAGGGAGAGTTTCTGTCTGCTCCGGGGGATGGGAGGTTGTGTTGAATAAAACATGTACAATGTATACTAGCCACCTTGTTTTAGTTTATCTATGAAATCATATACACATAAAACCTATCTTGAAAGTTAACAAATATGGGAAAATTATTTTCTATCAGAGTCTTGCACCTTTTCAATATCAGATCATGCACTCTATTATGATCTTTAAGTTTTTCGCTAAAATTATAGATTTCATAGTCCTTTTTGAAAGATTTCAGGCAGGGTGGTGGTCGTCATTAAACAATATTATATTTTTTCTACTCCAGAATGTAACTTAGTTAAATGCATATATGAGACTCCTTGACAAGTTTGTGTATGGGCTATGGTACTCAGGTGACCGTTAAGGCCTATTGGCCTCCTGTTTTAACTTTTCCCTATATATTTCTATGTTAAAATTTGAACCCCTCTTGTGGCCCCAGTCTTATTCCGGGGGTCGCCATTTTAACAATTTAGAAACTACACTATCTTGGGATGCTTGCATAGTAATCTCACAAATTGTTGTTCTTCAGAAGATTTTTAAACATTTTCCCTATATATTTCTATACTACATGTATCTTTGAACCCGTGGTCAGAGCACGGATGCTGTCCCAGACAGGAAGTGTTATGTAATAGTTATACACACCCGTAAAAACAGGGATAGCTTTTCTATAATTTGTGCTGTACTTGTGATTTTCTATATATACCTGTCTGAATCATGCATTATTTTATCTTCATGCGGTAAATATAGAAAGCGCGTATTAACAGGGACTTATATATATACGTCCCTGGTATGATATATATTTCTGAAAACGCCCGTTTCGACAACATGTGCGCTTATGTAGAGATTTGCATTTCAATCAGAATGCCAGTTCACATAAAATATTAGTTATTTGAAATGAGAGAGAGAGAGAGAGAGAAAAGTGTCTCAACATTCGATAAGACTTCTCACCGCCGTGGTCAGAGCATGGGTGCTGTCACAGACAGGAAGTGTTATGTAATAGTTACACACCCGTAAACACAGGGATGACTGATTTTCAATGTACCTGTATTTTGTGTTCGAATATAGACGGTTTACCTAAAGCGCGTACGATATTTATTGTCGCCTTCATATAATAACGCGTTATTGCATATATCAAACTCCTTTAACTGTTTAATATTTTACTTTTTTCTGAAAACGGCTACATGTATTAAAACTTTACAGGTAACTCTTGATGGCTCGAACTTCGATCGCTCGAAGTTCTTGGTCGCTCGAAATGAGTCTCCGATCCCGACTTTTTTCCCTTTATAACTAAGCAAATTTACACTCTTGACCTCTCGAAATCCTTGATCCCTCGAAGTCAAACTGCAGTCCCGTTATTCATAATCTATTGTTTTTTACTCTCGATACCTCGAAGTAGCTGTGTATATGCAAGCGTTACCTAATTTTAACACCTACTTGGTCATTTAACAGGTCGGGTACACTACCTTATATGGATAGCATTATTGAACATGTGACAATATTTGCGTCAACCAGAGTCTCCAATCCAGTGAATCAGTCGCAAAGCATGACGGTCTACTACGTCTTTTCGTTTCAACAGACACACGTGGTTTTTGTCTGTTTTATACACAATATTTAATTGCTTGCCGGAAAAATTGTACAACTTGAATTTTACTTAAGAAGGTAAAAAAGGAAAGATTACGTACTATAGACTTTGTTTCATGCTCACATTGAAAAATGCTGTTGTTTAAGTTTATCAATTGCGGCTTCAAAAATCAATCAGTATCAAAAGACTGGCAAACATACGCATACAAATACAAACAGATTTTGAAAAGAAAAAACTGCATAGTTGTTTATTGGTGACTTAATCATTGTACACCAGAAATAAATACAGGTAATTGTACATTTTAATTCTAATTCAATAGGACGTATCTCTCTTTTGAACTTTGACAATGGGGTATTTAAATAGGTTGATATAAGGCCTCATAGGCAATATTTTTTAAATGTGAGCATAGAAATGAAAGATCGGACATAATTTTCCATATTTATTTCATAAATTCTTAAAAATAATTGAAAATGAGTTTCCAAAGGACAATTCAAAATGGTATATATTTTCAATACGTTTTGTATACACTGAAACTTGTAGTACCCCACAATGCCTTGCAACTCATTCATCTGATTGGTCTGTCGATGAAAGTAAAGAGATAGCTAATTTAGTATGCAAATTTATGCCGACGTCACAAAATCTAGTGGTCTCGACCTGTTTAAATGGCCCAATGCGTTAGACGCGGGACCCGTGTAACGGGATGTTTTTTCAAGTGACACTTATCCTGCAAGGTGATAATTGTTCTATGATTGACCATACCGTTGCCTAAAGTATAATTAACACAGACCGTCTTAAGATAATTTACATAAATGTACACACAATCTTATTTATTTAAAACGAGAGAGAGAGAGAGAGAGAGATAGATAGAGAGAGAGGCCGGAAAGTAGTTAATGAGTTAAGAGTCAGATTGAGGGGAAAACATACAAGTTGAGTTTATGCCTATGGTAGCGACCTCATAATAGTACATCGCGTAATATTTGTCTTCTTAAAATCTGTGGCATATTTTCAACTCATCTTATGCAAAAAAAATAATACTTTAAAATATTATTTATTTTCAAGTACACGTATATGCATGATTTGCGTGATACATTGCTATGTTTGGGGCTCTTGTACAATATTAACAAAATACATGTAGCAATAGAGAAAAATAATGAATTTTTCTTCTAATAATATCTATATCTAAATTCTAACAATAATTAAACAGCGCTTTTTTTTCTTCTTCTCGGTTTAATCCCTGATACCGAACACACACCTGTTACGGTGTCTTACACCATCGCGGTAAAATCGTGGCCCCGCGATCACCGCGATGACAATACCGCGACGGTGTATCGCGGAAAGGATTAAAACACCATCACGGTGTCGCGGGAAAATACGGGATCCGCGTTGGCCGTAGTGTATCTTTGAATCCCTCTTGGGGCCCAGTCCTAGTCCGGGGGTCACTATTTTAACAATTTAGAATCTACACTATCTTAGGATGCTAGCATAGTAATCTCAAAATTTGAAACACTGTAGTTCTTGGGAAGAAGATTTTTTTAACATTTCCCCATATATTTCTATGTTAAACTTTGAACCCCTATTGGGGCCCCAGTATTTGTCTGAGGTTCACGATTTTAACAATTTAGAATCGACATTATCTTAGGATGCTTGCATAGTAATCTCAAAATTTGTAGCATTGTAGTTCTTGAGAAGAAGATTTTTGAACATTTTCCCTATATATTTCTATGTTAAACTTTGAACCCGTTTTGGGGCCCCAGTATTAGTCCGGGAGTCAACATTATAACAATTTAGAATCTACACTATCTTAGGATGCTTGCATAGTAATCTCACAAATTGTAGCATTGTATTTCTAGAGAAGAAGATTTTTAAACATTTTCCCCATATATTTCTATGTTAAACTTTGAACCTCTTTTGGGGCCCCAGTATTAGTCCGGGGGTCACGATTTTAACAATTTAGAATCTTTACTTTATCTTTGGTGTAAATATTGGCATTTCTGGTACAGTGGTTCTTAAGAAGATTTTTTAAGACACACGCCCTATTTTCACAGTTTGGCAATTATCTCCCCTTTAAAAAGGGTTTTGTCTTTTATTGTAACAATTTACAATCCGCTTCTCATAAGGATGCTTTGTACCAAGTTTGGATAAATTTGGCCCAGTGGTTCTAGAAAAGAAGTCAAAAATGTGAAAAGTTTACAGACAGACGGACGGACGACGGAGAACGGGTAATCAAAAAAGCCGAAATTTCAAGTGAGCTAAAAAACGACTTGAGCGATGTCACAATGAATTTTTGCATTTTAAAATTTTTAAATGTAAAACATTCATTTTTAAAGATCTTTTGGGTTTTTTGTGTTTAAACGGAAAGGACCATTGTACTCGCTATTTGGAAAAGTTTTATGGGTATTTTCCATTGAGATTCATTGTTTTATATTACTTGACCTCGAGAAATCCATATGTGTAGCATTTTGACAGGGAAAATTCTACCTAACGCTTCTTGAAATAAATCGAGGGAAATGTTTTTTTAAAATCTTGTACTGTATAAAGGTAACAAGAGGCCCACAGGCTTTGACGGTCACCTGAGTACCATAGCCCTTAGATCGACGTGTCAGTGTCTCATGTTTGCATTTTAAGCTTCATTTTGAAGTCTAAACCCTAATCTAAGACTCCTCTCACTCTTACCCCAGTTTTATTATTTGGTGTTTTAAAAACTAATTCATAAAAATGTGTGTGTGTGTGTGGGGGGGGGGGGGGTGTACAAGATTCGGAGGAATCTCGGATTATCTAAACCTTAGCTCCAGGGGTAAAAATTGTAAACTTTTGGTAATAAGAGACCTTAAGGCCTTTAAAAGTTAACAGTTTCAGCCATGATGCACACAAAATGCATACAGCTTTTTTCTACAAATATAAAATGAACATGATATTAAAGTAGATATTCTAAAGTAGAACACATATTTAATTCAATATTGCCAAGTGACAATTTACCATGTTGTTTTCAAGATGGAGTTGAAATTGTTATGGATGACAAACAGCAATTACCCTATATATATTACCATATATAGATAACATATATAAAATTAATATCTGTTCAATATATGGTCATATTTATCATCCCCTCCCCCCCCCCCCCCCCCATACCCGATAAAAAGCCTCATCTTCTATCCCATGGCCTGGGCAGTGAATTTCACAATTTAAAGGACAGGTGACACAAAATCACTTTCTTCTAAAAACATTTTCTTTGATACAAATAAATCAGTTTACAACAATTTTCCCATTTGACTACCTTCAGATAAGAACACACAGCTCAATTAGGTGTGCGGAAAATCCCAGCTGCCGGTGATCTCCGAGTTTTGCCGATCTTTAATGAGATAAGAAACCCCTGTGTGGCATTCGTCAGAGATGACCTAGTCAGCAATCGGCTACATAGTAAACAGAGGATACTGCATTTGTGTTGCAAATGATGATTTTGAAATAAAGGACCATCAGATTAAAGTGAATTATTAAAAGCATATTTTATTGAATAGCCTAGCATATGAACCCTCTCCCGAAAACAAAGTAGTGAGATTATAGAATGTACAAGATAACATGTAGTATCGTTGGTTAATAGCACAGGATGAATGACCATTTTTAAGTTCTCCTTAAAGATAACTTAAAGGTGCTTAAAGTTAGCTTAAAGACCATCTTTAAGCCACCTTTAAGCTATATGTGTTGCTTAAAGGTGGCTTAAAGAAAGCGTAAAGATGGCTTAAAGGCAGCTTAAAGACTATCTTTAAGCCACCTTTAAGCTACCTTTAAGGAGAACTTATAGGTCCTTAATGTCCAAACTTCTTTAAGCCACCTTTAAGCTACCTTTAAGCCACCTTTAAGCCACCTTTAAGCCATTAAAAATCTTTTAATTCAATATTGTGCTTAATTTACCAACAAAATGTATTAGCTTTATGATAGAAAAGGTATTAAAAACGGTTTTTGTTCTAGAAAATAAAATAAAAAAAAAAAATTCAATACGACCAAGACGAGGATTGAACCCGGGACCCTTCGTTTACCAGCATCACCTCACTCCCTCTGCGCCACGGCAACTTATATATTAATGAGGTTTTTATATCCTATAAATTAGTGGCTATTGAATTAATGTTTTTTACTTGAAAAGATTTTTACTTCCATTCAGTTTGTAACAATCAATTATTTTTAAATTGAATGCATGCATGTATTTAGAATGAAATACTAAACTTGGTCTTCAGTGAAAAAAATATATTATACCTAAATGGAAACCGTTAGGCTTACTAGTACTTAGTTAATAAATTTAAACCAAGTAGATATAGGCTATGTTCATCTAATTCATAGCTAAATGAAATTAAATGCAAGGAAGAAAATGAAATTTCTTTTATTAAATGCATTGAAACTATTAGCTAGGGTATTAGTTCTACGCAATTTCCCGGTTTTCATGATCACGGCGCCGTTCCAGTATGAATAATTTTAATAATATTGATTATTATACATTTACAACAGATCTAGAATAACAAATAAAATGATATATGTTTAAATGGTTAATTGTATACATGATTTTAAAACTATCAATTCTATAACAATTTCAATATTACCAATTACCGGTGACGTATTTACTGCATGTGGCAATTGCAAATGATGTATGCATATACTTGTACATACAATTGTATGATGCACCAGACCGGGTATGTGACATATTTACCCTTATACATATATTTAAATAATTAACCCCCATTCATGATCACCGGTACAGTAATTAATTAGCCTCTAGATTTTACTCTTCCATACATGTATCTTTAATTTGTAGACGTAACATTTTTAAAACCAACAGCTAGGAAATAATACTTTGAAAATGAATTACAAATGTAAATAAACTTTCATTCACTAGACTTATCGTATACACGTACATACTAAGATTTCAACGCCTTTAGAAACCCTGACGTGCACCTGGGCACACGACACACCTGTTGTGTATATCTTGTATATTCTGTGTTAGTTCCAGGGGTTTTCTTAACTTGGACAAACAATAGACTCTAATTAGATATACACAAACGAACAAAACTATGTCTAGACAAACAAAGCGGTAATATCCCGCCCGATATAACCAAGGCAGTTGAGAGTCTTTTCATCTTTAACATGTATCTAGCATATCTAGAATTAGACCTATAAATGATTACAATTGAAAAAAATACATATCTTAAACCGATTAAATTAAATCATGCATTTTTGGTTCATTTTTATTAATCTTGTTTAATAACCGGCTGAACTAAGAGAGAGAGAGAGAGAGAGAGAGAGAGAGAGAGAGAGAGAGAGAGATATTTCACCGAAGAATTTATAATCGGAAACAAACATACTTTTATATAATTTCATGCGCAGATTTAGATACAGAGACTGCGCTCACCCCTACAATCATTTTGAAAAAAGAAATTATAAAGAATTTTATAACGGCAATCTGTTTATTGGAGCGATGTTGATGATAGCGATCTGTGTTTAATGGAGCGACAATTAAAACCGCCTGGAACACCCCCCCCTTCCTTGGAAATTATATCATCACTCGGATCACCCCCTCCCATCCCTATAAAAGAGCTTTTGCATTAAATATATGTTTTCAAGATGAATCTGTTCAGCTTGATCAAACCTGACTTAAAGGGAACTTAAAGATGGTGTAAAGACAACTTAAAGGGAGCGTAAATGCCAATTAAAGATGCTTAAAGGTGGCTTAAAGATGGCTTAAAGGTGACTTAAAGAAGTTTGGACATTAAGGACCTATAAGCTCAGCTTAAAGGTGACTTAAAGGTGGCTTAAAGATTGTATATCCTTTAAGCCACCTTTATTTTCAAACATGTCTACAATTATTTTATTAAAAACAATTTATTTTATAAATATCAAGCTGGTTTTCTGCCTGGCCATTCAACTTTATATCAGTTGCTAGAAACATATCACAGTATTGTTAAAGCTATAGATGAAGGGAAATTTTGCTGTATGGTATTTTGTGATTTGTCAAAAGCAGAGTGTGGCATAGAGGTCTACTTTTTAAATTACAAACATATGGTATATGTGGCAATATCTTTAATTGGTTCGAAAGCTATTTATGTAATCGTAAACAAAAAGTTATGTATAAGGATATATTATCCTCCTGTAGAGGAGTCAATGCTGGTGTACCACAGGGCTCAGTTCTTGGCCCTCTTTTATTTTTTATTTATGTTAACGATGTGTCAGAAAATATGCTTTCACTGTGTAGACTGTTTGCTGATGATAATTCTTTACAATCTTCTTCATACAATGCTGCCAATATTGAATATGTCTTGAATCATGATCTAAAAGTCCTAGAAAACTGGTCATCCAATTGGCTGTTAAAATTTAATCCATCCAAAACAAAAGCAATATTTTTTACACTTAAAACAAATTTTTACATTCCCAAACTCCAATTCCAAAATAGTCGATTAGAATATGTTTCATCACACAAACACCTGGGATTACTTTTTTGTCAGAACCTTTGTTGGTCTGAGTATATCGATAATATTGTTAAAAATGCATACCAAAGATTAGGCCTGTTGAAGAAGCTCAAATTTAGCATAGGTAGAAATACTTTATCCAAAATGTACATGACTTTTATTCGACCTTTAATTGAATACTGCTCTGTTGTCTGGGATGGTTGTTCGTTTCAAGATGTCGAAAAATTAGAAAAAGTTCAACTCTATGCAGCAAGAATCATCACTGGCTTACCCATACTATCTTCAAGAGAGTCTCTTTATTTAGAAACAGGTTGGACGCCTCTCTCAGAGAGACGAAAATTAGCAAAATTAAGCACAATGTATAAAATTCATAATAATTTGGTACCGGACTATCTAAAAAATATTTTTCCTTCTACCAGGTCCTTAGAATCGAATTACAATACACGCAATCGAGAAGACTATACTATTCCGAAATGTAGACTAGAACTATTCAAGAAATCGTTTGTTCCTGACACGATCAATAAATGGAACAGTTTAAGTTCAATCACCAGAAATAAGTTCAATCACCAGAAATAATTCATCGTTTACAAGTTTCAAAAGCAGTATTCAATTAAACCAAATTAAACCCCCGTCCTATTTTTGCTTCGGCAAGAGACGACTTAACATTATACACACAAAACTTAGACATAACTGTATCTTAAACTTCGACCTTTTCAGAAGAAATATTATTGAAAGCCCTAATTGCCAATGTGGATTACCAGAAGATTCTTATCATTTGTTTTTTGGATGTAAGAAATATACCAATGCACGAAATGAACTGTTTTCAAACCTTTTAAATTTAAATCAAATTAACATTATTAATTGTCATTTACTTTTGTGGGGAGATGAATCTCTGACTGTCAATTTAAACCAACGTATTTTTTTAGCTGTTCAAAATTTTATCAGAGATTGTGGTAGATTCTCGTAATTTTAGTCTCACTGCCTAGACCAAATTCAAACAGAACTGTTTATAAATACATGTACGTTTGTTCAATAATTAAATCATTTTAATATTATCCATTTCTATGTACTTTCCATTCTAAACTACTACACAGTTGTAAATTTTTATACTTGGTAAGAACCTCGTAAGTTGTTAGAACTTGTGTTCGAACCATTTGTAATTTATGCAATAAAATATGTTCAAACCAAGCCACCTTTACGCCACCTTTAAGTCACCTTTAAGGACTTGCTTAAAGATTGTTTTTCGCCCTGTGTAGAGTTTTTGAGATATTTTTTTGTGTACATAAGATACCGGTAATAGAAAATTATCAAAATAATAAGTAATTAAATTAAAGTGAATCTGAAAATTCTGTGATTGATAATGGCAAATTATCATCCCATCCTGTCAGCCAGACAGGCAACAACTTTATTAGAATCTCAATATTCGGTAAAGTTGGAAATATGTTTGAAAATGCATATTGATCCAATCTTGTAGATCCAAAACATTGATTTAAATAAGGTTGATATTGATCTAAATAATTTTTCTTTAAAAGATTCAACTTTGAGCCCAATGAGTTAGATTTTTATTACTAGTATATCACATATATAAATTATTTCTTTGTGTACTATTTGTAACAATAGGCGTTGCTGTAAAAAAAAAAATCATTCATTGTCCATCTGAATCTAATGTCAGTATATAAGAAGTCATCAGTGTGCATAACAGCTCGATTTTGTTGGTTTTTTGGTTTAAGGTTTGATCAACAGAGAATAAATTATAGACAACTCAGAAGAACTACCCCCCAAAAAATGATATTCATAAATTATTGAAAGAAAGATCAAATTCCATTTGGATATAAAACTTCAAGGAGTCTGGGATTAATACATTTTCAAAATCTGAATACTATGTAGAAAAACTATTGTTTCAGTTTTAACTGATTATGAAAATTGATAGTCTTTCTGATTAAATTTCCGTCAAAAATTATAATCCTTGTATAATTAAAATGATGTGGTATTATATTCAGACAAATGTTGAATGCAAAGAATGTGACACAGCAACTCATATTGTTGCATAAATTAAACAGAAAAACAAACATGATCAGAAAACACACTCAAAAATGAAATAAAAAGATATTTGAGTTATGAAGCACATAGGTCAATTAAAAGTTAAATTAACAGTTCACCATTTTTACTCCAATTCATAATTGCTGAGGAAACAGAAATGGGGTTTCTAAGCTTAGAATAGTACATGTTTCTGTACAGGGTTCTCAGACTTTTAATATCAATTAGCAAAATTTATTGACTTCAGATTATAGATAAGAGCAATTTAGACATCCCTGTGGTTGAAACATACAGCGAATGGGTAGTGTGAGTCGGCTTTTACGTTTTCCGATCTCAGAGGCTTTAGAAATGCATATTGAGTCACGCGTCTTATCAGCTCTATAATTCAGCAATAGCTGTGAAACAGATGGGAGTAGCAGGAGAAATTTTGCAGAAATTTTATCACACTAACAATCCAACTTGTTGGTCAATGTTTTTGTGATTGTGTCCCCTGTCCTTTAACATCAGGACATTATGAACATAATAACAGTGCATGACTTATATCTACTACGACTGTGCTAGTACAGAAAAAAATATTAAATCAATACATTTTCACTATGTGGCCATATTTGCCCTGCCCTAAGGCCTGAACCCCTGACCCGGGGACCATGAATTTCACAATTTAGGTAGAGGGCTTGGACATCATAACCATGCATTTAGTTTTTCTCAAAGATATATGGGAGTAAAGAAGATTTTGTAAGATTTAATATATTATTACTAGGGCCTGAACGCCTGTCCCAGGGACCATGAGGAGGTGGACTTCGTCAGAATCATGCATTAAGTTTTTCACAAACATGTATGGGAGAAAAGAAGAAGATTTTTGAAAATATGGCTTTTATTGCATATTTGGCCCCTCCTATGGCGTCCCGGGGGTGGTATAGCCATGCATTTCACAATTTACATTCCTCTTACCATAGAGATGCCTCACACCAAAATGGTAACAATTGGCCTTGTAGTTTTCAAGAAGACGTTAAAAAAGTAAAATTGTTAACGCACGATGGACGACGCACGATGACGGACGAAGACCAATTGCAATAGGTCACCTGAGTGACTCAGGTGACATAAAAAACGATACAAAATGTGATTCGTACTGTGCAAACATCTTGATGTAGTGTGTATTTAGAACCATTTTAACAAGATTTTGGACTTTGGGTAGTTGCGTCAACAGCAATGTAACGTAGGCCTGTCTATTTCATTGCTGGCCACTCAGCCATGGCTTTTTGAAATCAAAAAGCAAAGACTACGCAATCTATGCATTTTTCACTCAAACCCGGCGTCATTTTTAACTTGTTTTGATGCAAGAAATAGATAGTTACGTCCTACCGAAAGTCCAAGGTCTTGTTAAAATGGTTCTAGTGTCTTCAGTTTGTTACCTTCAATCAACTACGTGTAATAGGGGCATGAATAAGTTGCAAATTATACACATAGGAATATTCATGTCCCGGTTATGAAGAAAGAATGTAGGTTGTTATATCTTCTTAACAAGAAGTATATCCCAGTTATTGACACATTGTGTTTTACTCATCTAAGCACCCTTTATCAGTGATGGGGCCAAACGAGGAGAGCAAAGAATTTAAGTTATCATTCAAAATACTAGACAAAAAGGCAACCCATTTTTCCTGGTTTTGCGAAAGCTGATCTTCTATTTTGATGCACGACACTTATTTATTTAAATGCTTAGCTTGTTAGTATTTTGTCTTATGGCCATTTGTAATATTCTAATACAAATTCCCATAAAAAAAACCTCTAAAAGGAACACTTTAGGAACAAAATATACATGTGTAACTCCTTTACTTATGAACTGCGTATCTCATATTTTACAAAAGCCAATGAACTTGCATGTTCTTTATAATTTTCATTGTATGACATTGAAGTTGCATGCAGCACATGTATATATACCGTCTTTTAAACAATAAATACTCACCAAAAAGAAAGCCAGAAGTTTCGAAGAAATACATCTTAACTATGATCCTTACATTGCGTAGTTGAAATTTCGGTCTTTCGTCTTCTTTATAAACAGTCTCTAACAGTCATATGCACACACTTTAATGCACCTAACGTAATCTCTTTACGTAGAGATTACTTTAAAATTCTTTAAAGGGTAACAGACCTACCTCAGGTAGTAATGACCTATACACAGATTTTAGTCTGTAAAAATACTGTTATCGATTTTGTTTGTAGCATACTTTTCCCCAAACCAGAATAAATTTTTTTTTTTAATTTATGGCAATCGCACTTTTTTTTTACCTCTCCAGAAGAGCTCGGGGAAAAACTGTTACATCGAATCTAATAGAATCACTGGATGTTAGAATTTTGTACAAAAGTAATTGCTTTCCATCTTAATTCAGTATTTGTCTTTCATCCTCGAATGTCTGTTTTGTTGTTTTTTTCAGGGTATACCATTGAATTAAATAAAGCTCAGCTCAAATTTCAGCAGAAATTTTATAGCCCTGTATTTATATCAAGTTTTATCAAAAGGGTGTATTGTTGTCATAGACGCAAACGTTATACATTCAAGGTAACTTTCCGCATGTCGGAAGAAAACCAAGAAAATACGATTGAATTTCATGAATGGCATGCATAGTGCAAGGTGTTTTTGTTTTGTTTTTGTTTTTGTTTTTTTTTTTTCAATTGAAGAATATTAGTCCCCAACATCCTGTCATCGATTAAAATTGAAAGCTGTTTGGCATCCTATAAATATTTTAAATAAAAAAGTAATGCTTAAATGAAATGCAACAATAGTTTTTAAATGTATTTTATTTCAGAATATGGAAAAGGATTTTTTTAATTACATGTCAACTCAAATGGTATTGTCTTCGATGTTTAAAAATTAAATTAAGTATTTCCATTACCATATTGTGTGTTTTTCTAAAACATAGATAAAATTATATAAAGAAGGAATTCGAAGGGGGCTCTGGATATTTTTACCTAGTTTTACATGTAATTCATATGATATCAATACTAGTAGTTAGAAATTACTTACTATATCACTGCAGATTTTAATATTGGTAATAATTCAGTTTGGGGAGGGGTGTGTGCAGCGTATCAGACGTTTTTATTCATTAATAAGCAGAAACATTTAAATGCATTAATCTGTAAGTAATGAATTCAACCGTTTACGCAACATCACTATCACAAAAAAGGCTGAAAAGATTTAAATTAGTTGATATATACTTTGCTCTCTTGTGTACAGTATAATTATACATTTACTAAATACAAAGTTTGGCACTGTTAAACTGCTTCCCCATACACTATTTTGTTCAGATTTACATGGAATAGATATTTGTGTATAAACGCCATTTAAGTACAACAAAACAATTTGTCAATGAATTAAATGCATACGTATACAATTACGAGGGTTGATCCGAGTGTTATGCAACAGATGCGAAAAAGTCATGAAAACTCGGCGTAACGCGATAAAAATTTGCACTTTTAAATACCTAGCTATTCTAATTCAGGTCTGAATTTTCAAATTAAGCAATATAATTATTTCTGAAGATACCATAAGGATTGTTTACAGAATGTGAGGTAAGAATAGTCGCCGCGCGCCTGCAACGTTATATTTGGATTCTTGAAATTTTAAATCCATTACAAAGTCCTTAACAGAGAATTGTCCGCGATTCCGTTCTCACAATTAATTGTCATTATGAAATTTGGAGCAGTCAAAAACTAATTTGCCAAGAATTACTGAAAACTGAAAGATAAAACTGTAAGAATTATTGAATTTCAATATTAAGAGTGTAGGATAGTGAAATTACACCTATAGGGGGCAATATTCACGGTCTAGACTAGAATGAGGCTTTGCCGAGATCTTGTCCCCGAGGTGAATTTTCACTATCACATATACGAGTACATAATAAAAGGTTATTTTTCTCGCATTATTTTATGTCATAAAACAATGTCTGGCAACTTTCCGTTATGGAGTTTACAAATTTATTTTCGATTTATCCCTCCGCTTTCTACATATAGTGCAAGTAAAGAAGATCGAGAGCATACGACATTTTTGTTTCAATGGAAATATGTTAAATTGTAATCAGTTAAGCAAAACAATTATTTCATGGATTAGCACGTTCGATCATTTATTATTTTCTTACAGCAGACGATGTTTGTTTACGTTTAAGAGCGGCGTTGTGATACACATTGTAAGACAGAAATACATGTATGCTGTCTTCCACTGAACAAACCAATCTCACACCGGTGATTATACGATAATTGATCTTCTTCCATTGCAAGGAATGAAGTTCACTCATAGTCAAGTCATATTGTTCATAGCCGATGAATGTTTACAACTCGATTTAATTGTCATTTTTGATTTTGAAATTACTGGGTGACAGAAAATACAAAATTTACAACATAACAACTTTGAAATTTTGTATTGTATTTTACTGTGACAGTCACCCTGTAAATTCAAATTTTACAACATGACACACAATGCAGATTATATAACTTGTACAAAATTTGAATAAAAATGGTATGAGATAAAAACGTTTACTAACTTAGCATTTTCCGATATATTTTACAGGGCTTGCCAACATCCACCATTATCTGACATAGGTTCTAGCCATAGAACAAAAAAGTCTTATGTTAATACCTGGACTGATGTCTCCTTATCACACTGCAATGTTACAATCATCTGCTGATGCGAGTCTTGAAGGATGTAGAAACAATGTCTTAGTTTTTATGAAGAACATGTGATTAATTTGATTTTGAAAGTGCATTGTAAATGCCATTCGTTTTCTTACAAAATTTTAAAATATTTTCATTGAAATATAACTTGCCAGATGTACGAAAGTACATCAGACCACATAAACGTCTTGTCAAAAATTATTTAAAATGAGCCTTTTTTATCGATTAAGGTGTCTGATATATCTTGTAGTCGTTGTCGGCTCTTTATAATCCATTTACCATTATCCTTTGAAATGGAAGATAATTAAAAAAACTGAATATTGAGTAGAGTGCTTGAAAATCTCTCAAACATTGTGTCCAATCAAATCAAAACATTTAATTTCATTAATAAGATTTAACTTATCAGAGTTCAATCCATTTATCAAAGGGAAATCATATTTAGATTTCATCATATTAACATTTTATTTTATTATCAACTCGTAAATCTAGGCACGTATTTCACAACTATTATTCCCACAATAATCTGCGCCTCCTGGTATTAGCCTTACCATCGGCCCTAAATTTTGGGCTATTAGCCAAACCCGTGACGTCATTTTGTACTTGCATCAGTCCTTCAAAAAATTCAAGAGGTAAGACGTGTTTTTGTTTCAGGTCAACCATTTTGTTAATGTTTTGATTATGCCGTCGTTTTGTGTAAATTATTTTGTTACGACGAATTCTTATTACAAATTCTTAATTCTCTGAAACCTTTCAATCGCCGATGACAATTTAAAGCTTAGATTTTTTATGGATTTAATCGGTTCGTAATACGGCACATGTAGCAATTGCTCGATCGTGCACGTGTTTTCAAAACATCCGACGATTCTTTGTTTTATCTTACAAAATTTATATGTGTTGATTTATTCTTTTTATTTTTAATGAGTAAACTATGCCAAAGAGGGAGGTTCGAGAGGCCCCGGCTGCACCACGTGCAAAGCCGCGCGACCGGAAGCGGGTCGCAACAGACAGCGCTGGTTCGGATGGTCCACAGCATAGTGTAAATCTGGTCGATCTATCTGGTCCCCAGCATAGTGCAAATCTGGTTGATTTCCCTACCTCACCTAACCTAAATAGGGAAACCATGTCGACCCAAAAGCAACCACCAGCGCTGAACAGGGAGCAGTTGGACGAGGTGACACGGGCAGTCATTGCCGCCATGTCTTGTAGAACAGAGACCTCTCATCCCCAGAACGAGATGACGCAGGATGCATCCGCAGAGTATCCAGGTACTGACATTCTACCTACACTAGCCATAAGTAACAATCAAAAGTCTCATGTGCAAAGTTACCATAATGACCTTGGGCACAATGTTTCCAATAACCTTAAGCTAAAAATAGCTAACGGCGAGTATGTTAACTTGGGTCTTTTAGTCGATCGCACTAATGAATCTGATCCTAATGACGATACAAATACTTCTCTATGCAAGGTGGCAACATTACCTTGTCATCCAAATACAAACCCAAGGTTATTACAGATATTCAGGTATGGACTGATGCATTTCTTGTCTATGCCTCTATATATGTCCTAGCACACCCTGAGTGCAGTACAGCTTTATTCAAATATATGCATACTATCAGGCTAGGGGCTAGTCGTGCAAAAGCTCTCGGCTGGAGAGATTATGACATCCAATTCCGTTTGAAAAAACAATGTAATCCAAATATGTCATTTGCTGTTGTTGACCAAGAGTTGTGGCTTTTATATATGTACAGCCCTCTGGCTGTTCAAGGGTCTGTGACACAAAACATCCCCCTTAGGTGTTATGAATTCAATTATAAAGGTCAATGCAACAAAAGTGTATGCCAATACAAGCATGAGTGCATTTTGTGTTCTTTAAATCACCCCTATATCAAATGCAGACGCGGTTCAGGTTCTGATTCAACTTACAGGCCAAACAGCGTTTCAACATCCTGGCGCCCTCAGTTACCTAGAATGCAGTCAACCACGTCCACCTATGCTAGACCTGCCCTACCTCAGCGTCCCAGAGCCCCCCAAGCAACCCACCAATTTAGACCTTAGCAGCATTGCTCACTCTCCGGTTAATGTCCTAAACTTAAGTAAATATCTCGCTCACTATCCAGATCAACTAGCTGCTTTTGAATTATTACATGGTTTTACATATGGGTTTAAGCTTGGTTACCAGGGTCCACGGGTTGCATCAGACGCTAAAAACCTTAAATCTTTGTACTGTTTACAGCGGGAAGCTATGCAGGCCGTCAACAAGGAACTAATTTTGGGGAGGGTTGCGGGCCCCTTTGTGTTTTCACCACTTCCTAATCTAAGGTTGTCACCGGTGGGCATGGTACCTAAAAAAGATGGCTCATTTCGACTCATTCACCACCTATCATACCCATCTGGATCTAGTGTTAATGACTTTATTGACAAAAGTTTGTGTTCAGTCAAATATTCCTCTTTTGATGAAGCCCTTAGTATGTTAGCTAATCTGGGTCCTGGGGCACAAATAGCTCGCCTTGATATTAAAAGTGCATTTAGATTGCTACCGATTCACATGTCTGAATTTGAGTTGTTAGGTTTTAAGATACAGGACATGATTTTTATTGACAAGTGTTTACCATTTGGCTGCTCTGTTAGCTGTGCTAAGTTCGAGAAATTTTCAACATTTTTAGAATGGGTATTTAGGGACAGATCAAGTTGTGACAACATAGTGCATTATTTGGATGATTTTTACTAGCTGGAAAAGCTAGATCACAGGACTGTGCCTATCTGATGGGTGTTTTTAGGGAAATTTGTACAGAGTTAGGAGTCCCGTTAGCTGAAGACAAAACTCTTGGTCCCGCAAACTGTCTAGTGTATCTTGGCTTAGAAATTAACACATCTAGTATGACTGTTAAGATCCCCTTGGACAAAATTCAGCAGTTAAAGTTCAAGTTGTTGCATATTTTAAAAAAACACAAAGTAACTTTACTAGAACTTCAAGAATTAACTGGGTTGCTGAACTTCTGTATTCGTGCTATCCCAGCTGGTAGGGCATTTGTTAGAAGGTTGTATGATGCATCCTGTGGGCTGTCGCGTCCTTATCACAGGCGTAGGGTTACTGAGGAAATGAGAAGGGATATTGACACTTGGTTAATGTTTTTGGAAAATTTCAATGGAGTTACATCATATAGATTGGTCAATTGGTCAAATGATTTTGATCTCCAGTTATATACAGATAGTGCAGGTAATGCTGATTTAGGTTGCGGGGCAGTTTTTGGTCATCATTGG
>WFKH01010931.1:36286831-36300472 GCA_016163765.1 Magallana hongkongensis
ACCCACACAAAGAGTCGGGTCTAGGTGACACAGGATATCGAGGTTGTGGTTGAGCCGTTCTTTTCAATCGCAACCACTCGGAATGTGGAATGGCGGCGCTACTTTTCCCGTTGACTTTTTTGTACCTGTCCTCTTCTTCCAAAAATTTTCGTTGTTTTTCTTGTCTAACTAGCTCCTCCTCTTTTCGTTTCTTAGCCTTTTCAACCCAATCATCATAAGATATCTGGTGTGGAGCTCTTTTTACAAACTCCTCCTTTTCAATGACTTGTAGTTGTTCAAAATCAGCACGAAGTATTTTTTGGATTAGATATTTCTTTTCATCGTGGTAATCCATCCATTCTTCGTACGTGATGGCAGTCATAAGTAATTGCTGACGTTTCTCCTCCAGTTTTTTCTTTTGTGCCATGAAATCTTGCAAAGTTCTTAACCTTTCAACATTTGGGATTTTCTTGGACTTTTGTCGTCGACTTATCCAACTATTGTAAGATTTGATATTGTGGATGGGGTCGGGATTCCTTCCATCTCCAATGTCTGTTGACCCTAGCTGAATCAAACCATGAATGGGACGAGTTATCTGTCTTGGAGGACCATAGTTAGCTTCTTTCTTCTTCTGAACCCATTCCTTGAAGGCATCGGAGTCTTCATCGTCATCGCTATTGCTCGAATCCGATGACTCTGATTTTGTCCTGCGCTCCTGTGCTTGCTTTTTGCGTAACCAACTTTCGTGTGAAATCCCTGAATTTCTAGATGATGATGAATGAGCACTGTCAGACCGGTTCGCAGCTAACGATATCTTTCTTTTAAATTCCTTAAACGACTCCATTGTTTCTGGTTTCATAAGGTTCTTAACAGATCTGTAAAATAATTTACAGGTACAACTTATTTTTAAAATATCTTTCAAACTACAAAAAAAAAATTACCAAGAGGTTCATAGGATTAATACATGTGACATAGTAATGAACGTTAACTAAAAGTTACGTTTTTCAATAGTTATTTTCTTGTTCATTCTAAACATGCACATTGTATAACTACAAACTAATCAAACTTAAAATATAGTTTAAAAAATTACCTTGCTCTGGCAGAAAAGCGAACATTTTTAGGTGAACTGGAGCCCTTAGATTTTAAACTGCTCTTTCTACTGATGGCACTATTACGTTCGTCTTGCTCTCTCGGAGACTCTGAAGGACTGTCGTCTTTACTGTTATGCCCGTTTGAGTTTTCTTCGGGACTCAATTGTGCTTTAATTGAATTATTTTCCATATTGTCAACAGATTTGACCATTTCCGATTTATTATCTTCAACAGAAGATTTTGCAACAACAATCTCTGAAGAATCCTTTCTAAACTTAATAATACGGGATTTACTTGAATGAGAAGGATATTGTTTACTTTGAATGAGTTTGTCATTGTTTTCTAGAAAGTTTCGATATTTTTTCTCCAATGCAGAATCCAATTCTCTCGAGATCGGGCTGGTTTGCGATATCACCCAAAAACTTTCCACGTTTGATTTGATCATATTGTTATTTTTATCTGTGCGAGCTGACAGTAACTTATGTGGTAAGTCTTGCCTGTATGATGACGTTGTAGCATTGATTGATCGCGAATTACCTCCAGCAGATGTCGCCTTAGGTTTATAGTTCTTTTTAGAATCACATTTATTAGGATCATGTAAATGTGAAGTGCTAAACACTCGTTGTTTGCCGAAGGAGGCTGTATCCTTTTGACCACGTAGATTTAGCTGCATTAAACGCAGTCTCTTTTCGCATTGAAAAGACTGGAGAGATTTTGCTAGATCCACGGGGCTTTTCGAGTACACATCTTTGATATGAACACTTGCTCCTGCATCCAACAGCATGTTCACAATATGAATGCGGTCTTTACAGACAGCAGCATGCAACGCTGTTCTTCCAAAATGAGTACGTCCATTCACATTTACACCTGTAATCAAAAGAAATGTTACGTTTTAAATTAATGATACAAAGAATTTTCTTAAAACATAACATTAATTCAATTTTCGCTCTGTAATAAATCAATCAAAACCTAATTGATAAAAAATGCATGATTGCGAGGTAGTTACAACTATTTAAAGTTATGAAAAAGTACCTATCGATGTAAGTAAATTGCACATTTTCATCAGCCCAGTATAGGAGGCTACGAACAAAGCCGCCGTTGATCGTTCTTGGACCATTTGTTCTATTTTCTCGTCAGTTTGACCAACAACGATGCTCCCCTTCATATGAACCCCGCCGCTGTGATAAACATATTCCGTGTTATTCTGTACCACAGCTTGGTAGAGTTCCTCCCAAGACTCCATGATCTGGACACGCAGGAGATAGCCATCTCTGACATTCTCCTGGATGAGTAACCGCTCCTTGTCACTGAGACATTCCCCGTCCGGGTATGTTAGCCGGTATATATAGGATGGTAAGCCCGCGGCCACCTCCAGTTTTCCTTTCACTTCGTTAACGTAAATTCCTGAGGGAAGGCGGCGTAGGGTACATACTTCCTCTGTTGGTAAAACAACGAACAATGTAAAAGTTCCGTCAGGACTTCTTAAATCCGTTAACGCCATGTTTATCCTAGTAAGTTCTTTTGGCTGCCTTGTGCTGCAAATTGAAAAAAAGTTCAAGCCATTGTATCGTCGAGTTATGTGTGCATTGCAGGTGATCCGCAATCACATTTGCAAATATTGGTTTTGTCAATGCGTGTCTATTGATTACATATCAAAAGTTTACAAGGGTTGGACATTTCGTTACGTGATTAACACTGAATGTATTTCGATAAATCTACCTGTGCGAACTGTGAGCTTTCCCAAAGTGAAATACCCCCACTTAGTGAGTTATAAATACTTCTGCCGACAAGTGCGTACTTTACAATTTATTTAAGCCATGTGAGAAGCAATTGTCTGTTTTGGCAAATTGTTTTGAATTGGTATTCCTAATAAAAAAAGTTCACTATACTTATTCAGCGAATGGACTTTATGGGCTTCTGCCAACTCTTTCAGTCTTAATTTGTAAGAGATATGATTTAAAGTTCCTTCAAAAGCAGTAGAAAATGAAATTTGAGAAGTAATAGTAATTAAATTCACCGATCATCTATGTTTAGTTATGTGTGTGCATTAAAAATCACATTCATAGCGACAGACTTATTTAAGTAATCTTGAGTTTGCCATAATTTAATTCGAATTCATATCTATGTACGCTTATCGTTTTCAAATTTTAAGATCCGTGGAACCTGAGTCATATCGACAGTGGGTGTGTGTATTTGGTATTTTCTATTGATTCAATTCAAATTTAATCCAATAAAGTTTAAATTAATTTAAACCGGACTTTTCCAGAGGGCACATTTTGTATTGTTATTTTTAAAACGATTATGGGTTTAATTGCATTTAAAATGACTTACAGCAGTTTTACTTAGTGAGCCGGTCTATTAAGAACATGTGAACAAACACAAACTTTCATTACGGATATTGATCTTTATAATTCAATATTTACGTCAGATTTAAATGCTAGTCATTTTCTTTATTAAAATGAATGTTCGTAATTTGTTTTGACATTCAAAAATTACTTAGCATATGTTAATAAAAGTTTAAACAAACAATCATCAGGCATACTTAAAAATGAAATTTCAAATAAGATTTACCATTTGATGTTAATTGACTGGTAACCAGTATAACCTACATCCAAATAGCATTGTAAAAACCAGTCCAATTCACATCATTATAAACCTTCTCAGTAATAAAGCTCTTCTCCAATATCCTTGCGTTCCTACCACAAAGTAATCAGTTTTACTTTTTTTTTCTTTCGCTGATAGCGACGAATTGGAAGTTTTAAATTTCAAAGTACATAAATCCATTCAAAAGTCTTCAAGCAAGTCTCTTCGGCAATCCTCGAACAAAGTGCCACAGATAGATTTAAATGCTAACAAAGCTTAGTTAAACGAAGAGGAAAGCGTGGTATTCGTATATATTCATTATCTGGAAGGCATTGAAACTTTAAACCAGTCCTGTCATTTTGAGCATTGTGCGTTTATCATTTTGAAATATACCTGTTTGCCATAGAATTATCAGGCGGCACCAAAAAAAAAATGTTCAGTATTAATTATCATTTCTGATCACTGCGTTGATATGATAGAAAAATCTTATCAATATACATGTATATTACATGGAAAGAAAACAATTTACTTGAATAGTGTGCATTAGCTTAGGTTCGCCTTGATAGTCTAAATCTACAGGCGACATTGTCGTGAGGACGGACAGAATGTTCATTTCAATTTAAAACACGAATGTTCATTTATATTAACACGGATGTTCATTTATATTAAACTAAGACTTAAATGTTGCTATGACAATATAAAGATACTGAAACATTTTGTCCTAGTTTTAATAGTTTTAATAGTTTCAATTGCGATTGTTTGCCCTATATTTGAGTGGATGAAATCAAAACGGGACTCGGCTTGTTCTACGATGGTTAATAACTGTTACATTTATATATTTTCAAATTATTGATGTGAATTTTAAAAAAGGCAGACGTTTTGAGAAGTTTCCAGAAAACGACACTAAGTAAATTAAAACTAACGCTGGTCAACTTTAATTAAGTATTAGTTAAACTTAATGACCTTTTTGGTACGATAAAAATTACTTGAGACGAAACGAAATTTAACCGACTCAAAATTTTTTAAAACAATTATCGTCTCAATACAGGAATTCAAAGCGAGCGCACCTTGGAGCTCTGCCGAAGCACCGACGAGCTCTTTGGACTAAATAAATAAACGTGTTTCATTAAATTTTTAAAATTCATAGAATTTAAAACTTTAATGAAACTAATGCTCGGGAAAGCAGAGGAGCTAAAGCTGTCGTCACTATTTTTTTTTAATTTCAACTCAGTTCCCAGTACTCCTTCATCAAAAATGACCTACTGATATTGTAAAAAAAAACCCAACAACTTATAGTTAGTTATAAGCTTTTTATCCGTGTCTAAATAAAAATGTAATTCAGTGTACTGTCAGTTGTGTCTTTTACTAATGAACAATTTTTAATTGTCAATGAGTAGTCATGGATTAATTGACAATTAAAAATTAAAAATCAAGTTTTAACCACGAAACTGTTGTCAATGTTCGATATATCAATAGCAACAAAGACTGTGCCTAGTTAGTACTCGTATATAAATCAATAACTCACTTTTGAAGAATGAGTTATTCACAGGAAGATACCGATCCCGACCCATATAAATTTTCGGAGAACAATTCCCCAAAAAATTGACTAAAATGATATAACTTGTGTAAAAAACACAAAAGAAAATACATTGTACTAATCTAGATTGATTTTAATTTCTTTTTAAACATGAAATTTAATATGAATTGATTTTTATTATTCTTTAAAAAAAAAACCCTGTTTTTAAATGCATGTATACAAGTTCAACTTGTCTTTGTTAATTTGTCTTAAGGAAATTTATTTTGCGCTGATTAAAAATCACGTATAATATAATACCAATTCATTTTTAAAACAATAAAACAATACAGCGGTAAGTGTTTTCAATTTAATTAGTGTAAAAAAGAGCATTTGTGCAGAACCAAAAAAAAAAAACCCTTGTCGCTCGAAGACGATCAGACAATTAAATTACAAAGATTTCATCTAGATTTACACTTACACTGTTTTGTTGATCAAAATTCAAAAAGATCAGTTACAAATTAATAATAAATGACGTTATGAAATAAAACATTTAAAGAATATTCCTTGTCGCATGGTTCCACAAAGCGCACCCTCGTCAAACCATGTAACAACCCTTTAAGTTACTTTACCCCTTATTACATTAGTAAGCGTTAACCTTTCGAAAACGCCATAAAAAAGGTCATTAATCTAAAATTGCATTTTATGCATTTCAGGATCATAGAAAAATTAATGTTTTCTATTCTAATATTTGATATCTGATATAATAAAAGAATTAATTTGTTCAACCAGTACATGTACACTGAGTACATGTATTCTACACGTAGTATATTTATAATGCTTTAGTGTACACTTTAAGGATAGTAAGCAATATTTCAGGATTGCGTCCAGAATTATTTCTGTTTATTCAATTATATTTACATCCGCCATTTATTGTTCTTCTATCACTTAAGAAAATCGATTGCAAAATCATAAAGAAACTGAAAAGACTGAAATCTCCGCGATCCAGTAAAACGATCTGTCTGCTCATGAATATACGGAATCCTTTAACTTTTAAAGAACTTCTTGCATTGTTTAGCTACTTCAATTCAAGTGGCTCTTAATAAATAATAATTTATACATTGTTCATTGATGCTTTTTTTTTTTTTTATACTTTTGGTGTTGACTTTGCGTGTATTTTCCTTGATCGATCTAAACGAAAGCAACATCGAAAGCAGATGACCTCAGACTTCCAAGTAGTTGTTTTTACCATGGTAACCGTCTCATATATGAAAATAGTTGGTGTTCTTTCTGTGTAACGTTCTGATCGTCAAGAATAATAGTTTACATACTGTTACTCACTTTTTTTGATGATTGATTCAATGATTCAGAGATAAATGTTAATATAATATTTCCCTGGTGCTTCATACTGGTTATGAAGGTAGCAATCAACCATATACTAGCCTGTTAATAAGGGTAATGTATTTTTTCTGCAATGCTACAGTAGCTATCTTCGTAACCGCATAAAAACATATAAACCATTTTTTTAAAATGAGTACATACTATTTTGATTGAAAGAATTATTAGATATAAAGAGAAGATTCTGGTTTTTTAATTGAGACCGAGTCAGAGAAGCTATCCTCGCACAAGTAAAAGTATACCATATAAAATGATACTATCTGTATAATTATTTCTTATCTTCTCGAATCAAACTCAAGGTTTTTTTATATGCATTTTATTTGCAAACAAACACACATGTCTTGAATACATACAATGTGGTACAATATAATTTTGAAAATAAGCGATAATTTTGACACATATTTAAAATTGTTTTAGTTGGTCTATAGTTAATTCATCTCCCGGCCTTACTCATAAAAAGTAACACCAGAACAGTTAGTAGTTGAAGGCACAAAACTCAGTCACATTAAGACTTTGGACTATTCGAATAAAACAACTGCGGTCTTTTCCGTTCGTGTCCACTGACAATATTCTTCTTTTAATCGGATAGCACATTTTTGAACCTTTGGTCGATAGTTTCCACAAGGTCGAGCCAACATTTCATTTATTTCGAATTCATCACACTGATTCCATTGCGGGATGTTGAACTGCTGTGGAAGTACAATTGCCATTGCTGTTTGTTTTAAAATTGTGATCCAATCTTCAATTGTGACCAGAAAATTATGTTTTCTTCTTCATAAAATCCGCTTTTTATATCTTTTTGCATGCATGCGTGGTAATAAAAGGAGTATTTTTTATTTATTGGTTTGAAATCGTAAATGATTTGATTGACATGGCTTCCTGCTAAACTTGTTTACATTGAGTTGAGGATGATATCCAGACAGACGGCTAATGATGCAACGAGACCATCTGTAGATGTCTTTTACATTTAACAATGAGTCTGTGATCTGAAAAATGGCAAAACAAAGGCCCATGCGTTTTTGCTCTTATACTTGCAAGTAATTCTAAATTTCTGAATATAGCTCTACACAGGGAAATATTTCGCCCCTTTCGCCCTTGTTGTCAGCGGGCGAATTTAAGACTGGGCGAATCTGAATGTTTCAAATTATTTCTTTTTAAACATACTGTGTCTGGGCGAATTCAAGACGGGGCGAAACTGTTTGCAAGTGTAGAAGGGCGAAAATTACACGGGGCGAAAATAACCCTGTATACAGTATTGACAGGATGTGTTTTGGAATGCTGGAATTGCCAATGTTGTCCCTAATCCCAGTTGATCAGTCTTTAGGTATCGAATGTTCAAAATTACCTTTTTTTCTTGTAAACAAACATCCCAATATTGGATGAGCGTTTAATTGTGTTACTGTCATGTTGTAAATTTTGAATTTACTGGGTGGTTGTAAATACAAAATTTACAACATGACAACTTGGTGGGTGTAAATACAAAATTTACAACATGACAACTTGTCATGTTGTAAATTTTGTATTTACACCCACCCAGTAAATTCAAAATTTACAACATGACATTACCTTATGATAGTGTGATTTCACCGACCCGAAGCAATGCATAGAATGCGAGTGGAAAAGCTGCTCTGAATATTTTTTCTTCGTACAAGCACTAGTAGTAACTGCAAACTATTTGTTATTTGAGAATGATTGAGTTGAATATATGTGTATTTGATGGGGGCCAGGTATGTTGTAGGCCTTGAGCATTTCTAAACTGAAAAATGCATGGAAACCAACCATGTAAGTTTTATTTGTATTGCTGCTACAGATGAGGCTAGCAATGCGTTTATTTCATCGTGGATAACATCGTCAGAAACTGGGCTCGAATAGGTTGGGGTAAGATGTCTGCGAATGGTGCTCCTCTCTTGAACACTTTCCACTGTTTGCGAGAAATTGTCTCTGCATTGATATTTGTATTGTGCTTTAAATTGACTGTTGTTTTTTAACTATGTTATGTCATGAGTGTACGGATAAGAGACATAACTCTTGCAGATTTTGAAGATTGATTATTATATATGTGCAAAATGATTTTCTTGCTATGTAGCCTCTCCCCCAAAATCATAAATGGTAAAGCTATTGGTACCAGCTCTAAGAATGTAATTTGGGGGCATTTTGCCAAGTTGATGGCCATTGGTAGTAAGTCCATTGTCCCTGAAGATAGCAACCACAGCCCAAGTTTGTTGAACCTGTACTGTCGATAAATAGTTGGAGAGTTTCTGGAGTACTCCACTCACTCTCAGGAAAAAAACAAAATAAATTAAAATTTTCTAAAAACTCTAATATTATCAAAACCGCTTTGGTTGGAATTTTCCGATAGCGTCACGATCAATTCTGTCAGCTACGTCAAGCATAAACAATGCACGCCGCCGGTGTGAAAACTTTATGATTGGTCAACTCCTTTTCTTAGGCGGAGTTATCTGTACACGCTTATGCAATGCCAGAGCTGAATGATTTCTCAGAACAGTTCTGAATCATTATTCCCCAATATTGAGTCATTATCGAGTTCTAGGATCCCGTCCCCTGAGATTATCACAACAAGTTCATATCAGTACACTTGGTTTCTTTATTGAAATATTCTTCCAAGAGTATAAAAACACTTACACATTAGTCATGTTAGTAAACTACGTTTAAATTCTGAGCAAAACTCTCTCTCTCTCTCTCTGTAAGCGGGCGTTAAACCATAGTTTCAAGCTACGGTCCTGAGTGCGGCGTTAAACAAAATATAATATTTTAAAGTTGCATGTGCTCCGCGCTCATTTCATGTATATAGCGTAAATGTATAATGTACATGTATTACCTACTGACTTACCAGTCGAAGTGATAGATATGAATTCCTCGATTTCTACACCTTTCGATCGGCAATCGACAGTCAGTAAACGAATTAAACGATGATACGAAAGAACGAGACGATTGGAAAGTGCAATGGAGTATGTACATGTGTGTCTTCATTAAGCAAGTGTCCGATTCGTTTCTTCTTCTGTTACCCTACCGCATTCGGTGTAAATATATATACTAAAATATCCCAAAACATTTTACCACAGATTTTGTTATTTTTCTTGTCTCTGAACCTCCGATCACCATGAATAACGATGAATATTTACACAAAATGTGGTATGATATAACGTTAACTTTTCAAAACTAGCGTATTTTTCGTGCGCCGTATATTGCAAGTTTTTCGTAAGTATCGAATTCACTGGTTAGCTTTATATTTACTAACCCAAAATTTCTTCGTAGAGCTACAGCTATATGTATATACCATATGTATGTTTTGTCACAAGTGTACACTTTCGAAAAATACCTCAATTTCGACAGTCACGAGTACCCCGGTGAATTTTTCATTCTCTGGTATGTTGTTTTTCTGTCCGTGCATAATTTAGTCTGAACCAGCAGCCAATCAGCGGTAAGCTGAATCCACCAATAAAAAAGTTTGTGATTAAGGTGCGTGTATTGTTTATGCATGACGTAGCTGATAGAATTAAACGCGACGCCATCGGAAAATCCCAACCAAATCGGTGATAATAATAATTGTATAAATGATAATCTTTAATTTTCATATGACACTCTAGATACTTTAGCCGGGGCTAAACTAAATTTTGAATTCATGAAATTTAATCTAATGAATTCTTTTCAAAGTCTTTTTCTTATTATCACAAAAGTCCTATCATTGTTTTAGTAATAATACATTTTGAACGAACTTCAATTTAAACTACATCAGGATGTTTGCATTTCATTATTAGAGATTGTTTATCTTGAGATGACGGTATTTATTATTTTATGATTATTTTTCCAATAAACTAGGCATTCACCCCTACACGTAGAGGTTTCGTATAGACTATGCAATACTTGGCAATTATAAGTGGCACTGTATTTTATTTATTATGCAATCATTTTAATCACTTTTTGTCTCAAATAATGCTTTGACTAGAACTGAAATTATTTACAATGCAATCAAAGTATGATATTTGATAGATCTAGAAGTTGATATTGTTATGGAGTTGTAGGGCCTAAGATAGGGGGTTATACAGGAGATGGCCTTTCTGTTTTACAGTATATGGTTGAGGGAAAACCAGCGTAATATTACTGATGTCGCATTATAATAATAGTTATTTTTTGTACTTTTATTTAGATTGCTTTCATTTATAAATGAGACATTTTGCATACGATTCATTTATTTAGTCTAATTGTTCAAGGATAAGATGAAATACAATCAAATATCACTCCTCCGTTTTCTGTCTAGACTACGTTTCCTGTGAACTGTTTACGTCTGTGACTTTAAATTTTACTTTTGTTTTTAATAAACAATTGTTTTGGAGGAAGTGAGATTAATGGTAAAATTATTTTGTCATTATTATGCACTAATTATAACATCCTCCTTGGGTGCTTAAATTTTACTTATTATTCGAGTAGTCAAGTACGCTTCAAGAAATTGCTTGCATATTTGACTCGCATAAATACCGGTAGAATACACAGTCATGTATATGGTAATAATAGCGAGCACAGTTAATGAATGTTTTTTGGAGAAAGAAATGTTTGTGTTTTTTCATTAAGCTATATAAGTTATAAACTTTCTGCAAAATATATGTACATTTTAATTTAAAAATATTGAAGATAATTTTCGATTGTTTTCGTTTACATTCCGGTATGAACTGTAAACACCCCCTTTTTGAAAAATTCCAGACAGAAAGTAAACTAAAGAAATATATTGAGTCGAGGGACCCCGAAAGGACTGATATTAACGGGTTTTCTTTATTTACTCTCTGATCAGGTGTGAAAACGGTGTGTGTATGTTTGATATAGTACTTAACTATTCTTTCGTAAGGAAAGTTCAAAGGAATAGATTATTTCATCAACGTCATAAACATATTTTCATATCATTTAATTTTTTGTATACAAACTTGCTTTCATCAGGGAATCAATTATAAATACGCATAAGAAAATACCCATTTCTTTTTACATTTAATAACCTTAATACTCAGTTATTACAAATGAATAATCTTTCGCATTTGTCTCAATATTTTCTTTTTTACAGCTCATCATACTGACAAACTTTGGCTCTGGTTTCCAAAAAAAGCACCAATAGCATAAAAAAAATTAAACTTTAACTTTAATTGAGCTCAGCGTAAGAAATGATTTACTTTTAAAGTTATTATACATGTGCCCACATGTAATATGCAAAATCAAATGTGTGGTTTTTTTTTATTGTTTAATGTTTTGATTATATTTTTAATTTATTGTTTAGTGCATCAAATAAATGTACCAATTGTAAATATTAACATATCACAAAATGAAAACTATATAAAACGCGTTATTTGATTGGCTCTCGATGGTTTCAGTCACAATAACAAGGCAGAGTTATCGTTCGTTTAATAAAAAGAAAAAATCTAACGATTCTCAGCAATGTTCGATAACTCTTCAATATCTGGAAATTATTTGTTCATAGTATAGATTTTGCTTCTCATTTAGAATCTGTGTAATAATAACATATTACACGCTTGTTGATTTTAACAATAAATTATGAAGGTGGCGACATTGCAGAAAAATTACATAACCCGCGTTAGCGGGTTATGTAAATTTTTTTCTGCAATGATCGCTACCTTCATAACCCGCATGAATCATCATAGAAAGCATTTTATTATTTACATTTACATCTTTCCTTTAACAAATTAATAAATTGATTGTAAAAAGTAAGTAAAATTCACTAAATTACTGTTAACAGTTAATGAACATCAGTACGTTAGCTAAAAGAAACAGCCAAATCGTCTCCTATGGGAATTTGAGTCTGACATCATCATGATTATTTCGTGCAGTCCGTGATTTTTCTTAGGTCCCTGTAGGTTTCGACCAATCAATAAACGGGGCGTGTAGATTTCAGTCTGGCTCTTTTTATAGAGATATGAATTAACTATAAGTTTCCGTAAGAAATAGAGGGAATCATACTTGGTAGATGTAAATATAAATTAACGAATTGCATGTATGAAAACAATTTATTTATTCATCTACTTAATTCATCAACATGTTTCTCACCAATCTTAAAATTCAGAGCAAGTAAAGATCCCGGCTATTATATAATCTTCTCGAGATTCATGTTAATACTCACTCCTTGGTCATTTTGATTCACGTATAAAAAAAGTGCATTATAGATAATCAATAATTCAATCGTGTACTTTGAAATGTATTGGAACCTAAAATATTTATTTATTGATTTCTAAAAATTCGATTATTTATTAAATAATACTGTCCTTTACAATAGTTAAGATTTTAATTATCATGTACAAATTTGGATTTTAAAGAATTGAATATTTTGTAATGGACAATACATTTGTCAAATAATTTGGAGAGAAGGGGCGTTGTTATATTCCTGGGAGGCAATATTAAGCACATTATCAGATTGATACATGTAACAATGTACTAAATTTCGTGAATTTGTTGATATAATCGATGAACAAAAACTCTGTCATAATTCGTTGTGGATGGGAGAAACCGCAATATAGCAAAATTACGCCATCACGAATTTTAACGATTTCACAGTAGTCCCGTACAAGAGTTGATTCATGAGGCTTTACAGAACAAGATTATTGTTTGTTTCAATCATTAAGTTTGCTATTTTTTTCGATTTCTTTATTAATATTAATAACATTGTACCGAAAGAAGAGAGCATCAACTATGTAAATACATTATAATATAAAACAGGTATTATAAAATCAGAATGCGGAACATAACAATATCAGTTATTGCATTGTTCTATTTGCTATTCCTTTTTAATTAAAACATTCACTTAAAGACGTTAAATTTGCCTTCTTGCCTTAGTGCTTTTAGAAAAAAAGGTCACAATGTATTAGGCCAGCGTAATTGTCTTTTTGCCATTAGGGCCAGACAGAGAACTAATTTATGTAATGACGTCCGTCTATAAGCAGAATACTTTTCGACTCGAACTGTGTAATACGGAATAGGAATGGCCTTAAACCAAACACGATCTTTTTTTCTATTAATATCTTTAAAGTAAGCAAAACATCAGGCACGTAGCATCGTTTTTGA
>WFKH01010931.1:36300872-36322205 GCA_016163765.1 Magallana hongkongensis
GCTCTTTAATTCTAAGTAGCTGATTTCATGTTTCAAATGCAAACTTTTACTATGAGTTTTTGGGTTGTTTTTTTTTGTTTTGTTTTGTTTTGTTTTTTTGTTTTTTTGTTGTTGTTGTTGTTGTTGTTTTTTTTTTTTTTTGGGGGGGGGGGTAATGGATAATGGATAAATAGGTGGATATCTCTGGTCTATAGTGCCTACAGCTTGTATTTAATCTTCGACAAACAGTTTCAACATTTTTGCAAACTATATGCAAAGGCGACACAAAATAAGTTAATTTAGTTTAAAGGTCTATTAATAGAACATAAGATAGGAATGTTAAGTTTGATAAATGGGACAATAATATAAGGCCCAGTAGCCTTGTCCCTTAGAACTGACAAATCTCGTAAACTCACGTTTTATGACGAGTCAAGACCAAGGGGCAGCGGCCCTTGTCACGAAGCGTGTTTCATTTCAGTTTTATGGAAAAAAACAACATCTTGTCAGTGGACGTTTATTTCATACTTAACCACCAAAGATATATATATATTTATATTTCGGTTTTGCGACCAACGAATTAAGTTGTACACTTTGTTGAATCTTGTATATGTTTTTTCCTATCTGACTAAAGTGGAAAATTAAAATATTAAATTATTTGAATAAACAGTACAAATGATTTACTTCTTTAAATGTGTTAAATAATATTTAAATTTAAATTATTTGCTTTAAATTTTTTCCCCTCAATTTTATTTGAATTAACAATTCATATTATCAGATTATCTTAACAATTTTCTTTCTGGTCCCAATGTTATTGCTTTCTGTTATATAGCAACTTCTTATGCCAGTTTTCCAGTTCATTTTCTGGTGAACAAAGTCTCCCTTTCTCTCTTTACTTCATCATTACAAGTATCTTTTTCAATGCTATCCATTACTCTACAATGTAAAAAAACACCTCTCGACACTTTTATTCATAGGTTGTAAATGGCGAACAACTAGAAATATTTAGTAAGTGTTCAGATTTTGAAGAAAAAAAAAGTGAATTATATCATTGCTGTTTGAATTTTTTAATTGCAATTTTTTTTTTCAATATCAATAATAGAATTATTAACAGACTTTCATACTGACTGGTTTTTATTTTATATTCATTTCGCAATGAATACTTTCAATCCTATGATATTATGTATTTTTGAAAAAATTCATTTTTGTTTAACCTAAGCCGTTATGTCGAACATATAAGTTAGTTTTGTGATTAAGATTAGTTAAAATGAATCTTTTAGAGAATAATATCAAAAATAAAAGTGAATGAGTAATATCATTCTATTCGTTACTTCATTATTTATTATCATTATCAAACTGGCTTATATAGATAACCTTACATACTTTACATCAAGGTGCCTATAAGAAACAATTCGTACCAATTAATTTCCTGAGTAGTTTTTATAGACTGTTTATTGATACGGTAATCAAAATATAACGCTATTTGTGTCAGGGCTGTTGTCTTGTTGCGCCTTGGTAACTGGTACAGGTAAAATCCTAACCACAGGGATCCCCGAATTAAGTCACGTGTCACCTTTAAAACGAGGTTTCATCTGCCATTTCTATTAATACCTTAAATTACTATAATATAACAGGATGTATTCGAGTTCGCATTCTTAACGTGTTCGTAAACATTGAGCTATGTTTTACTTTACAAATTGAATAGAAAGGCAAATTTAACAATCCTGTGGAATTTGGCTTGATAACTAAACGAATGATTCTTAACACATGTTTCTGTTTTCGGAAAAGAGATAAACTGGCACAGTCCATACGACTTAATCAAATGAATGAATTTGATCTTTGCACCAATCCTGGGCCAGGATGCTGGTATGGTAACATGCGCGGATCCAGAAAATTTTTCCAGGGGGGTGCGAAGCGGGGTGGTGCGGGGGGGGCGGGGGGGGGGGGTCCGAAGCATATTTGCGATAATTTTACTGTGTAAATTTAATAAATTTTCATTTTCCAGGGGGGGGGGGGACGGCCCCCCCCCCCCCGACCCCCCCTCTAGATCCGCGCATGGGTAACTTTACAAATAATAGCATTTTAGATCTAGGGAAAATTATTTTGAAGGATTTTCCCTTTATGTTTCTATCTTAAATTTTGCAACCATTCTGCACCCCTCTTGCGGCAACATCACTAGTCGGGAATCACTGTTTGTACGATCACAATATATAAACACGGTTATAATGATACCACAAAGTGTTGCATTGCAGTTGTTTTAAAGATTTTTCCCTATATAATCTTATGTTGAACATCCTTCTAAGGAGCCCACTGGTCTATTGGTTTTAACCTCACAACACCTCACAGAAACATAATATATAATTCTACGTTCAATGACATTAAAAGTTGTTATTTCATTCAGGTATAATAAAAATTCCATTTCATTCCAAGCATAGAGAGCTGTTCCTCATTGGTGGGCTTGAAGAATAATGATAGCCATATGTTGCTGTTTCGTTGCGTGTAATGAATCCCGCCATAACTGTCCCTCGAATCCAAACAGAACATTATGTGGCACTTGTGATACATTCGCAATCATGTGCATGCAGTGAAAATTATCTTAAACATGTCAGATACTGACGCGCATGCATGCTTTATTATCATTATTCAACATAACATGTCAGTGATGTTTACGGTGCCACATGGTGGCCTTTTCGACATAATTGTTCCACACCAGTTCAACGCATGCATCACTTTGCAGTTTTGTTAGACAAGCCTTAAGAGTGATATGCTCAGCCACCTTAGATGATTTGATAATTTACATAATTATTTGTTTTTAAATGTCCTATAAAAAGAACTCTATTCTCGTGTCCTGTGTTTGTTTGTTTGACAGAATTTGTCCGTGATTAATATACATATCGAGATAAGTATTCCATATTGTTATCCGTAGAATACTGGACTAATTATATCGACATGATATAATTATATCAATTATATATTTGCCACTCAAATACTGTTGTAAAGTCATGAAAATCTTACTTTCATGTACGTTCTTTACCACTTTCGTTGAGATTTTGTGTTTAAAAACACATACTTTGGTTGATATAAAACGTTCTTATTTACATTTAAGAGGCAAAACGAGTTTCTCACCTTAATACCTCCATTACTGATGCACATTTTTGTTGTCTGTTTTGTTCTTTCTGTTCCCTGTCGGCTAAAACGTACAAATGAGTTTTATGTTTGGTAACAATATTTGAACTTCAGCAAATAAGCTCCACAGTTAGGCAGACTACTCAAGCGTTTTTACCAATGTTATTTATCATTATCACGTAAGTAAATAGTTAATATTAAATTAAGATAAAGTAGTAGACACGTTCTAAATCTTTACTGAGTCCATGTGTTAAAATGTACAGAAAATATGTTGAATTTTAGTTTTAGTACAAGACGAATAATCTTAGAATCGTCAATCTTGCTTATTGAGGAATCCTGATCAGTGACTTGCAAAAACATTGCATTTGTTAACAGCTATATCTGAAATACAAGTCACAACGGGTTACCGTAAAACCAAAAATTTTCGGCCACAAATCTTTATAGCCCTATAAATCAAGACTGCAAAACAAACAACTTAAACTCAATTTTAATCTCAAAACATCATTTTTACTTGTAAAAGAGATGTGGTGTGATTTGACAAGCATAAAAGACTCTTACATTAAAAAGCTCTATTCTGAAGACAATGTCGTGTAAATACAAGGTCAAGTTGCGGGCAGTCGACATGCACAGTTTTTTTCTTTCATACACTGAACATAAATCAAATCCAATAGAAAGGAAGAATACGACAGGCGTGAAAAACACTTGTCATTCTCAAATTAAGCTGCTAAAATTGGACACCGGTTAAAAATAAACTGTCGCAAATAAAACACATCTTTATAATTTTTTCTTGTTTTATGAAATTTCATTAACATTCCGCACATGTGTTTGTTTTTTTCTTTTTAAGGGTAATATTGCTCATTTTAAATCATATTTTAGCTCAGTTTTTGAACATCAATCTGACCATTGTTAGAGTATGTGGTAACTTCAACACCCTCCCCTCTTTCGGAAATTGTTTTGCTTCGTAACGCCTGCCGAACATATAACTATGTTAACACAGGTTTCAAAAGATTTTTGAATACTCAAATTATGCAGAAGTCTACATTTTTTTGAAAATAGCTAATCATTTTCAAATATTTAAGAAACGTGAAATGCTATTTGAAATATTTTATTTTTTATTTCAATATGAAAGACTAGTTCCGTTTTAAATATATAAGCTCTTCACAATAACATAATAACATCCAGAAAGCATTGAAAAACATGATGCATTTAGCATTAGTTAAGTTTGCGATTAAATAAGCTTTAACAACTCAATACATGTAATACCAAGAGCAAATTAAGCAACGCGTTACTTCTAGCCGTTAGTTCTAGCGAGTAATCATGCTTTAAGTATTCCTCTCAAAGAAGGCAATGTTACAACGCACAAAAGTTCGTTGATATGGTCGATATTATCGCACTTTGAAAAAAAAATGTGCAGGGCTTGATTGAAATTCTTTAGATTTTCAAATGTGACAGATAATCATTTTAATAAAGTTAAGCTCAGTGGGATATTAAACAGAAAATTTCTTGGGTTTTTTTTTTGGCCAACCTCATAAGAAGTTTCTTGATGAAAAAGTTTTCTCATAAGCTCTTGTATTTTAAATATTTACAAGGATATAGCAACAATAATAAATATTGAAGTGTTTGGTTAGTTCTGTATTGCCTAAATAGGACATTAACTGTATAGCTTGGCCGCCAACTGTCCTTCCATTTTTTAATATTTTTACTTTGTGAGCAAGTATGCACCAACGTTACTCCTTAAATTAATTAATAAGGATCTTTTATTTGGTTCAAAACATTTTGAAACTATTGCAGAAGCAAAGAAAAGTATTGTATACAGGGTTATTTTCGCCCCGTGTTATTTTCGCCCTTCGACATTTGTAAATGATTTCACTCGTCTCGTCTTAAATTCGTCTAGACACAGTCGTAAAAAAAGAGATAACTTTGTCTAGTCACAATTCAAACAGTCTTAAATTCGCCCGCTGCATGACAACGGGGGCAAAAGGGGCAAAAATAAAACTGGAGCGAATATTTCCCTGTATACAGCATTTAATGAAGATGAATGATTTATATTTCATTTGATAGGCTTAATGAACAATTGTGATGACAAAGGATATACTCTGTACTTAGTTATGTATTTCAAACACAATATGTATTTTTTTAAATTTATTGCAAGTCAATGCACGCCCTATTTAATTTTTTTTGTAGTTGATAATGCTTTAATGACTGTAAATGTAACTTTTAATTATTATGATAAGATTATTTAGTTGGTTTGAATTTTAGGAGCGGGTTTATGCTTCGACAGCTACCGATTTTACATCATACCATGGGAGAAACTTTTGTTGAGTCAGCTTGTTTTTTGTTTAATATGACTGTACTTTATTAACAGCAGAACTTTTCCCATTTTCAGTTCTTTACGTTAACTTTGGTTTGCTAAAAGTGCATGGAAATGGATATGATATGATGGGATGGAAACAAATTTCACTGTATCTTTGGCTGTCACCTCCCCGTTCACAATGACGGTAGATCATATTCATCGGTGTTTACAAAAAATATAAACTCTGAATCATAAAATAAACTCACCAAGAACGAGATCCAGAATTTGCGATATAATTATACATATTTTTTCAAGTGCGTTAAGTGTCTCCTTGATAAAAAATGTTGATGTACACTCATAAAGCACTTTGAAAAAAAAATCAAAGTGCGTTGACTCGGTCTCAAATTAAACGCACTTTGAAAACAAAATTAAAGTGCGTTGTGGCAACTTACTTTTAAAAAATTACGTACTTTGAAAAAATTTTCAAATTACGTTAATTTTGGGAAAAAATCAATCCACTTTAAAAAAATTTCGAAAGTGTATTGAATTTGGGAACAAGTAAACTCCGAATTTTTTGTTCAGAGTGCGTAATGTAGGTACATCAACATATTTATTATCGAGACGTACTTATTATCTTTAAATAAGAAAATTGAATCTCATGTACATTGTATTAGATACAAATAACATAATATTCTACTTCTTTCAGTGTGTCTCTTACTTTTCTTTTAAAGTCTTGACCAAGATTTTTTTTTCAGTCCTTGATCCTTGTCATATAGTTAGTTATTATTGAAATAGAAATTGGATTCGCCAAAAATAGCCAGATATATTTGTACACGGTACGAATTTGGGGATGATAGCACTCAACAGAAAGGTTAACCTGTAAGCATTTATTTTTAGTATATTCATAAACAGCCATCCAAAATATGGGCTCTTTGCGACCAATGAACGTTATTGGATAATAGATGGACGAAGATGACATTTACTGGAAAGACCCCCTATTTAAGACGAGCAATCGATGAGATCCTTAGCAGATAGTTGGAGCTTTCGGATAACTGAAAGGCCAGCGTACTGAAAAACCTCCATCATGTATAAGTTGTGCGCAATTGTGGGACTACTTTTTGTACTTGAAGCATGTCTTGCTCGCCCGGGTAAGTATTCGTGTTCTTTACTTTTTTCATTTTTTTTTTTTTGCTTTATAACTTTTTACTTTTTTTCCCCTTTATTTCATTTTAGTTTTGTTATACTTTAGAAAAAGAAAAGAGTTAAATATTTTCTTAATCATATTTTTTTTATTAGTTTCGTTTGCATAAAAATCCATAGCTAGTCGGAGAAAATTATTTAGCGAAAAAATTCATTACCCCCCCTTTTTTTTTAAATTTCTTATTTCAAATATTAAAATATAGATATTGTATACATATTTTTTCAAGAAAAAGGCTTTTTTTCTGTGTTGTGTGATAATTGTACAAAATGATATAAATTCAATTATGATAGTAATAATAATTATTATATACTTTAAATACACAGGCTCGGCACCCGAGCGTCGCGGTCCCCCAGCAAGACGAGGTGGCCCTCCCCCACCACCACCACCCGCTAGACGTGGTGGACCACCACCGCCACCTGCTAAGGTACAGCCACCACCCCCACCACCCCGCAGGAGGGCCCCACCACCCCCACCACCCCGCAGACCCCCACCACCACCACGAGGTAAGTGACCAGCATTTTTAAACTTACGCATTTAAACTCTTACCAATTGTTCTTTATGGATAAACATGTATAGTTGAATTTATATTTTCATATATAAAAGTATGCTTAATTCATGAAATACAAGCAGTCCAAATTAAGGGGGAAATATTATATTTTAACCAGGCACTCTCAAATATAATACCGATTATTATAGAATGTAAATTTTTGATCAGATTTAAACTTTTGATTTTAACAGTGTACGATAACTACCAATACTACTACGGTACTTCACCCCCATCATACTTCTTTGCCGATGACTGCGACTGTAACAAGGGTGACTGCCCACCAGGAACAACTTACCAGGGCTCATGTGGCGATGACATGAACTACTGTTGTTAATCCATCCACATTTTCTCAGGTACATCATTTTCTCAGGTATATCATTTTCTAAGAATAGGAAGAATAGGGAATTCGGTGATCGACCTACGTAAAAGAGAAAATATATTTGAAAGTTTATTGTATTTTATTTTTTGTTCCAAAAATTATTAATCTAAATTTTTTGGCGTTATAAATATTGTAAATTTCTTTGAAGAAGAAATTAATTAAGAACAGTACTCCCTAATTGGAATTACAGATGTAAATTAATATAAAAAAAAATTTAAAAATCGCTAAATCATATTTTATATTTATTCAACAGGTTAGAACAATCAGTCCAGAGGAGGGTTTATGAGAAGAATTAAACCAATTCCGTGATATCCCAGTTATGTTCATGGGTGAAACTGTTTATTTACAATATTTGTTCCTGCGCAAAACAGGAATTATTTTTAAGATAAATGAAATAAATCATTTTTCGATATTTATTTGTGTTTATTTCTTTAACAAATTGGGGAGTCAGTTGCAAATGAATCAGGTTTTTTAGTTTCTTTTTAATGCACATGTTGCTCTGTGAGTAAACATGAGAATCGGTCTGCATGGTAAAACCCTGTTTTGTATATACACACACGAACTAAATATAGATATGTTAATGTTATATAATCAGTACATAGATGTCTGATTTCGTTTGTTGTTATGCTTCTATTTGTATACATGTTGCTTCATAGTAAACGGTGATAAAGCGTTACGTATTTGCATTAATTTGATTGCTAAAAAAACAAAAACAATATCGGTAAGATAATAATGATGATATCTACATGTGATAATTAAAACATTAATTTTACTATTTATGTCGATTTCTATGCTTTGTTATCTAGTTAACAAATAATTAAATGAAGATATTCTTTGATTTACCCTAAGATTATGACGGGTTTAGTCCATTTTAAAAAAATTAAAAAAGGTATTGAAAGTACGAAATATAGGATAAGAAGTAAGATAAAACCAGGCCACGAGTCCATGTCTGGATTTCCCCCTGTAGTTTTCTACTTAAATGTAAAGAACTATGGGAAATAATTTTTTATTTTATTTTGGTTATCTTTTTTGAGGAAATATATTTCATCAATGTCGTCTATAACTTTTTGCCATATATTCATATGAACCAAATGGCTTTTTTTTTCTGCCATTCAACGATTCGTTTAAATCTTCAATATCATAAAGGCACATATAAAATTATCATAATACCACATTATTGCAGCCAAAAAAAAAATAATAATGAAAAAAAACCGCTCATATTGCTATAAATCAATGCTGGAAAGTATACTATTTTTGGACCATTTTTGGTATGATGTTATCAATCTTTTTTCCTCCTGTAATATATCACACAAAAAATCCCAACAAACCACCACCTTATGTATCGGGAGGTGAGAACATTCGCTAACTGCCCTGTTATTGTTTTTTGTCCGTCACGGAGTGGGCCGTTAGTGGTCATCATCCTGTCGTCCAAGTGTCACGCCCTACCGTTAACCACTCAGCCAAGGAAAGCCCAGAAAACACATACACAAAACGCGCTGTAAGTCACGAAAAGTCATAACAATGAATTAACAAACCACAGGTCTTAATCTGCATGGAGAAATGTCGGCTTGACAGAGATGGAAAATGCACAACATAAGGGTCATTCCTAAAATGGTTCTTTCTGCTATTTGGAAGATCATCCCTAAGCAGCGAAGAGAAATGGACTTTGTCGTCCGTTAAAACTTTGAAAAACGATATCACAAAGTATTACAATATGAATTGTTTTCGTGTAAAACTACGAAGTTAGAGTCTTTCAGAATAAATCTGATTAAAATCAGCTGTTCTAATACGCAAGAAGACTACATCATAATAAGGTGTTGATTGTATATCTTAAAAAGGGGCAAAAAATATATATAAAAATTCAATCAATAGAATTTTAAATTTGATTAAATTTGCATTTTCTTTGTATGTTTAGAAATATATTAAATTGAGTCCTAGCCAGGTTCATTGCCGAGGCAATGTATAGCAAAGACGCACAGTTTACGTATGTATCATGCAGATAATCATAGAAAAATTGCAATAAGTAAAAGCAGTTTGGAATTGCGTTTCATTTTGTCAATATTAGGTTATACACAATCTCTTTAAACACAACACAGTATATGAAATGATAAAAAAAAACCCATTGAAGATTCTATTTTTCTAAACTAATATGGCTAAGTTGTTTAGCAACTCAAAAAAGCAATTCTAAAAGTTCCATAGCACGTCGTGATCATTAATATTCTATAAATTGAGGTCGCGTTATCAAACTAACAGGGATGTTTGATGAAAATTTCACATGTATCAAGAACAATGGGTTTTGATCACTACAATACAGAGATAATTTTTAGATGGAAATATGTTGTGACACGGTTGACCGCAAATGTGTAATTTGAAAAAAAAAGTTTAACGATGTATTTTATTTAAACTTAATATATAACATTCCCGCAAATGAAATGAAGCAAAATATAATAATTTCAAAATGTTTCCCATGAAAAAAAACGCCATGTATACCTTTAAGGTGTGGAGAGAGAGAGAGAGAGAGAGAGAGAGAGAGAGAGAGAGAGAGAGAGAGAGAGGTAAAAATATTGCGCGGTGACATGATTCACTATCTATGACAAAAATATTATATTAACATCCACTTTCTATCTTAACTTCTTTTAAGTTTGTCTTAAGAAAATCAATCGTAGTTTACATAAAAACTGACAAAACAGAATCTACAAGGCCCAGTTCTAGCCAGTTTAAAAATGACCTGTCCGAATTCCTTAAAATTAAAAAAATGTTTTTAGATTCCTTTTTTAGATAATTTAATACAAACTTTAAATCAAATAGCTATAATATAAGATGATTACATCGTTCATTACTATCTTTTGTTTTTGTAATTTTGATTTTGACTTTGCGTGGATTATTTCTTGATTGAAACTAAAGATACATTGAGAGCAAGAACTCCACGGACTTGCACGGACTGACCTTAGACATCCAATAGACTGTAGTTACCATGGCAACATTCACATACGTGTGCTTCACATATACTTTTTCATAACTGATTAATAAGTGATTCAGAGATGAATGTAAATATAATCTTTGGTGTTTCATACCCGCTATCGTGGGTTACATGAAATTTTTAGTCAACTTTTTGTGGGTCTTCCAGCCACTTTTGAGGTATATAATAATGGGTCTATAATTACGTCATTTCTCAATAAATGACAATATTTTCACACTTACTGTGTTTTACTGACTTATCACATACAGACAAGCTTCAATGTTGCCTTGATCGGTTAAACAGATTTTAACTTAAATATTTTTCTGTAATACATGTAGCCGCTACCTTTATATCTGCATAAACTTTCGTTGTTTGATTATTGCAACAGCAACAACAAAATAAACGCAAGTTTACAAGTATGTTTGAAAAAGAACCACAAGCAACATATTTATTTTCAGTTGACTGTAGTCGCTAAAATTGATGTGCAGTTTTTTTTTTTCAAATATAGATAAATCATTTTATAATTATAACAATGCTCGTGTTGAGTTATCCTCCTTATCCTGTATTTGCATACAGTGTTCCAATCGCAACTTCTCGGACCTTTCCTTGCAAATCTAGGTTTTTCCGCTTGATGGAAAGGGCCGAGATGTTGCTATTGACAATGTATATAACGGTTGGGGTTTTTTTTTTTTTAGAAAAGAAAAACGGTATACTGTACATATTATCTTATTAGGCATACATTTGTACACTAAAGCATTTGTCATTTAAACACAACGTTGAAAACATAGAGTACAAAATAAATTATTTGAGATAATCAACACTTATACATCCATTTATCCTGATAATTAATAATAACGATCCTGATTATTCAAAACGAACACAAAAGAAGCATATAAAAGTGTAGTAACTGTTTTACAATTTAAAAAATTCTAAAATGTACATAGTAATTATTTTCCTTAAGTTCATTTCTTCGCTCAAAACAAAAATTAATAGAATTCAGTTTACTTATTACATGTATTACTGCTATATAAACTATACAGGTTGTACATCATGTTCTGAAATAATACAAATGAAAAACGTGTATTAAACTATACTATAATTAGGATATTCATTTCTAGAGCAAGCATTCTTTCTATTCTGCCAATAACTAGTATAAAAAATTGCATTGTAAGTTAGAAAAGTAAATTTCTTACTGTGATTGCGGGGCAATTTTCAGACTACAGGAAGTCTTCGGATCTCTTTGTCGTGAACGTGAGTTTGTTTTAAATAAAGTTAGCGGGTTATGTTATTTTTTTTTTCGCAATGATCGCTACCTTCATAGCCCGCGTGAATCATCAAAGAAAGCATTTTTATTGTTTATATTTACATCTTTCTTGTAATAAATTGATGAATTGATCGTAAAAGTAACGAAATTATTGGTAATATACATCAGCACGTTAGATAAAAGAAATAGCCAAGTCGTCTTACATGTATATGGGAATTTGAGTCTGACATCATCATATCATTGATTATTTCGTGCAGTCCGTGTTTTTTCTTTTCGACCGATCGATAAACTGGTTAGAACTGGATCCTGAAGATTTAAGCCCTGTCAGTTTCTATAGAGCTACATGTATGAATCACAATCGGTTTTCTTAAGAAATATAGGAGAAAATACTCGGTAGATGTGAATATAATGAAATAAATATTTCAGACTGGTGCGTTTACAGTCCGTTTAATAATGTAAAAAAAAATAATTGGAAAATTAATTCAATACTTTTAAATGAGTCTGAATTAATTGTATAATTTTCAGAAAGTTTATCACTTATGTAGCTTCATTGAAAAAAAAACTCATTCAAACATCTCTTCCTTTAAAAACATTCATTAAATACAGAATAATATATACAAGTAACTTTAAAAGAAACCCAGAAATTTTTAAGAAATAACAAATCAGTTTCCTGTTTATCAATGCTTAGGAAAAAAAAACACCATTTTCTTGTATCAGAAAGAATGCATGCGCTTTTATAAACAGTGTTCATGTACGTGACCTAAAGGCAAAAAAAACCCCCAAAAAACCGACAGTTTGCAGAATCATAATATACAGTAACTTTTTATGCACACGAGGCTTTACTTTCTCGACATTATTCGTTTAATGCATCGTAGGAGGAAGTGGCGTGGGCATTGCACACCGCGACAAATGTCTGCTCCTGTTACACGGACGGCGTGTGATTAACGCAACATGCTTTGCAATATCAATAAATACTCGCGTGACCGCTTGTGTTATCCGAGTAATAATTACACGCATACCACACAAGACGTTTAGTATGTACACCGAGTGCGCTAGGATTACTTTATGGGGATGAACATTTCTTTTTCCAGAGCAAGTGAATAAGACTATTTTGATATGTAATCATTATAATTATTATATATTTATGTATTTATGCATGACATATTATGTATATGCATTAACATCGAATTGAAAAAATTGTTTTGTATTAATAGATATTGACACCACTGCTACATATAATATTTTATCTGAAATTGTTTATGATGGAACATACAGAGTTCACAAATAAAAAAAAAATATATTAAAAAGGCAATGACGTATGTGTCTAGCAATATAAGGACACGTCCTCTGGGGTGTAGATGAATCGTAGTCATAATGCATATTTTTATTGCTAAAATCAAAATATGTCAGAGGACAGCAAGATATGGGTTCAAAAAGGTAATGTAAAGTAGAAATTGGAAATATTAAATACAATTATACTAAGGTTATTCTAAAAAAAATATGTTTTCGATACGGCAAAGAAAGTTTTCTACAATTATTTTTCATAAAAAAAACCCTCCAGAAATAGCAGTTTTATTTAGAATATAGGATTAACAGTTCCATCATAAAAAGAACTTTAATGAAAGAAAATATTTTAACTTTTATCAATACAGAAATTAACATTTTAAACTTTATTTTAATTCAAAAATGGCTACACTTCTGATATACACTACAAACTCTGCAATGGACCAACTGTTATGTTAAATTTGAACTTGTTGGTTTTTTAACTTTGCAATTTTTAAAAAATGTCAGCTTTGTGACAATCTTAGATTCATTTCTTTTGTAAGAAAGATGAACAGAAAATATTGATGGAGCCGTTGGAATTCATAATTTGATGTTTACTGGTACATCTACTTTGTAGTTTCCCTTTTCTTCCTAAGAAATCTGACGGTGTTAATATAGCTATTAACAAAACCTAATCACAAACTTTTTCTTTATCAGTTTTTTATCCATCCGCTCATGGATATACTCCTTGAACTTTTTTTTAAAAATTACCTACAATCGGACTAATTAGCATTGTTCAACCAACGTTATTCATGTATCTATAATACATTATGTTCACATTGCAAAATGGTTTCTAACCTCAAACTTATGACGTGGACTATTTTGCAATAAACTTAGTTATATGTTGATAGCACTGACTGACGTCAGACTTCTATAAATATGTTACTTGTTGTATAATCCTTTCATTAATGGAATACTTATCGCCATAAACGATAGTGTACATACTTTTGATAACTTTATATGATTGGATTATTGATAAGTTAATTAGAGAGATGTAAATATAAACCCAAAAAAAAGTCTTCTTGGTTATTCATGAGGGCTATGCAAGCACATGTAACAGTTAACAAGCATCAGCAGGTCACATAATGGTTTGTTTTCTCTGAAAGCATACTACCTTCATGCCTGCATGAATTCCATAAAAAAACATTTTATTGTTCAAATAACTAATATTTCATTTCAAATCCATCTTTCTCGTCTTCACATACTAGTTGTGTTTAAAAGTTATATGAGTTAGTATATGTTGGTTATGTTTATAACGTTTTTCTTTGATTCATAAGACCCCTTTTTCATACATTGGCTTTTTTTAAATAACTTATAAATAGGTTGTACAGTTAGTCATATTAAATCTAAAAATAAAACGTAATATTTTATGTCATCTTTACAAACAACAATTTAAGTCACATATAACAGTTTCAACTCATAAATAGAAATAGTTTATTTATCTATAGTAACATGTGTATATAATTATACATTCTCATACATTATATCAACAACAGTAAATATAAATTAACACCCGGCCCATGGGGCATATATGCCACTTTTAATACATTATAAATGAAAAATGAGAAAAAACCAAAAAAAAAACCAAACCCCCCCCCCCAAAAAAAGGGTTAAGAGATAAACAAAGTAATACATCTAAATATACCTATTATATATTTGTATAAGTATAAAGCTTTCACTGGTACTTGTCACTTTATATTCCTTACTTTGAATATTACAGTTCATATTATGACACAAGCATATTTATTTTTACTTGAGCTAGTATTTACATTCAAACCGCCATATTCAGTGTACCAAATCAACTTCAATATACGCAAACAGTTCAAACATCCAAGGCTAAAGTCTTAGAGGTTACTAGAAAAGCGCAATAAACTGACTCTAATGTGTCATCTAGAATGTCACAACGCGCTCACTTTTATCATGGGAAACGGGACTGCCCCGATTGTGATATTCTCCGCATCAATAAACATCCACTTATTCAAATAAAATCCACTTCGCCGATGTATATTTCGCACATCAAGTATAAAAATGATGGAAAACGTCATTTATGTTTTTGATACTTCCAGATCTGATTTACATAGGATTGTACGTCGTTATTATCTATACGGAACAAAAGGACGCCGTCTCTTTAAATCCCGGACGGCTTCGTCGTCTTTGTATGATATTTATATGATCGTGCAAAATACCTACAATCATTGCCGTTATTTTTTTTTTCTGCCCATGCTCGTATTTAGAGCACAGTGTATATATTTGATCACGACTTCTTAGGCAAGCTTCTTTACACAAAATCAAAGGAAATATTATAATATTATTTAATATTATATTTAAAATTATAATAAAAATTGTCGTCTTTGTCTAACATTATACAATAGAGCAAAATACCTACATTCATTGTAGTTTATTTATTTATTTATTTATTTATTTATTTATTTATTTTGGCGTAAGAAGCCCAATCTCCTATTAAGAGCATGTTCTATTATTTAATCAGGATTTCTTGCACCCCTTGGCGGAATTAATGTCACAAATGATGCTGTAAGATGTCTAGAAATTTTTATTGGATGATATTATGATAAAGAACAATGTTTTGATTTGAATTGGAAAAAAATTACGATGATTTGGAAAAACTTTTTGAATCATGGAAAAAAAGAAAACTTACTAATTTTGGAAAAACTTCCATTCCATTTGGGATAAAAGAGATAGAATGATGCGAGATACAATTGAAAATTAAATGAATATTTTATTAAACATGAAATTTGATGATAATTTTACCAAATCAACATAGTACTGAGGGATCAAATGGGATTGCTTAGAGGTCACGTGATGGTCAGTCTTCAAAGAAAATATATTTGATGCATTCCAAAATTTACAACTTTTATTTTTAAACTAATTCACATGATTTACAGGGAGGGAACCAAAATTAATTGGGATGGGTATTTGATCCCTCAGTACTATGTTGATTTGGTAAAATTATCATCAAATTTCATATTCAATGTAATATCTATTAATTTTCAATTTTACCAAATCAACTGTACTGAGGAACCAATGAGATTTGAAAGAAATGCATTAAAAGTATTTCATAATTAAAAAACAAAACATCTTATTCTCAATATATACATATTTGATATTTACAACAGCAAAATTTAAAATATACACCGGTTTAAACCATACCATCTAATTCTGTATCACAAAACAATAACCAAGTCATTTTTTAAAGATTTTTTCAATATATGTTCTCCCATACTATCATGAGTAATTATGTCTTTCTGATAACATTTTCTGAATACACAATCTGATGCACAGCCTGCTGATTTGAGAATAATGTCAATTGGCACATTTCACTGTTTTGCAGCACTAACTGCTGTACTCCTTGTCCTATGAGGCGAGAATTGTTTCACTGGTTTACATAGCACAGTTCATATCTAATTTGCCACTGTCTGTTTACATATCCTGTGGAATGGATTAATTGTACTAATAAACAATTGAGTTTCATCCTTCCTTCATCTTTTTGTTCTTTCAATATATACATGTAAAGTCTTCACAACACACAAACTTTCATTTGTAAAATACTTGAACTCAAGAGGTGTCAAATGATATCCAGGGCGAGTTTGTTTCAACATGTCACCAATAAAAATTTTACATCAAAACTATTTAATTGTACATTTTTAATATCTATCAATTGAAGTGTTTGACTACGTTGACCTGACAACAAAGCTAACAAAGTTACAAGTTCATGAGACAATAGTCTAAGTGATATAGTATGAAGTGGCATCAGAGTTTCTAAATGATCTAAAACAATAGAAACATCCCAAACATTGTTATATTTTGGTAATGCAGGTTTAATATGAAAAATGCCCTTCATGAATCTCTTCACTATGCTACTATTTACAACTAATTTTGACTGTTCATTTACTAATTCAAGAAACACAGCTAAACACGATTTAGCTATATTAATGCTACTGTATCCTAGTCCCTGTTTGAACAATTCTGTAAGAAATGATAAAATGTTATTTACAGATGGGTAAAAGTAATCAATCTTCATTCGATCACAAAAACTCATCCATGTTTTGAAATACACCCAATACTGTTGTTTGGTAAAGGATCTTCATGATGAAATGATGATTTCGGAAGGTTCTTGTGGTATTCCACGTTGTCGGAGAATTTGCCTGATAGTCTGCATACACAAAGTCTCAGTTTCTTCAATGGATGGGTTCTTTCTGAAACTTAAGGCTATGAAAGCATCGTGGGTAAAAAGACTTGTACGAATCGTGTATGCTTAATAAGATATATAGAGGGTATATTAAGAATACGGAATTGGATATTCATTATTTACTGTCAATGTCTGAAAGAAAAATTGATAATTTTGGATGTTTTTTTAAATCTACCCACTGTGAATAAAGAAATGTTGTGTTGTTTTAATGAATGTAAAAGGTTAGTTAATGTATCAGAACTTTCAAATGTAAAATTTGCAGAACAACCATTGTGATATAATAATACTCATATATATTTAAAAAAAATAATGCATGCCATATAATAGGCCATTTCTTAAAGAGTTTATAACCACTTTTGTTATAGACGTATCTCATCTTTCAAGTGAGACTTGTAACTTTAAAAAATAAATTCCTACGGTAAAATAATTTTTTGTATAGGATCTTCAGAGTTTCCTACAGGAATAAGAGAACTTTCTACAGGAACTTATATTCCAAAAGGATTTGAACTAAACTCAATCAGGATTTTAAAATCCGATAGAAAATCGTAATTTCCTATAGAAAAACTACCAGTCTGAATTAAATTCCTGTAGGAAAGAATTTCATTCTATTGGAAATATAATTTATGTATCTTGTAAGAAATTATTCTCCTATAGGAATTAGTATTTTCTTTTTCTGCCAGGTGGATACTGCATATATTGACGGATGACCAAAAACGGGTACGAGTACAAACGACTAAGCAATTGCTAAAAATGTTTCCCAAATTCAATCAAAGACAATTTGCAAAAATTGTTACTGGTGACGAAACATGGGTTCACTATTTCGAACCACGAAGAAAAATTGGAAAAAAAACATGGCTAACTAAACCTGGTAGAAGGCCTGTAGTTGCCAAAAGAACAATTAGCAAAAAGAAGGATCTTTATTGCATATTCTTGTCATGTGATGGTATAGCCGTACAAATTTCGGTGTCGAAGGGCAAATTGTTAAACTGAACTTTATTTAATTTACAACGATTGATAAACAAGTTCTACAACTTATTATAATATTAATATCTCTAGTTGGCAAGGATGTCAGCGCAAGGGGGTCAAAAGTGTTACTATCGAGATGTTATACTAAAAAAGCTCAAGAAATGTTATCATAAACTGCGCCTTGTGTCAGGATTTAGGCATGTTGGTCAACTTCATGATAAAATGTAATTTCATATGTATACTTGCTTAATAATTACGCACAATCCATTAAATCGTGGTTAAAAAATTCCCTTAGGAAATATCATAATGTCGAACATAATTTATTTGATATATTTCTGAAGTACTCTGTTAAATGATTTCAAAAAAGACTTTAAAGTTCACATGTATGCGTGTATGATCTCTTTATAAATAACGAAAAATTGTTTTGGTCGTAAATATAAGATTTTGGTTGAAGCTTAAAAATCTCTATACCAAAAAAGATTCCTACCTGAGCCTTCTTGACTTGAATTAACATGTACATCGTACATGATTTTATATTATACATCGATAAACGATTTGATTTTAAAGTTTTGCAACTAAAGTTGCTCTCCCGCTTCCTTTCACAAACATTATAAACAAAACTCTTGCAAGATTGTTAAGAACGTATATCAGTATTTTAACAATGAAATCATGTTTCACATGAGTCATACATGTACATGAGCGATACATTCAATTATTTTTTTTTATAAAAAGATTCCTCCTTAAATTAAGCGCACTTACTTCTAAGAGCAATCGAGATTTCTTTCAGTATATCAGACTGATGTTTGAACATTTGATTGCAATAATTAATAGGTAGCAAAGAAAATACCAGACGAGAACTGTTGCAATCGATGTAAGGACATTTATAATTGGTGTCCGTCATAAAATACATCGAACTAACATTTTCAGAGTCTGATCATGTTAAAAATTAGGAAGGAGAAAATGATAAGCACTATACAATGCTAAATACACTAGTAATAAACTGTCTTCAAAACTACAAACATCACTATAAAGGTACAGTTTCTCTTCTCAGGTCAAGAAAAGACTCCCTTTACGAGTTCTTTTTTATCATTTGGAGTGATTTTTATGTTCTTTGTTGATTTTACGACAGTTTATTTGTTCATTATCTCTCTATTTCCAGACAATGATTTCCAGGGACAAAGAAAATGATTGAACAAATCGTAAATGTCCCGTGAGGGAGTTTTTACAGCTCATCGCTCCTTATTTAAGCTAAGAGAACTTGAAACTCTGAGACATTTGCTTTGGAGCTTTCGTTGCGTGAAAGGCCGGCAACCAAAAACTGTCGCCATGAATAAATTAATATCTCTTGTAGGATTGCTAGCTTTGTTGCAGATCTGTTTGGCTGGTGAGTTGAAGAGCACTTATTGATTTAAGTATGAGTTTCTTTTGAGAGCATGATAAACTTACGATGTATAACAGGTTATAGTCACTGTGGCTTTCACAAACCAGATTTTTTAAATCATCTATTGCAGTCCTCTGATTGTTAATACATGTATTAAACATGTGTTACTTGCGGGATGTTTTGGGGTTTCATTTTTTAGATTTCGAATAACTAACTGATGTTTTTAAGACTGAAACAGTCTTCAGCTGTTGTATTAATTATACATACTAACCATAGTATTGTTTACAGTGTTATTAGTTATGCTTTGACATACAATGAAGTGATGTTATCGTTTTGGTTATCATAATGCATATAGCGTAAATTAAAAAAAAATCTATAATACGTTATAAATAAAGAAAGGCGGATAAATGTGCGAAAGAAATGGCATTAGGAATATGATACAAGATTTACAACTTGCAGAACCATTTGATAAGTAAAGAATCGTAGTTCATGTCAAATATTTTAATCAAGCTTTATATAAAGACCGTAAACTTTGGATTTGAGCAGCTACACATGCTGCAAAATTAGGTTTTATTTCTAACATATGTTCGCAGAAAATGGGTTGATGGAACTGGATTGCTATTTGGAAAAAAATTTTGCAACATTTTAAATATTCAGTCTACTTCTCTACTTTTCAATTTGTTATAAGTTGCTGAATACTGAGAAGTCGTTGATTGTTTGACTTTAATTAAAAACTTTTAATTTTAAAATTTATTTTACTATTACATAATTTATACTACTGCATCTTTTGTTTGACAGTTCATTGCTAAATAAACTATATTTAAACAACAATTGATCTTTCAAATAGAATGTTTTGATTTCTTGCTTGGATAAATGTATTTTGCAAAAAATACAGTTTTTTACAAATTTATGCTATTTCGAGTGCTAAAAGGAGTCTGCAACACAATCTCATTCAGACGGTTTTGCTTGTATATTGAATTTCTGATTTGGATGAACATATCATTAAATATGATTTTTATAAATTCAAATTTTTAATAGAATATAAACTATTTTATTAACAATTATATATTTTGTGCTTCTTAAACCCTTTTTTCTACCTTAGTTCAAATTTCCGAATATATAGTATTGAATATTTATTTTTTCCATGTTCAAATACACGAAATCAAGGAGTGTGGTACCGTAATGTGTATAGTTAAGCACGGAATCCGCACTCCAGCATGTCAAATACCTGACCAGGTTATACAAGTTAAGTTGTCGTACATCCATTTCTGATTCATTTTTTATGATACTAATCTGACCACGCATCTGCAATTCGTTGATATACTGACCAATTTAGGCAAATACTTGTCACAAATGTTGTCTACCGGACGATCGTAAAACAGTTGTAGCCACAAATAAAACGTCTTATTTGTCAATCATTGAGATTTATATACTGGTGCCTTGCTGTAGTGCCCTGACTAAATAGACAGGGTTCATGTTTATATCCATTAAATTAAATTTTTCCTTTACAGCAGTCAAAGAATTCATTTCCCAAATGACAGATATATACCTTTATACGTATTTTCATTTGATACTTAATTTTAGAGAACCCTCGCTATGATCCAAGATACAAGCGGGAAGCCAGTCCTGATAGATACGCCGCAGAGCCTCGCTATGAACCCAGGTACAAAAGAGAAGCTGCTGCTGCTGCAGAGCCTCGTTATGAACCCAG
>WFKH01010931.1:36322305-36334548 GCA_016163765.1 Magallana hongkongensis
ACCCACACAAAGAGTCGGGTCTAGGTGACACAGGATATCGAGGTTGTAGTTGAGCCGTTCTTTTCAATCGCAACCACTCGGAATGTGGAATGGCGGCGCTACTTTTCCCGTTGACTTTTTTGTACCTGTCCTCTTCTTCCAAAAATTTTCGTTGTTTTTCTTGTCTAACTAGCTCCTCCTCTTTTCGTTTCTTAGCCTTTTCAACCCAATCATCATAAGATATCTGGTGTGGAGCTCTTTTTACAAACTCCTCCTTTTCAATGACTTGTAGTTGTTCAAAATCAGCACGAAGTATTTTTTGGATTAGATATTTCTTTTCATCGTGGTAATCCATCCATTCTTCGTACGTGATGGCAGTCATAAGTAATTGCTGACGTTTCTCCTCCAGTTTTTTCTTTTGTGCCATGAAGTCTTGCAAAGTTCTTAACCTTTCAACATTTGGGATTTTCTTGGACTTTTGTCGTCGACTTATCCAACTATTGTAAGATTTGATATTGTGGATGGGGTCGGGATTCCTTCCATCTCCAATGTCTGTTGACCCTAGCTGAATCAAACCATGAATGGGACGAGTTATCTGTCTTGGAGGACCATAGTTAGCTTCTTTCTTCTTCTGAACCCATTCCTTGAAGGCATCGGAGTCTTCATCGTCATCGCTATTGCTCGAATCCGATGACTCTGATTTTGTCCTGCGCTCCTGTGCTTGCTTTTTGCGTAACCAACTTTCGTGTGAAATCCCTGAATTTCTAGATGATGATGAATGAGCACTGTCAGACCGGTTCGCAGCTAACGATATCTTTCTTTTAAATTCCTTAAACGACTCCATTGTTTCTGGTTTCATAAGGTTCTTAACAGATCTGTAAAATAATTTACAGGTACAACTTATTTTTAAAATATCTTTCAAACTACAAAAAAAATTACCAAGAGGTTCATAGGATTAATACATGTACATGTGACATAGTAATGAACGTTAACTAAAAGTTACGTTTTTCAATAGTTATTTTCTTGTTCATTCTAAACATGCACATTGTATAACTACAAACTAATCAAACTTAAAATATAGTTTAAAAAATTACCTTGCTCTGGCAGAAAAGCGAACATTTTTAGGTGAACTGGAGCCCTTAGATTTTAAACTGCTCTTTCTACTGATGGCACTATTACGTTCGTCTTGCTCTCTCGGAGACTCTGAAGGACTGTCGTCTTTACTGTTATGCCCGTTTGAGTTTTCTTCGGGACTCAATTGTGCTTTAATTGAATTATTTTCCATATTGTCAACAGATTTGACCATTTCCGATTTATTATCTTCAACAGAAGATTTTGCAACAACAATCTCTGAAGAATCCTTTCTAAACTTAATAATACGGGATTTACTTGAATGAGAAGGATATTGTTTACTTTGAATGAGTTTGTCATTGTTTTCTAGAAAGTTTCGATATTTTTTCTCCAATGCAGAATCCAATTCTCTCGAGATCGGGCTGGTTTGCGATATCACCCAAAAACTTTCCACGTTTGATTTGATCATATTGTTATTTTTATCTGTGCGAGCTGACAGTAACTTATGTGGTAAGTCTTGCCTGTATGATGACGTTGTAGCATTGATTGATCGCGAATTACCTCCAGCAGATGTCGCCTTAGGTTTATAGTTCTTTTTAGAATCACATTTATTACATGTAGGATCATGTAAATGTGAAGTGCTAAACACTCGTTGTTTGCCGAAGGAGGCTGTATCCTTTTGACCACGTAGATTTAGCTGCATTAAACGCAGTCTCTTTTCGCATTGAAAAGACTGGAGAGATTTTGCTAGATCCACGGGGCTTTTCGAGTACACATCTTTGATATGAACACTTGCTCCTGCATCCAACAGCATGTTCACAATATGAATGCGGTCTTTACAGACAGCAGCATGCAACGCTGTTCTTCCAAAATGAGTACGTCCATTCACATTTACACCTGTAATCAAAAGAAATGTTACGTTTTAAATTAATGATACAAAGAATTTTCTTAAAACATAACATTAATTCAATTTTCGCTCTGTAATAAATCAATCAAAACCTAATTGATAAAAAATGCATGATTGCGAGGTAGTTACAACTTGTCCAGAAACTATTTAAAGTTATGAAAAAGTACCTATCGATGTAAGTAAATTGCACATTTTCATCAGCCCAGTATAGGAGGCTACGAACAAAGCCGCCGTTGATCGTTCTTGGACCATTTGTTCTATTTTCTCGTCAGTTTGACCAACAACGATGCTCCCCTTCATATGAACCCCGCCGCTGTGATAAACATATTCCGTGTTATTCTGTACCACAGCTTGGTAGAGTTCCTCCCAAGACTCCATGATCTGGACACGCAGGAGATAGCCATCTCTGACATTCTCCTGGATGAGTAACCGCTCCTTGTCACTGAGACATTCCCCGTCCGGGTATGTTAGCCGGTATATATAGGATGGTAAGCCCGCGGCCACCTCCAGTTTTCCTTTCACTTCGTTAACGTAAATTCCTGAGGGAAGGCGGCGTAGGGTACATACTTCCTCTGTTGGTAAAACAACGAACAATGTAAAAGTTCCGTCAGGACTTCTTAAATCCGTTAACGCCATGTTTATCCTAGTAAGTTCTTTTGGCTGCCTTGTGCTGCAAATTGAAAAAAAGTTCAAGCCATTGTATCGTCGAGTTATGTGTGCATTGCAGGTGATCCGCAATCACATTTGCAAATATTGGTTTTGTCAATGCGTGTCTATTGATTACATATCAAAAGTTTACAAGGGTTGGACATTTCGTTACGTGATTAACACTGAATGTATTTCGATAAATCTACCTGTGCGAACTGTGAGCTTTCCCAAAGTGAAATACCCCCACTTAGTGAGTTATTAATACTTCTGCCGACAAGTGCGTACTTTACAATTTATTTAAGCCATGTGAGAAGCAATTGTCTGTTTTGGCAAATTGTTTTGAATTGGTATTCCTAATAAAAAAAAGTTCACTATACTTATTCAGCGAATGGACTTTATGGGCTTCTGCCAACTCTTTCAGTCTTAATTTGTAAGAGATATGATTTAAAGTTCCTTCAAAAGCAGTAGAAAATGAAATTTGAGAAGTAATAGTAATTAAATTCACCGATCATCTATGTTTAGTTATGTGTGTGCATTAAAAATCACATTCATAGCGACAGACTTATTTAAGTAATCTTGAGTTTGCCATAATTTAATTCGAATTCATATCTATGTACGCTTATCGTTTTCAAATTTTAAGATCCGTGGAACCTGAGTCATATCGGCAGTGTGTGTGTGTATTTGGTTTTTTCTATTGATTCAATTAAAATTTAATCCAATAAAGTTTAAATTAATTTAAACCGGACTTTTCCAGAGGGCACATTTTGTATTGTTATTTTTAAAACGATTATGGGTTTAATTGCATTTAAAATGACTTACAGCAGTTTTACTTAGTGAGCCGGTCTATTAAGAACATGTGAACAAACACAAACTTTCATTACGGATATTGATCTTTATAATTCAATATTTACGTCAGATTTAAATGCTAGTCATTTTCTTTATTAAAATGAATGTTCGTAATTTGTTTTGACATTCAAAAATTACTTAGCATATGTTAATAAAAGTTTAAACAAACAATCATCAGGCATACTTAAAAATGAAATTTCAAATAAGTTTTACCATTTGATGTTAATTGACTGGTAACCAGTATATCCTACATCCAAATAGCATTGTAAAAACCAGTCCAATTCACATCATTATAAACCTTCTCAGTAATAAAGCTCTTCTCCAATATCCTTGCGTTCCTACCACAAAGTAATCAGTTTTACTTTTTTTTTCTTTCGCTGATAGCGACGAATTGGAAGTTTTAAATTTCAAAGTACATAAATCCATTCAAAAGTCTTCAAGCAAGTCTCTTCGGCAATCCTCGAACAAAGTGCCACAGATAGATTTAAATGCTAACAAAGCTTAGTTAAACGAAGAGGAAAGCGTGGTATTCGTATATATCCATTATCTGGAAGGCATTGAAACTTTAAACCAGTCCTGTCATTTTGAGCATTGTGCGTTTATCATTTTGAAATATACCTGTTTGCCATAGAATTATCAGGCGGCACCAAAAAAAAAAAATGTTCAGTATTAATTATCATTTCTGATCACTGCGTTGATATGATAGAAAAATCTTATCAATATACATGTATATTACATGGAAAGAAAACAATTTACTTGAATAGTGTGCATTAGCTTAGGTTCGCCTTGATAGTCTAAATCTACAGGCGACATTGTCGTGAGGACGGACAGAATGTTCATTTCAATTTAAAACACGAATGTTCATTTATATTAAACTAAGACTTAAATGTTGCTATGACAATATAAAGATACTGAAACATTTTGTCCTAGTTTTAATAGTTTTAATAGTTTTAATTGCGATTGTTTGCCCTATATTTCAGTGGATGAAATCAAAACGGGACTCGGCTTGTTCTACGATGGTTAGTAACTGTTACATTTATATGTTTTCAAATTATTGACGTGAATTTTAAAAAGGCAGACGTTTTGAGAAGTTTCCAGAAAACGACACTAAGTAAATTAAAACTAACGCTGGTCAACTTTAATTAAGTATTAGTTAAACTTAATGACCTTTTTGGTACGATAAAAATTACTTAAGACGAAACGAAATTTAACCGACTCAAAATTTTTTAAAACAATTATCGTCTCAATACAGGAATTCAAAGCGAGCGCACCTTGGAGCTCTGCCGAAGCACCGACGAGCTCTTTGGACTAAATAAATAAACGTGTTTCATTAAATTTTTAAAATTCATAGAATTTAAAACTTTTATGAAACTAATGCTCGGGAAAGCAGAGGAGCTAAAGCTGTCGTCACTATTTTTTTTTTATTTCAACTCAGTTCCCAGTACTCCTTCATCAGAAATGACTTACTGATATTGTAAAAAAAACCCCAACAACTTATAGTTAGTTATAAGCTTTTTATCCGTGTCTAAATAAAAATGTAATTCAGTGTACTGTCAGTTGTGTCTTTTACTAATGAACAATTTTTAATTGTCAATGAGTAGTCATGGATTAATTGACAATTAAAAATTAAAAATCAAGTTTTAACCACGAAACTGTTGTCAATGTTCGATATATCAATAGCAACAAAGACTGTGCCTAGTTAGTACTCGTATATAAATCAATAACTCACTTTTGAAGAATGAGTTATTCACAGGAAGATACCGATCCCGACCCATATAAATTTTCGGAGGACAATTCCCAATAAAATTGACTAAAATGATATAACTTGTGTAAAAAACACAAAAGAAAATAAATTGTACTAATCTAGATTGATTTTAATTTCTTTTTAAACATGAAATTTAATATGAATTGATTTTTATTATTCTTTAAAAAAAAACCCTGTTTTTAAATGCATGTATACAAGTTCAACTTGTCTTTGTTAATTTGTCTTAAGGAAATTTATTTTGCGCTGATTAAAAATCACGTATAATATAATACCAATTCATTTTTAAAACAATAAAACAATACAGCGGTAAGTGTTTTCAATTTAATTAGTGTAAAAAAGAGCATTTGTGCAGAACCAAAAAAAAAAAAAAACCCTTGTCGCTCGAAGACGATCAGACAATTAAATTACAAAGATTTCATCTAGATTTACATTTACACTGTTTTGTTGATCAAAATTCAAAAAGATCAGTTACAAATTAATAATAAATGACGTTATGAAATAAAACATTTAAAGAATATTCCTTGTCGCATGGTTCCAAAAAGCGCGCCCTCGTCAAACCATGTAACAACCCTTTAAGTTACTTTACCCCTTATTACATTAGTAAGCGTTAACCTTTCGAAAACGCCATAAAAAAGGTCATTAATCTAAAATTGCATTTTATGCATTTCAGGATCATAGAAAAATTAATGTTTTCTATTCTATTATTTGATATCTGATATAATAAAAGAATTAATTTGTTCAACCAGTACATGTACACTGAGTACATGTATTCTACACGTAGTATATTTATAATGCTTTAGTGTACACTTTGAGGATAGTAAGCAATATTTCAGGATTGCGTCCAGAATTATTTCTGTTTATTCAATTATATTTACATCCACCAGTTATTGTTCCTCTATCACTTAAGAAAATCGATTGTAAAATCATAAAGAAACTGAAAAGACTGAAATCTCCGCGATCCAGTAAAACGATCTGTCTGCTCATGAATATACGGAATCCTTTAACTTTTAAAAAACTTCTTGCGTTGTTTAGCTACTTCAATTCAAGTGGCTCTTAATAAATAATAATTTATACATTATTCTTTGATGCTTTTTTTTTTTTTTATACTTTTGGTGTTGACTTTGCGTGTATTTTCCTTGATCGATCTAAACGAAAGCAACATCGAAAACAGATGACCTCAGACTTCCAAGTAGTTGTTTTTACCATGGTAACCGTCTCATATATGGAAATAGTTGGTGTTCTTTCTGTGTAACGTTCTATGTAACGTTCTGATCGTCAAGAATAATAGTTTACATACTGTTACTCACTTTATTTTTTGATGATTGATTCAATGATTCAGAGATAAGTGTTAATATAATCCCTGGTGCTTCATACTGGTTATGAAGGTAGCAATCAACCATATACTAGCCTGTTAATAAGGGTAATGTACTTTTTCTGCAATGCTACAGTAGCTATCTTCGTAACCGCATAAAAACATATAAACCATTTTTTTAAAATGAGTACATATTATTTTGATTGAAAGAATTATTAGATATAAAGAGAAGCTTCTGGTTTTTTAATTGAGACCGAGTCAGAGAAGCTATCCTCGCACAAGTAAAAGTATACCATATAAAATGATACTATCTGTATAATTATTTCTTATCTTCTCGAATCAAACTCAAGGTTTTTTTTATATGCATTTTATTTGCAAACAAACACACATGTCTTGAATACATACAATGTGGTACAATATAATTTTGAAAATAAGCGATAATTTTGACACATATTTAAAATTGTTTTAGTTAGTTTATAGTTAATTCATCTCCCGGCCTTACTCATAAAAAGTAATACCAGAACAGTTAGTAGTTGAAGTCACAAAACTCAGTCACATTAAGACTTTGGACTATTCGAATAAAACAACTGCGGTCTTTTCCGTTCGTGTCCACTGACAATATTCTTCTTTTAATCGGATAGCACATTTTTGGACCATTGGTCGATAGTTTCCACAAGGTCGAGCCAACATTTCACTTATTTCGAATTCATCACACTGATTCCATTGCGGGATGTTGAACTGCTGTGGAAGTACAATTGCCATTGCTGTTTGTTTTAAAATTGTGATCCAATCTTCAATTGTGACCAGAAAATAATGTTTTCTTCTTCATAAAATCCGCTTTTTATATCTTTTTGCATGCATGCGTGGTAATAAAAGGAGTATTTTTTATTTATTGGTTTGAAATCGTAAATGATTTGATTGACATGGCTTCCTGCTAAACTTGTTTACATTGAGTTGAGGATAATATCTAGACAGACGGCTAATGAAGCAACGAGACCATCTGTAGATGTCTTTTACATTTAACAATGAGTCTGTGATCTGAAAAATGGCAAAACAAAGGCCCATGCGTTTTTGCTCTTATACTTGCAAGTAATTCTAAATTTCTGAATACAGCTCTACACAGGGAAATATTTCGCCCCTTTCGCCCTTGTTTTCAGCGGGCGAATTTAAAACTGGGCGAATTTGAATGTTTCAAATTATTTCTTTTTAAACATACTGTGTCTGGGCGAATTCAAGACGGGGCGAAACTGTTTGCAAGTGTAGAAGGGCGCAAATTACACGGGGCGAAAATAACCCTGTATACAGTATTGACAGGATGTGTTTTGGAGTGCTGTAATTGCCAATGTTGTCCCTAATCCCAGTTGATCAGTCTTTAGGTATCGAATGTTCAAAATTACCTTTTTTTCTTGTAAACAAACATCCCAATATTGGATGAGCGTTTAATTGTGTTACTGTCATGTTGTAAATTTTGAATTTACTGGGTGGGTGTAAATACAAAATTTACAACATGACAACTTGGTGGGTGTAAATACAAAATTTACAACATGACAACTTGTCATGTTGTAAATTTTGTATTTACACCCACCCAGTAAATTCAAAATTTACAACATGACATTACCTTATGATAGTGTGATTTCACCGACCCGAAGCAATGCATAGAATGCGAGTGGAAAAGCTGCTCTGAATATTTTTTCTTTGTACAAGCACTAGTAGTAACTGCAAACTATTTGTTATTTGAGTATGATTGAGTTGAATATATGTGTATTCGATGGGGGCCAGGTATGTTGTAGGCCTTGAGCATTTCTAAACTAAAAAATGCATGAAAACCAACCATGTAAGTTTTATTTGTATTGCTGCTACAGATGAGGCTAGCAATGCGTTTATTTCATCGTGGATAACATCGTCAGAAACTGGGCTCGAATAGGTTGGGGTAAGATGTCTGCGAATGGTGCTCCTCTCTTGAACACTTTCCACTGTTTGCGAGAAATTGTCTCTGCATTGATATTTGTATTGTGCTTTAAATTGACTGTTGTTTTTTTTAACTATGTTATGTCATGAGTGTACGGATAAGAGACATAACTCTTGCAGATTTTGAAGATTATTTATTATATATGTGCAAAATGATTTTCTTGCTATGTAGCCTCTCCCCCAAAATCATAAATGCTAAAGCTATTGGTACCAGCTCTAAGAATGTAATTTGGGGGCATTTTCCAAGTTGATGGCCATTGGTAGTAAGTCCATTGTCCCTGAAGATAGCAACCACAGCCAAAGTTTGTTGAACCTGTACTGTCGATAAATAGTTGGAGAGTTTCTGGAGTACTCCACTCACTCTCAGGAAAAAAAACAAAATACATTAAAATTTTCTAAAAACTCTAATAATTGTATAAATGATCATCTTTAATTTTCATATGACACTCTAGATACTATAGCCGGGGCTAAACTAAATTTTGAATTCATGAAATTTAACCTAATGAATTTTTTTCAAGATCTTTTTCTTATTATTACAAGAGTCCTATCATTGTTTTAGTAATTACATTTTGAACGAACTTCAATTTAAACTACATCAGGATGTTCGCATTTCATTATAAGAAATTGTTTATATTGAGATGACGGTATTTATTATTTGATAATTATTTTTCCAATAAACTAGACATTCACCCCTTCAGGTAGGGGTTGCGTATCGACTATGCAATACTTAGCAATACTTAGCAAGTATAAGTGGCACTGTATTTTATTAATTAAACAATCATTTTAATAACTTTTTGTCTCAAATAATGCTTTGACTAGAACCGTACGGAATTATTTATAAAGCAATCAAAGATCAAACTTTAGATTGCTTACATTTAGAAATGAGACATTTTGCATATGATTCTTTTATTTAGTCTAATTGTTCAAGGATAAGATGAAATACAATCAAATATTCCTCCTCCGTTTTCTGTCTAGACTACGTTTCCTGTGAACTGTTTACGTCTGTGACTTTAAATTTTACTTTTGTTTTTAATAAACAATTGTTTTGGAGGAAGTGAGATTAATGGTAAAATTATTTTGTCATTATTATGCACTAATTATAACCTCCTCCTTGGGTGCTTAAATTTTACTTATTATTCGAGGTAGTCAAGTACGCTTCAAGAAATTCCTTGCATATTTGACTCGCAATACACAGTCATGTATATGGTAATAATAGCGAGCACAGTTAATGAATGTTTTCGGAGAAAAAAATGTTTGTGTTTTTTCATCAAGCTATATAAGTTATAAACTTTCTGCAAATTATATGTACATTTTAATTTAAAAATATTGAAGATAATTTTCGATTGTTTTCGTTTACATTCCGGTATGAACTGTAAACACCCCTTTTTGAAAAATTTCAGACAGAAAGTAAACTAAAGAAATATATTGAGTAGAGGGACCCCGAAAGGACTGATATTAACGGATTTTCTTTATTTACTCTCTGATCAGGTGTGAAAACGGTGGTGTGTATGTTTGATATAGTACTTAACTATTCTTTCGTAAGGAAAGTTCAAAGGAATAGATTATTTCATCAACATCATAAACATATTTTCATATCATTTAATTTTTTGTATACAAACTTGCTTTCATCAGGGAATCAATTATAAATACGCATAAGAAAATACCCATTTCTTTTTACATTTAATAACCTTAATACTCAGTTATTACAAATGAATAATCTTTCGCATTTGTCTCAATATTTTCTTTTTTACAGCTCATCATACTGACAAACTTTGGCTCTGGTTTCCAAAAAAAGCACCAATAGCATAAAAAAATTAAAACTTTAACTTTAATTGAGCTCAGCGTAAGAAATGATTTACTTTTAAAGTTATTATACATGTGCCCACATGTAATATGCAAAATCAAATGTGTGGTTTTTTTTTATTGTTTAATGTTTTGATTATATTTTTAATTTATTGTTTAGTGCATCAAATAAATGTACCAATTGTAAATATTAACATATCACAAAATGAAAACTATATAAAACGCGTTATTTGATTGGCTCTCGATGGTTTCAGTCACAATAACAAGGCAGAGTTATCGTTCGTTTAATAAAAAGAAAAAATCTAACGATTCTCAGCAATGTTCGATAACTCTTCAATATCTGGAAATTATTTGTTCATAGTATAGATTTTGCTTCTCATTTAGAATCTGTGTAATAATAACATATTACACGCTTGTTGATTTTAACAATAAATTATGAAGGTGGCGACATTGCAGAAAAATTACATAACCCGCGTTAGCGGGTTATGTAAATTTTTTTCTGCAATGATCGCTACCTTCATAACCCGCATGAATCATCATAGAAAGCATTTTATTATTTATATTTACATCTTTCCTTTAACAAATTAATAAATTGATTGTAAAAAGTAAGTAAAATTCACTAAATTACTGTTAACAGTTAATGTACATCAGTACGTTAGCTAAAAGAAACAGCCAAATCGTCTCCTATGGGAATTTGAGTCTGACATCATCATGATTATTTCGTGCAGTCCGTGATTTTTCTTAGGTCCCTGTAGGTTTCGACCAATCAATAAACGGGGCGTGTAGATTTCAGTCTGGCTCTTTTTATAGAGATATGAATTAACTATAAGTTTCCGTAAGAAATAGAGGGAATCATACTTGGTAGATGTAAATATAAATTAACGAATTGCATGTATGAAAACAATTTATTTATTCATCTACTTAATTCATCAACATGTTTCTCACCAATCTTAAAATTCAGAGCAAGTAAAGATCCCGGCTATTATATAATCTTCTCGAGATTCATGTTAATACTCACTCCTTGGTCATTTTGATTCACTTATCAAAAAAGTGCATTATAGATAATCAATAATTCAATCGTGTACTTTGAAATGTATATTTATTTATTGATTTCTAAAAATTCGATTATTTATTAAATAATACTGTCCTTTACAAAAGTTAAGATTCTAATTATCATGTACAAATTTGGATTTTAAAGAATTGAATATTTTGTAATGGACAATACATTTGTCAAATAATTTGGAGAGAAGGGGCGTTGTTATATTCCTGGGAGGCAATATTAAGCACATTATCAGATTGATACATGTAACAATGTACTAAATTTCGTGAATTTGTTGCTATAATCGATGAACAAAAACTCTGTCATAATTCGTTGTGCATGGGGGAAACCGCAAAACAGCAAAATTACGCCATCACGAATTTTAATGATTTCACAGTAGTCCCGTACAAGAGTTGATTCATGAGGCTTAACAGAACAAGATTATTGTTTGTTTCAATCATTAAATTTTGCTATTTTTTTCGATTTCTTTATTAATATTAATAACAGTGTACCGAAAGAAGAGAGCATCAACTATGTAAATACATTATAATATAAAACAGGTATTATAAAATCAGAATGCGGAACATAACAATATCAGTTATTGCATTGTTCTATTTGCTATTCCTTTTTAATTAAAACATTCACTTAAAGACGTTAAATTTGCCTTCTTGCCTTAGTGCTTTTAGAAAAAAAGGTCACAATGTATTAGGCCAGCGTAATTGTCTTTTTGCCATTAGGGCCAGACAGAGAACTAATTTATGTAATGACGTCCGTCTATAAGCAGAATACTTTTCGACTCGAACTGTGTAATACGGAATAGGAATGGCCTTAAACCAAACACGATCTTTTTTTCTATTAATATCTTTAAAGTAAGCAAAACATCAGGCACGTAGCATCGTTTTTGA
>WFKH01010931.1:36334948-36356355 GCA_016163765.1 Magallana hongkongensis
GCTCTTTAATTCTAAGTAGCTGATTTCATGTTTCAAATGCAAACTTTTACTATGAGTTTTTGGGTTGTTTTTTTTTGTTTTGTTTTGTTTTGTTTTTTTGTTTTTTTGTTGTTGTTGTTGTTGTTGTTTTTTTTTTTTTTTGGGGGGGGGGGTAATGGATAATGGATAAATAGGTGGATATCTCTGGTCTATAGTGCCTACAGCTTGTATTTAATCTTCGACAAACAGTTTCAACATTTTTACAAACTATATGCAAAGGCGACACAAAATAAGTTAATTTAGTTTAAAGGTCTATTAATAGAACATAAGATAGGAATGTTAAGTTTGATAAATGGGACAATAATATAAGGCCCAGTAGCCTTGTCCCTTAGAACTGACAAATCTCGTAAACTCACGTTTTATGACGAGATCAAGACCAAGGGGCAGCGGCCCTTGTCACGAAGCGTGTTTCATTTCAGTTTTATGGAAAAAAACAACATCTTGTCAGTGGACGTTTATTTCATACTTAACCACCAAAGATATATATATATTTATATTTCGGTTTTGCGACCAACGAATTAAGTTGTACACTTTGTTGAATCTTGTATATGTTTTTTCCTATCTGACTAAAGTGTAAAATTAAAATATTAAATTATTTGAATAAACAGTACAAATGATTTACTTCTTTAAATGTGTAAACTAATATTTAAATTTAAATTATTTGCTTTAAATTTTTTCCCCTCAATTTTATTTGAATTTACAATTCATATTATCAGATAATCTTAACAATTTTCTTTCTGGTCCCAATGTTATTGCTTTCTGTTATATAGCAACTTCTTATGCCAGTTTTCCAGTTCATTTTCTGGTGAACAAAGTCTCCCTTTCTCTTTACTTCATCATTACAAGTATCTTTTTCAATGCTATCCATTACTCTACAATGTAAAAAAACACCTCTCGACACTTTTATTCATAGGCTGTAAATGGCGAACAACTAGAAATATTTAGTAAGTGTTCAGATTTTGAAGAAAAAAAAAGTGAATTATATCATTGCTGTTTGAATTTTTTAATTGCAATTTTTTTTTTCAATATCAATAATAGAATTATTAACAGACTTTCATACTGACTGGTTTTTATTTTATATTCATTTCGCAATGAATACTTTCAATCCTATGATATTATGTATTTTTGAAAAAATTCATTTTTGTTTAACCTAAGCCGTTATGTCGAACATATAAGTTAGTTTTGTGATTAAGATTAGTTAAAATGAATCTTTTAGAGAATAATATCAAAAATAAAAGTGAATGAGTAATATCATTCTATTCGTTACTTCATTATTTATTATCATTATCAAACTGGCTTATATAGATAACCTTACATACTTTACATCAAGGTGCCTATAAGAAACAATTCGTACCAATTAATTTCCTGAGTAGTTTTTATAGACTGTTTATTGATACGGTAATCAAAATATAACGCTATTTGTGTCAGGGCTGTTGTCTTGTTGCGCCTTGGTAACTGGTACAGGTAAAATCCTAACCACAGGGATCCCCGAACTAAGTCACGTGTCACCTTTAAAACGAGGTTTCATCTGCCATTTCTATTAATACCTTAAATTACTATAATATAACAGGATGTATTCGAGTTCGCATTCTTAACGTGTTCGTAAACATTGAGCTATGTTTTACTTTACAAATTGAATAGAAAGGCAAATTTAACAATCCTGTGGAATTTGGCTTGATAACTAAACGAATGATTCTTAACACATGTTTCTGTTTTCGGAAAAGAGATAAACTGGCACAGTCCATACGACTTAATCAAATGAATGAATTTGATCTTTGCACCAATCCTGGGCCAGGATGCTGGTATGGTAACATGCGCGGATCCAGAAAATTTTTCCAGGGGGGTGCGAAGCGGGGTGGTGCGGGGGGGGCGGGGGGGGGGGGTCCGAAGCATATTTGCGATAATTTTACTGTGTAAATTTAATAAATTTTCATTTTCCAGGGGGGGGGGGGACGGCCCCCCCCCCCCCGACCCCCCCTCTAGATCCGCGCATGGGTAACTTTACAAATAATAGCATTTTAGATCTAGGGAAAATTATTTTGAAGGATTTTCCCTTTATGTTTCTATCTTAAATTTTGCAACCATTCTGCACCCCTCTTGCGGCAACATCACTAGTCGGGAATCACTGTTTGTACGATCACAATATATAAACACGGTTATAATGATACCACAAAGTGTTGCATTGCAGTTGTTTTAAAGATTTTTCCCTATATAATCTTATGTTGAACATCCTTCTAAGGAGCCCACTGGTCTATTGGTTTTAACCTCACAACACCTCACAGAAACATAATATATAATTCTACGTTCAATGACATTAAAAGTTGTTATTTCATTCAGGTATAATAAAAATTCCATTTCATTCCAAGCATAGAGAGCTGTTCCTCATTGGTGGGCTTGAAGAATAATGATAGCCATATGTTGCTGTTTCGTTGCGTGTAATGAATCCCGCCATAACTGTCCCTCGAATCCAAACAGAACATTATGTGGCACTTGTGATACATTCGCAATCATGTGCATGCAGTGAAAATTATCTTAAACATGTCAGATACTGACGCGCATGCATGCTTTATTATCATTATTCAACATAACATGTCAGTGATGTTTACGGTGCCACATGGTGGCCTTTTCGACATAATTGTTCCACACCAGTTCAACGCATGCATCACTTTGCAGTTTTGTTAGACAAGCCTTAAGAGTGATATGCTCAGCCACCTTAGATGATTTGATAATTTACATAATTATTTGTTTTTAAATGTCCTTTAAAAAGAACTCTATTCTCGTGTCCTGTGTTTGTTTGTTTGACAGAATTTGTCCGTGATTAATATACATATCGAGATAAGTATTCCATATTGTTATCCGTAGAATACTGGACTAATTATATCGACATGATATAATTATATCAATTATATATTTGCCACTCAAATACTGTTGTAAAGTCATGAAAATCTTACTTTCATGTACGTTCTTTACCACTTTCGTTGAGATTTTGTGTTTAAAAACACATACTTTGGTTGATATAAAACGTTCTTATTTACATTTAAGAGGCAAAACGAGTTTCTCACCTTAATACCTCCATTACTGATGCACAATTTTGTTGTCTGTTTTGTTCTTTCTGTTCCCTGTCGGCTAAAACGTACAAATGAGTTTTATGTTTGGTAACAATATTTGAACTTCAGCAAATAAGCTCCACAGTTAGGCAGACTACTCAAGCGTTTTTACCAATGTTATTTATCATTATCACGTAAGTAAATAGTTAATATTAAATTAAGATAAAGTAGTAGACACGTTCTAAATCTTTACTGAGTCCATGTGTTAAAATGTACAGAAAATATGTTGAATTTTAGTTTTAGTACAAGACGAATAATCTTAGAATCGTCAATCTTGCTTATTGAGGAATCCTGATCAGTGACTTGCAAAAACATTGCATTTGTTAACAGCTATATCTGAAATACAAGTCACAACGGGTTACCGTAAAACCAAAAATTTTCGGCCACAAATCTTTATAGCCCTATAAATCAAGACTGCAAAACAAACAACTTAAACTCAATTTTAATCTCAAAACATCATTTTTACTTGTAAAAGAGATGTGGTGTGATTTGACAAGCATAAAAGAATCTTACATTAAAAAGCTCTATTCTGAAGACAATGTCGTGTAAATACAAGGTCAAGTTGCGGGCAGTCGACATGCACAGTTTTTTTCTTTCATACACTGAACATAAATCAAATCCAATAGAAAGGAAGAATACGACAGGCGTGAAAAACACTTGTCATTCTCAAATTAAGCTGCTAAAATTGGACACCGGTTAAAAATAAACTGTCGCAAATAAAACACATCTTTATAATTTTTTCTTGTTTTATGAAATTTCATTAACATTCCGCACATGTGTTTGTTTTTTTCTTTTTAAGGGTAATATTGCTCATTTTAAATCATATTTTAGCTCAGTTTTTGAACATCAATCTGACCATTGTTAGAGTATGTGGTAACTTCAACACCCTCCCCTCTTTCGGAAATTGTTTTGCTTCGTAACGCCTGCCGAACATATAACTATGTTAACACAGGTTTCAAAAGATTTTTGAATACTCAAATTATGCAGAAGTCTACATTTTTTTGAAAATAGCTAATCATTTTCAAATATTTAAGAAACGTGAAATGCTATTTGAAATATTTTATTTTTTATTTCAATATGAAAGACTAGTTCCGTTTTAAATATATAAGCTCTTCACAATAACATAATAACATCCAGAAAGCATTGAAAAACATGATGCATTTAGCATTAGTTAAGTTTGCGATTAAATAAGCTTTAACAACTCAATACATGTAATACCAAGAGCAAATTAAGCAACGCGTTAGTTCTAGCCGTTAGTTCTAGCGAGTAATCATGCTTTAAGTATTCCTCTCAAAGAAGGCAATGTTACAACGCACAAAAGTTCGTTGATATGGTCGATATTATCGCACTTTGAAAAAAAAATGTGCAGGGCTTGATTGAAATTCTTTAGATTTTCAAATGTGACAGATAATCATTTTAATAAAGTTAAGCTCAGTGGGATATTAAACAGAAAATTTCTTGGGTTTTTTTTTTGCCAACCTCATAAGAAGTTTCTTGATGAAAAAGTTTTCTCATAAGCTCTTGTATTTTAAATATTTACAAGGATATAGCAACAATAATAAATATTGAAGTGTTTGGTTAGTTCTGTATTGCCTAAATAGGACATTAACTGTATAGCTTGGCCGCCAACTGTCCTTCCATTTTTTAATATTTTTACTTTGTGAGCAAGTATGCACCAACGTTACTCCTTAAATTAATTAATAAGGATCTTTTATTTGGTTCAAAACATTTTGAAACTATTGCAGAAGCAAAGAAAAGTATTGTATACAGGGTTATTTTCGCCCCGTGTTATTTTCGCCCTTCGACATTTGTAAATGATTTCACTCGTCTCGTCTTAAATTCGTCTAGACACAGTCGTAAAAAAAGAGATAACTTTGTCTAGTCACAATTCAAACAGTCTTAAATTCGCCCGCTGCATGACAACAGGGGCAAAAGGGGCAAAAATAAAACTGGAGCGAATATTTCCCTGTATACAGCATTTAATGAAGATGAATGATTTATATTTCATTTGATAGGCTTAATGAACAATTGTGATGACAAAGGATATACTCTGTACTTAGTTATGTATTTCAAACACAATATGTATTTTTTTAAATTTATTGCAAGTCAATGCACGCCCTATTTAATTTTTTTTGTAGTTGATAATGCTTTAATGACTGTAAATGTAACTTTTAATTATTATGATAAGATTATTTAGTTGGTTTGAATTTTAGGAGCGGGTTTATGCTTCGACAGCTACCGATTTTACATCATACCATGGGAGAAACTTTTGTTGAGTCAGCTTGTTTTTTGTTTAATATGACTGTACTTTATTAACAGCAGAACTTTTCCCATTTTCAGTTCTTTACGTTAACTTTGGTTTGCTAAAAGTGCATGGAAATGGATATGATATGATGGGATGGAAACAAATTTCACTGTATCTTTGGCTGTCACCTCCCCGTTCACAATGACGGTAGATCATATTCATCGGTGTTTACAAAAAATATAAACTCTGAATCATAAAATGAACTCACCAAGAACGAGATCCAGAATTTGCGATATAATTATACATATTTTTTCAAGTGCGTTAAGTGTCTCCTTGATAAAAAATGTTGATGTACACTCATAAAGCACTTTGAAAAAAAAATCAAAGTGCGTTGACTCGGTCTCAAATTAAACGCACTTTGAAAACAAAATTAAAGTGCGTTGTGGCAACTTACTTTTAAAAAATTACGTACTTTGAAAAAATTTTCAAATTACGTTAATTTTGGGAAAAAATCAATCCACTTTAAAAAAAATTTCGAAAGTGTATTGAATTTGGGAACAAGTAAACTCCGAATTTTTTGTTCAGAGTGCGTAATGTAGGTACATCAACATATTTATTATCGAGACGTACTTATTATCTTTAAATAAGAAAATTGAATCTCATGTACATTGTATTAGATACAAATAACATAATATTCTACTTCTTTCAGTGTGTCTCTTACTTTTCTTTTAAAGTCTTGACCAAGATTTTTTTTTCAGTCCTTGATCCTTGTCATATAGTTAGTTATTATTGAAATAGAAATTGGATTCGCCAAAAATAGCCAGATATATTTGTACACGGTACGAATTTGGGGATGATAGCACTCAACAGAAAGGTTAACCTGTAAGCATTTATTTTTAGTATATTCATAAACAGCCATCCAAAATATGGGCTCTTTGCGACCAATGAACGTTATTGGATAATAGATGGACGAAGATGACATTTACTGGAAAGACCCCCTATTTAAGACGAGCAATCGATGAGATCCTTAGCAGATAGTTGGAGCTTTCGGATAACTGAAAGGCCAGCGTACTGAAAAACCTCCATCATGTATAAGTTGTGCGCAATTGTGGGACTACTTTTTGTACTTGAAGCATGTCTTGCTCGCCCGGGTAAGTATTCGTGTTCTTTACTTTTTTCATTTTTTTTTTTTTTTTTGCTTTATAACTTTTTACTTTTTTTCCCCTTTATTTCATTTTAGTTTTGTTATACTTTAGAAAAAGAAAAGAGTTAAATATTTTCTTAATCATATTTTTTTTATTAGTTTCGTTTGCATAAAAATCCATAGCTAGTCGGAGAAAATTATTTAGCGAAAAAATTCATTACCCCCCCCTTTTTTTTAAAATTTCTTATTTCAAATATTAAAATATAGATATTGTATACATATTTTTTCAAGAAAAAGGCTTTTTTTCTGTGTTGTGTGATAATTGTACAAAATGATATAAATTCAATTATGATAGTAATAATAATTATTATATACTTTAAATACACAGGCTCGGCACCCGAGCGTCGCGGTCCCCCAGCAAGACGAGGTGGCCCTCCCCCACCACCACCACCCGCTAGACGTGGTGGACCACCACCGCCACCTGCTAAGGTACAGCCACCACCCCCACCACCCCGCAGGAGGGCCCCACCACCCCCACCACCCCGCAGACCCCCACCACCACCACGAGGTAAGTGACCAGCATTTTTAAACTTACGCATTTAAACTCTTACCAATTGTTCTTTATGGATAAACATGTATAGTTGAATTTATATTTTCATATATAAAAGTATGCTTAATTCATGAAATACAAGCAGTCCAAATTAAGGGGGAAATATTATATTTTAACCAGGCACTCTCAAATATAATACCGATTATTATAGAATGTAAATTTTTGATCAGATTTAAACTTTTGATTTTAACAGTGTACGATAACTACCAATACTACTACGGTACTTCACCCCCATCATACTTCTTTGCCGATGACTGCGACTGTAACAAGGGTGACTGCCCACCAGGAACAACTTACCAGGGCTCATGTGGCGATGACATGAACTACTGTTGTTAATCCATCCACATTTTCTCAGGTACATCATTTTCTCAGGTATATCATTTTCTAAGAATAGGAAGAATAGGGAATTCGGTGATCGACCTACGTAAAAGAGAAAATATATTTGAAAGTTTATTGTATTTTATTTTTTGTTCCAAAAATTATTAATCTAAATTTTTTGGCGTTATAAATATTGTAAATTTCTTTGAAGAAGAAATTAATTAAGAACAGTACTCCCTAATTGGAATTACAGATGTAAATTAATATAAAAAAAAATTTAAAAATCGCTAAATCATATTTTATATTTATTCAACAGGTTAGAACAATCAGTCCAGAGGAGGGTTTATGAGAAGAATTAAACCAATTCCGTGATATCCCAGTTATGTTCATGGGTGAAACTGTTTATTTACAATATTTGTTCCTGCGCAAAACAGGAATTTTTTTTAAGATAAATGAAATAAATCATTTTTCGATATTTATTTGTGTTTATTTCTTTAACAAATTGGGGAGTCAGTTGCAAATGAATCAGGTTTTTTAGTTTCTTTTTAATGCACATGTTGCTCTGTGAGTAAACATGAGAATCGGTCTGCATGGTAAAACCCTGTTTTGTATATACACACACGAACTAAATATAGATATGTTAATGTTATATAATCAGTACATAGATGTCTGATTTCGTTTGTTGTTATGCTTCTATTTGTATACATGTTGCTTCATAGTAAACGGTGATAAAGCGTTACGTATTTGCATTAATTTGATTGCTAAAAAAACAAAAACAATATCGGTAAGATAATAATGATGATATCTACATGTGATAATTAAAACATTAATTTTACTATTTATGTCGATTTTTATGCTTTGTTATCTAGTTAACAAATAATAAAATGAAGATATTCTTTGATTTACCCTAAGATTATGACGGGTTTAGTCCATTTTAAAAAAATTAAAAAAGGTATTGAAAGTACGAAATATAGGATAAGAAGTAAGATAAAACCAGGCCACGAGTCCATGTCTGGATTTCCCCCTGTAGTTTTCTACTTAAATGTAAAGAACTATGGGAAATAATTTTTTATTTTATTTTGGTTATCTTTTTTGAGGAAATATATTTCATCAATGTCGTCTATAACTTTTTGCCATATATTCATATGAACCAAATGGCTTTTTTTTCTGCCATTCAACGATTCGTTTAAATCTTCAATATCATAAAGGCACATATAAAATTATCATAATACCACATTATTGCAGCCAAAAAAAAAATAATAATGAAAAAAAACCGCTCATATTGCTATAAATCAATGCTGGAAAGTATACTATTTTTGGACCATTTTTGGTATGATGTTATCAATCTTTTTTCCTCCTGTAATATATCACACAAAAAATCCCAACAAACCACCACCTTATGTATCGGGAGGTGAGAACATTCGCTAACTGCCCTGTTATTGTTTTTTGTCCGTCACGGAGTGGGCCGTTAGTGGTCATCATCCTGTCGTCCAAGTGTCACGCCCTACCGTTAACCACTCAGCCAAGGAAAGCCCAGAAAACACATACACAAAACGCGCTGTAAGTCACGAAAAGTCATAACAATGAATTAACAAACCACAGGTCTTAATCTGCATGGAGAAATGTCGGCTTGACAGAGATGGAAAATGCACAACATAAGGGTCATTCATAAAATGGTTCTTTCTGCTATTTGGAAGATCATCCCTAAGCAGCGAAGAGAAATGGACTTTGTCGTCCGTTAAAACTTTGAAAAACGATATCACAAAGTATTACAATATGAATTGTTTTTGTGTAAAACTACGAAGTTAGAGTCTTTCAGAATAAATCTGATTAAAATCAGCTGTTCTAATACGCAACCCCTTACGAAAGCGGTAGCGTATCAAAAGAACTGATTTTAATCAGTTTGTTTCAGAATCAAGAAGACTACATCATAATAAGGTGTTGATTGTATATCTTAAAAAGGGGCAAAAAATATATATAAAAATTCAATCAATAGAATTTTAAATTTGATTAAATTTGCATTTTCTTTGTATGTTTAGAAATATATTAAATTGAGTCCTAGCCAGGTTCATTGCCGAGGCAATGTATAGCAAAGACGCACAGTTTACGTATGTATCATGCAGATAATCATAGAAAAATTGCAATAAGTAAAAGCAGTTTGGAATTGCGTTTCATTTTGTCAATATTAGGTTATACACAATCTCTTTAAACACAACACAGTATATGAAATGATAAAAAAAAACCATTGAAGATTCTATTTTTCTAAACTAATATGGCTAAGTTGTTTAGCAACTCAAAAAAGCAATTCTAAAAGTTCCATAGCACGTCGTGATCATTAATATTCTATAAATTGAGGTCGCGTTATCAAACTAACAGGGATGTTTGATGAAAATTTCACATGTATCAAGAACAATGGGTTTTGATCACTACAATACAGAGATAATTTTTAGATGGAAATATGTTGTGACACGGTTGACCGCAAATGTGTAATTTGAAAAAAAAAGTTTAACGATGTATTTTATTTAAACTTAATATATAACATTCCCGCAAATGAAATGAAGCAAAATATAATAATTTCAAAATGTTTCCCATGAAAAAAAACGCCATGTATACCTTTAAGGTGTGGAGAGAGAGAGAGAGAGAGAGAGAGAGAGAGAGAGAGAGAGAGAGAGAGAGAGGTAAAAATATTGCGCGGTGACATGATTCACTATCTATGACAAAAATATTATATTAACATCCACTTTCTATCTTAACTTCTTTTAAGTTTGTCTTAAGAAAATCAATCGTAGTTTACATAAAAACTGACAAAACAGAATCTACAAGGCCCAGTTCTAGCCAGTTTAAAAATGACCTGTCCGAATTCCTTAAAATTAAAAAAAAATGTTTTTAGATTCCTTTTTTAGATAATTTAATACAAACTTTAAATCAAATAGCTATAATATAAGATGATTACATCGTTCATTACTATCTTTTGTTTTTGTAATTTTGATTTTGACTTTGCGTGGATTATTTCTTGATTGAAACTAAAGATACATTGAGAGCAAGAACTCCACGGACTTGCACGGACTGACCTTAGACATCCAATAGACTGTAGTTACCATGGCAACATTCACATACGTGTGCTTCACATATACTTTTTCATAACTGATTAATAAGTGATTCAGAGATGAATGTAAATATAATCTTTGGTGTTTCATACCCGCTATCGTGGGTTACATGAAATTTTTAGTCAACTTTTTGTGGGTCTTCCAGCCACTTTTGAGGTATATAATAATGGGTCTATAATTACGTCATTTCTCAATAAATGACAATATTTTCACACTTACTGTGTTTTACTGACTTATCACATACAGACAAGCTTCAATGTTGCCTTGATCGGTTAAACAGATTTTAACTTAAATATTTTTCTGTAATACATGTAGCCGCTACCTTTATATCTGCATAAACTTTCGTTGTTTGATTATTGCAACAGCAACAACAAAATAAACGCAAGTTTACAAGTATGTTTGAAAAAGAACCACAAGCAACATATTTATTTTCAGTTGACTGTAGTCGCTAAAATTGATGTGCAGTTTTTTTTTTTCAAATATAGATAAATCATTTTATAATTATAACAATGTTGAGTTATCCTCCTTATCCTGTATTTGCATACAGTGTTCCAATCGCAACTTCTCGGACCTTTCCTTGCAAATCTAGGTTTTTCCGCTTGATGGAAAGGGCCGAGATGTTGCTATTGACAATGTATATAACGGTTGGGGTTTTTTTTTTTTTAGAAAAGAAAAACGGTATACTGTACATATTATCTTATTAGGCATACATTTGTACACTAAAGCATTTGTCATTTAAACACAACGTTGAAAACATAGAGTACAAAATAAATTATTTGAGATAATCAACACTTATACATCCATTTATCCTGATAATTAATAATAACGATCCTGATTATTCAAAACGAACACAAAAGAAGCATATAAAAGTGTAGTAACTGTTTTACAATTTAAAAAATTCTAAAATGTACATAGTAATTATTTTCCTTAAGTTCATTTCTTCGCTCAAAACAAAAATTAATAGAATTCAGTTTACTTATTACATGTATTACTGCTATATAAACTATACAGGTTGTACATCATGTTCTGAAATAATACAAATGAAAAACGTGTATTAAACTATACTATAATTAGGATATTCGTTTCTAGAGCAAGCATTCTTTCTATTCTGCCAATAACTAGTATAAAAAATTGCATTGTAAGTTAGAAAAGTAAATTTCTTACTGTGATTGCGGGGCAATTTTCAGACTACAGGAAGTCTTCGGATCTCTTTGTCGTGAACGTGAGTTTGTTTTAAATAAAGTTAGCGGGTTATGTTATTTTTTTTTTTCGCAATGATCGCTACCTTCATAGCCCGCGTGAATCATCAAAGAAAGCATTTTTATTGTTTATATTTACATCTTTCTTGTAATAAATTGATGAATTGATCGTAAAAGTAACGAAATTATTGGTAATATACATCAGCACGTTAGATAAAAGAAATAGCCAAGTCGTCTTACATGTATATGGGAATTTGAGTCTGACATCATCATATCATTGATTATTTCGTGCAGTCCGTGTTTTTTCTTTTCGACCGATCGATAAACTGGTTAGAACTGGATCCTGAAGATTTAAGCCCTGTCAGTTTCTATAGAGCTACATGTATGAATCACAATCGGTTTTCTTAAGAAATATAGGAGAAAATACTCGGTAGATGTGAATATAATGAAATAAATATTTCAGACTGGTGCGTTTACAGTCCGTTTAATAATGTAAAAAAAAAAAAATTGGAAAATTAATTCAATACTTTTAAATGAGTCTGAATTAATTGTATAATTTTCAGAAAGTTTATCACTTATGTAGCTTCATTGAAAAAAAAACTCATTCAAACATCTCTTCCTTTAAAAACATTCATTAAATACAGAATAATATATACAAGTAACTTTAAAAGAAACCCAGAAATTTTTAAGAAATAACAAATCAGTTTCCTGTTTATCAATGCTTAGGAAAAAAACACACCATTTTCTTGTATCAGAAAGAATGCATGCGCTTTTATAAACAGTGTTCATGTACGTGACCTAAAGGCAAAAAAAACCCCCCAAAAACCGACAGTTTGCAGAATCATAATATACAGTAACTTTTTATGCACACGAGGCTTTACTTTCTCGACATTATTCGTTTAATGCATCGTAGGAGGAAGTGGCGTGGGCATTGCACACCGCGACAAATGTCTGCTCCTGTTACACGGACGGCGTGTGATTAACGCAACATGCTTTGCAATATCAATAAATACTCGCGTGACCGCTTGTGTTATCCGAGTAATAATTACACGCATACCACACAAGACGTTTAGTATGTACACCGAGTGCGCTAGGATTACTTTATGGGGATGAACATTTCTTTTTCCAGAGCAAGTGAATAAGACTATTTTGATATGTAATCATTATAATTATTATATATTTATGTATTTATGCATGACATATTATGTATATGCATTAACATCGAATTGAAAAATTTGTTTTGTATTAATAGATATTGACACCACTGCTACATATAATATTTTATCTGAAATTGTTTATGATGGAACATACAGAGTTCACAAATAAAAAAAAAATATATTAAAAAGGCAATGACGTATGTGTCTAGCAATATAAGGACACGTCCTCTGGGGTGTAGATGAATCGTAGTCATAATGCATATTTTTATTGCTAAAATCAAAATATGTCAGAGGACAGCAAGATATGGGTTCAAAAAGGTAATGTAAAGTAGAAATTGGAAATATTAAATACAATTATACTAAGGTTATTCTAAAAAAAAATATGTTTTCGATACGGCAAAGAAAGTTTTCTACAATTATTTTTCATTAAAAAAACCCTCCAGAAATAGCAGTTTTATTTAGAATATAGGATTAACAGTTCCATCATAAAAAGAACTTTAATGAAAGAAAATATTTTAACTTTTATCAATACAGAAATTAACATTTTAAACTTTATTTTAATTCAAAAATGGCTACACTTCTGATATACACTACAAACTCTGCAATGGACCAACTGTTATGTTAAATTTGAACTTGTTGGTTTTTTAACTTTGCAATTTTTAAAAAATGTCAGCTTTGTGACAATCTTAGATTCATTTCTTTTGTAAGAAAGATGAACAGAAAATATTGATGGAGCCGTTGGAATTCATAATTTGATGTTTACTGGTACATCTACTTTGTAGTTTCCCTTTTCTTCCTAAGAAATCTGACGGTGTTAATATAGCTATTAACAAAACCTAATCACAAACTTTTTCTTTATCAGTTTTTTATCCATCCGCTCATGGATATACTCCTTGAACTTTTTTTTAAAAATTACCTACAATCGGACTAATTAGCATTGTTCAACCAACGTTATTCATGTATCTATAATACATTATGTTCACATTGCAAAATGGTTTCTAACCTCAAACTTATGACGTGGACTATTTTGCAATAAACTTAGTTATATGTTGATAGCACTGACTGACGTCAGACTTCTATAAATATGTTACTTGTTGTATAATCCTTTCATTAATGGAATACTTATCGCCATAAACGATAGTGTACATACTTTTGATAACTTTATATGATTGGATTATTGATAAGTTAATTAGAGAGATGTAAATATAAACCCCAAAAAAAGTCTTCTTGGTTATTCATGAGGGCTATGCAAGCACACGTAACAGTTAACAAGCATCAGCAGGTCACATAATGGTTTGTTTTCTCTGAAAGCATACTACCTTCATGCCTGCATGAATTCCATAAAAAAACATTTTATTGTTCAAATAACTAATATTTCATTTCAAAATCATCTTTCTGGTCCTCACATAATAGTTGTGTTTAAAAGTTATATGAGTTAGTATAATTATGTTGGTTATGTTTATAACGTTTTTCTTTGATTCATAAGACCCCTTTTTCATACATTGGCTTTTTTTTTTTAATAACTTATAAATAGGTTGTACAGTTAGTCATATTAAATCTAAAAATAAAACGTAAAATTTTATGTCATCTTTACAAACAACAATTTAAGTCACATATAACAGTTTCAACTCATAAATAGAAATAGTTTATTTATTTATAGTAACATGTGTATATAATTATACATTCTCATACAATATATCAAAAACAGTAAATATAAATTAACACCCGGCCCATGGGGCATATATGCCACTTTTAATACATTATAAATGAAAAATGAGAAAAAACCAAAAAAAAAACCAAACCCCCCCCCCCAAAAAAAGGGTTAAGAGATAAACAAAGTAATACATCTAAATATACCTATTATATATTTGTATAAGTATAAAGCTTTCACTGGTACTTGTCACTTTATATTCCTTACTTTGAATATTACAGTTCATATTATGACACAAGCATATTTATTTTTACTTGAGCTAGTATTTACATTCAAACCGCCATATTCAGTGTACCAAATCAACTTCAATATACGCAAACAGTTCAAACATCCAAGGCTAAAGTCTTAGAGGTTACTAGAAAAGCGCAATAAACTGACTCTAATGTGTCATCTAGAATGTCACAACGCGCTCACTTTTATCATGGGAAACGGGACTGCCCCGATTGTGATATTCTCCGCATCAATAAACATCCACTTATTCAAATAAAATCCACTTCGCCGATGTATATTTCGCACATCAAGTATAAAAATGATGGAAAACGTCATTTATGTTTTTGATACTTCCAGATCTGATTTACATAGGATTGTACGTCGTTATTATCTATACGGAACAAAAGGACGCCGTCTCTTTAAATCCCGGACGGCTTCGTCGTCTTTGTATGATATTTATATGATCGTGCAAAATACCTACAATCATTGCCGTTATTTTTTTTTCTGCTCATGCTCGTATTTAGAGCACAGTGTATATATTTGATCACGACTTCTTAGGCAAGCTTCTTTACACAAAATCAAAGGAAATATTATAATATTATTTAATATTATATTTAAAATTATAATAAAAATTGTCGTCTTTGTCTAACATTATACAATAGAGCAAAATACCTACATTCATTGTAGTTTATTTATTTATTTATTTATTTATTTATTTATTTTGGCGTAAGAAGCCCAATCTCCTATTAAGAGCATGTTCTATTATTTAATCAGGATTTCTTGCACCCCTTGGCGGAATTAATGTCACAAATGATGCTGTAAGATGTCTAGAAATTTTTATTGGATGATATTATGATAAAGAACAATGTTTTGATTTGAATTGAAAAAAATTACGATGATTTGGAAAAACTTTTTGAATCATGGAAAAAAAGAAAACTTACTAATTTTGGAAAAACTTCCATTCCATTTGGGATAAAAGAGATAGAATGATGCGAGATACAATTGAAAATTAAATGAATATTTTATTAAACATGAAATTTGATGATAATTTTACCAAATCAACATAGTACTGAGGGATCAAATGGGATTGCTTAGAGGTCACGTGATGGTCAGTCTTCAAAGAAAATATATTTGATGCATTCCAAAATTTACAACTTTTATTTTTAAACTAATTCACATGATTTATAGGGAGGGAACCAAAATTAATTGGGATGGGTATTTGATCCCTCAGTACTATGTTGATTTGGTAAAATTATCATCAAATTTCATATTCAATGTAATATCTATTAATTTTCAATTTTACCAAATCAACTGTACTGAGGAACCAATGAGATTTGAAAGAAATGCATTAAAAGTATTTCATAATTAAAAACCAAAACATCTTATTCTCAATATATACATATTTGATATTTACAACAGCAAAATTTAAAATATACACCGGTTTATACCATACCATCTAATTCTGTATCACAAAACAATAACCAAGTCATTTTTTAAAGATTTTTTCAATATATGTTCTCCCATACTATCATGAGTAATTATGTCTTTCTGATAACATTTTCTGAATACACAATCTGATGCCCAGCCTGCTGATTTGAGAATAATGTCAATTGGCACATTTCACTGTTTTGCAGCACTAACTGCTGTACTCCTTGTCCTATGAGGCGAGAATTGTTTCACTGGTTTACATAGCACAGTTCATATCCAATTTGCCACTGTCTGTTTACATATCCTGTGGAATGGATTATTTGTACTAATAAACAATTGAGTTTCATCCTTCCTTCATCTTTTTGTTCTTTCAATATATACATGTAAAGTCTTCACAACACACAAACTTTCATTTGTAAAATACTTGAACTCAAGAGGTGTCAAATGATATCCAGGGCGAGTTTGTTTCAACATGTCACCAATAAAATTTTTACATCAAAACTATTTAATTGTACATTTTTAATATCTATCAATTGAAGTGTTTGACCACGTTGACCTGACAACAAAGCTAACAAAGTTACAAGTTCATGAGACAATAGTCTAAGTGATATAGTATGAAGTGGCATCAGAGTTTCTAAATGATCTAAAACAATAGAAACATCCCAAACATTGTTATATTTTGGTAATGCAGGTTTAATATGAAAAATGCCCTTCATGAATCTCTTCACTATGCTACTATTTACAACTAATTTTGACTGTTCATTTACTAATTCAAGAAACACAGCTAAACACGATTTAGCTGTATTGATGCTACTGTATCCTAGTCCCTGTTTGAACAATTCTGTAAGAAATGATAAAATGTTATTTACAGATGGGTAAAAGTAATCAATCTTCATTCGATCACAAAAACACATCCATGTTTTGAAATACACCCAATACTGTTGTTTGGTAAATGATCTTCATGATGAAATGATGATTTCGGAAGGTTCTTGTGGTATTCCACGTTGTCGGAGAATTTGCCTGATAGTCTGCATACACAAAGTCTCAGTTTCTTGAATGGATGGGTTCTTTCTGAAACTTAAGGCTATGAAAGCATCGTGGGTAAAAAGACTTGTACGAATCGTGTATGCTTAATAAGATATATAGAGGGTATATTAAGAATACGGAATTAGATATTCATTATTTACTGTCAATGTCTGAAAGAAAAATTGATAATTTTGGATGTTTTTTTAAATCTACCCACTGTGAATAAAGAAATGTTGTGTTGTTTTAATGAATGTAAAAGGTTAGTTAATGTATCAGAACTTTCAAATGTAAAATTTGCAGAACAACCATTGTGATATAATAATACTCATATATATTTAAAAAAAATAATGCATGCCATATAATAGGCCATTTCTTAAAGAGTTTATAACCACTTTTGTTATAGACGTATCTCATCTTTCAAGTGAGACTTGTAACTTTAAAAAATAAATTCCTACGGTAAAATAATTTTTTGTATAGGATCTTCAGAGTTTCCTACAGGAATAAGAGAACTTTCTACAGGAATTTATATTCCAAAAGGATTTGAACTAAACTCAATCAGGATTTTAAAATCCGATAGAAAATCGTAATTTCCTTTAGAAAAACTACCAACCTGAATTAAATTCCTGTAGGAAAGAATTTCATTCTATTGGAAATATAATTTATGTATCTTGTAAGAAATTATTCTCCTATAGGAATTAGTATTTTCTTTTTCTGCCAGATGGATACTGCATATATTGACAGATGACCAAAAACGGGTACGAGTACAAACGACTAAGCAATTGCTAAAAATGTTTCCCAAATTCAATTAAAGACAATTTGCAAAAATTGTTACTGGTGACGAAACATGGGTTCACTATTTCGAACCACGAAGAAAAATTGGAAAAAAACATGGCTAACTAAACCTGGTAGAAGGCCTGTAGTTGCCAAAAGAACAATTAGCAAAAAGAAGGATCTTTATTGCATATTCTTGTCATGTGATGGTATAGCCGTACAAATTTCGGTGTCGAAGGGCAAATTGTTAAACTGAACTTTATTTAATTTACAACGATTGATAAACAAGTTCTACAACTTATTATAATATTAATATCTCTAGTTGGCAAGGATGTCAGCGCAAGGGGGTCAAAAGTGTTACTATCGAGATGTTATACTAAAAAAGCTCAAGAAATGTTATCATAAACTGCGCCTTGTGTCAGGATTTAGGCATGTTGGTCAACTTCATGATAAAATGTAATTTCATATGTATACTTGCTTAATAATTACGCACAATCCATTATAATCGTGGTTAAAAAATTCCCTTAGGAAATATCATAATGTCGAACATAATTTATTTGATATATTTCTGAAGTACTCTGTTAAATGATTTCAAAAAAGACTTTAAAGTTCACATGTACATGTATGCGTGTATGATCTCTTTATAAATAACGAAAAATTGTTTTGGTCGTAAATATAAGATTTTGGTTGAAGCTTAAAAATCTCTATACCAAAAAAGATTCCTACCTGAGCCTTCTTGACTTGAATTAACATGTACATCGTACATGATTTTATATTATACATCGATAAACGATTTGATTTTAAAGTTTTGCAACTAAAGTTGCTCTCCCGCTTCCTTTCACAAACATTATAAACAAAACTCTTGCAAGATTATTAAGAACGTATATCAGTATTTTAACAATGAAATCATGTTTCACATGAGTCATACATGTACATGAGCGATACATTCAATTATTTTTTTTTATAAAAAGATTCCTCCTTAAATTAAGCGCACTTACTTCTAAGAGCAATCGAGATTTCTTTCAGTATATCAGACTGATGTTTGAACATTTGATTGCAATAATTAATAGGTAGCAAAGAAAATACCAGACGAGAACTGTTGCAATCGATGTAAGGACATTTATAATTGGTGTCCGTCATAAAATACATCGAACTAACATTTTCAGAGTCTGATCATGTTAATAATTAGGAAGGAGAAAATGATAAGCACTATACAGTGCTAAATACACTAGTAATAAACTGTCTTCAAAACTACAAATATCACTATAAAGGTACAGTTTCTCTTCTCAGGTCAAGAAAAGACTCCCTTTACGAGTTCTTTTTTATCATTTGGAGTGATTTTTATGTTCTTTGTTGATTTTACGACAGTTTATTTGTTCATTATCTCTCTATTTCCAGACAATGATTTCCAGGGACAAAGAAAATGATTGAACAAATCGTAAATGTCCCGTGAGGGAGTTTTTACAGCTCATCGCTCCTTATTTAAGCTAAGAGAACTTGAAACTCTGAGACATTTGCTTTGGAGCTTTCGTTGCGTGAAAGGCCGGCAACCAAAAACTGTCGCCATGAATAAATTAATATCTCTTGTAGGATTGCTAGCTTTGTTGCAGATCTGTTTGGCTGGTGAGTTGAAGAACACTTATTGATTTAAGTATGAGTTTCTTTTGAGAGCATGATAAACTTACGATGTATAACAGGTTATAGTCACTGTGGCTTTCACAAACCAGATTTTTTAAATCATCTATTGCAGTCCTCTGATTGTTAATACATGCATTAAACATGTGTTACTTGCGGGATGTTTTGGGGTTTCATTTTTTAGATTTCGAATAACTAACTGATGTTTTTAAGACTGAAACAGTCTTCAGCTGTTGTATTAATTATACATACTAACCATAGTATTGTTTACAGTGTTATTAGTTATGCTTTGACATACAATTAAGTGATGTTATCGTTTTGGTTATCATAATGCATATAGCGTAAATTAAAAAAAATCTATAATACGTTATAAATAAAGAAAGGCGGATAAATGTTCGAAAGAAATGGCATTAGGAATATGATACAAGATTTACAACTTGCAGAACCATTTGATAAGTAAATAATCGTAGTTCATGTCAAATATTTTAATCAAGCTTTATATAAAGACCGTAAACTTTGGATTTGAGCAGCTACACATGCTGCAAAATTAGGTTTTATTTCTAACATATGTTCGCAGAAAATGGGTTGATGGAACTGGATTGCTATTTGGAAAAAAAATTTGCAACATTTTAAATATTCAGTCTACTTCTCTACTTTTCAATTTGTTATAAGTTGCTGAATACTGAGAAGTCGTTGATTGTTTGACTTTAATTAAAAACAATAGATTTTTGTTTGAGTTTTATTTTACTATTACATAATTTATACTACTGCATCTTTTGTTTGACAGTTCATTGCTAAATAAACTATATTTAAACAACAATTGATCTTTCAAATAGAATGTTTTGATTTCTTGCTTGGATAAATGTATTTTGCAAAAAATACAGTTTGTTACAAATTTATGCTATTTCGAGTGCTAAAAGGAGTCTGCAACACAATCTCATTCAGACGGTTTTGCTTGTATATTGAATTTCTGATTTGGATGAACATATCATTAAATATGATTTTAATAAATTCAAATATTTAATAGAATATAAACTATTTTATTAACAATTATATATTTTGTGCTTCTTAAACCCTTTTTTCTACCTTAGTTCAAATTTCCGAATATATAGTATTGAATATTTATTTTTTCCATGTTCAAATACACGAAATCAAGGAGTGTGGTACCGTAATGTGTATAGTTAAGCACGGAATCCGCACTCCAGCATGTCAAATACCTGACCAGGTTATACAAGTTAAGTTGTCGTACATCCATTTCTGATTCATTTTTTATGATACTAATCTGACCACGCTTCTGCAATTCGTTGATATACTGACCAATTTAGGCAAATACTTGTCACAAATGTTGTCTACCGGACGATCGTAAAACAGTTGTAGCCACAAATAAAACGTCTTATTTGTCAATCATTGAGATTTATATACTGGTGCCTTGCTGTAGTGCCCTGACTAAATAGACAGGGTTCATGTTTATATCCATTAAATTAAATTTTTCCTTTACAGCAGTCAAAGAATTCATTTCCCAAATGACAGATATATACCTTTATACGTATTTTCATTTGATACTTAATTTTAGAGAACCCTCGCTATGATCCAAGATACAAGCGGGAAGCCAGTCCTGATAGATACGCCGCAGAGCCTCGCTATGAACCCAGGTACAAAAGAGAAGCTGCTGCTGCTGCAGAGCCTCGTTATGAACCCAG
>WFKH01010931.1:36357997-36378960 GCA_016163765.1 Magallana hongkongensis
ATATATATATATATATATATATATATATATATATATATATATATATCAAGGAGGATATATAAATAGACAGCATCTCGCAGTTGTTTCAAGGGCTTTCAATTTATTAGCTACATGCTCACTTGACAACGAAACCAATAAAACCGAGTGAAAAAATAAACAGTTAGCTTAACCTTATTTTTTCTAGAGTAATTTTTCTCGATTTCGAAATTATTTTGAAATTTGTTAACGAAAATATATATCCAATCAAATTTACAAGACAGTCCATGCGTTGAAACAATTTGGTTGCCTTTCTTGCTATTTTCTGTGCAGGTTAAATTTAGAAAGATGAACAAAATTGGAGTTTTGGCCAAGTGGGTTTACTTTCACCACAAAAAAGTTAGAGGAGACAGAATTTGTCCAATCTACTTCCGAACCACGTCTCTGGTGTTCGGATCATATGCCTCATTGTTTTCAACAACCACAGGCAAATCGATGAACCAAAACTTCAAGTTGGGACAGCAATTTATATGTTCGATCGCTATTTTCTTGTAGTGTATTCTAACTTTCTGTACTGGCCTTTTCCTGGTGACGTATGTCTTAATGGGTTTTCTCATGGTCTTCACAATGGGTTGCTTTCTTATTTCGGTCTTCTTGACGACCCCAACCACTGGTGGATCCACCTTACGATGAACAGCGACGGGCGGTGACATGGCCACAGCTGGCACGGGCACAGGGGGTGGGTTGTTCCCTGGAACCAATGACACAGGACGCACTTGTTTTTCGTAGGTTTTGGTTTCTATTGCTGGTCGAATCATTACTTCCTTGTATGTTTCCACGGGTACATTGACCACTTCCTGGTTGTGAACTTCCTTCCAGATTATCCGCTCTTCTTGGTAAATTTCGTAATCTGTGTACGTTTCTGGAACTTCGATGACCCTTGTTTCCCCGGGACATACGTTTCGGGGTTGTCGAAACCAAAACTTTGGACAGCCCTCTTCTGGTCGAAAACATTTACAATCCCCAAAAATACCTTCTGGTCCAACTGGTCTGTCGCTCAGTGATTGTTTTGCTATCACTGAAAATTAACAACAAAAAATCACATTAGAAAGGTATTTTTGTTTGGTAACTTTTGTCTTGAGTTAAACTGAAAAATTAATTATTTGACAAATGTCAAAAGGACTGGACACAAGTTCTTTTGCTAAGATCGACATTACCTAATGATATGAATGTAAATGACAAATGATATTGCCATACAATTTGATTAATACATTTGTACCATGCAAGTTCAATGCTGGATATTTTATCATGCATAATGTTTGTGCAACTTTAAGAATAACACGCTCCGTAGCGAATGATGACTTCAACTACAACCCCTACGCTTCTAAAGATTTCGATTATATCAAAATGTGTATACTAAGAAATGGCAAAATTTAAAGAACCATGTATGTACTTCTGAAATCTAGAATGAATGTCGACAAGAAAGCGATTTTAAATTCATCGTATTATTACATTTAATTTATAAGTAAAAGAAACATACTTCAAAAGAAAAAACCCAGATGTTAGCATTTTGGATTCTTAATCAGGGTTGTCATTCTTTTTTCGTATCATAAAACCATGAAGGACATGACACTAGGTGTTCTGTTATTAACAAAATGTTATGACATGTACCTATTATGAACTTGACATCTGGTATGTGAATGTTGCACTAGAGACAAGTTTTTTAAATTAATTACATGTAGTTCTGTGTGTACGATTAATTAAGTCACGGAAGACTACTTCTCAATCCTTGTCAGGTGTAAATAATGTTTGCCGCTCGAATAGGCAATAGATATAACGTCAAACAAAGTAGAGCATTCCTATGAAACTCAGTCTGACATAAGAGTACCGGAAATTAAAAATGTCACATCGATGAGACAAAAGTAATAGATCTAACTCAAAATCAAATGTGAATTTGTCTCGAACGCTTATTCATACGAGAAAACGTGTCTGTTCCTAAAACGATTATTTTTAAAGATCTATCAAAATCAATTCCTTTTATGTTGTTATTAAACGTTTAAAAGGTGTCTAATAAAATTAATATATTTCCCAAGTCACTGACATTAATGTCATTTTGTTATAGATTCAGGACATTGTACTATATCAATGCATGCAACATTTAGAGCATTGGAAACTTTACGTTTTAATCAGTTGTACTGCGTAATTGTTTTGAAAAAGTTCTTATATACATTTCGACCTTTGTATATTATTAGATATTTACTGGTATGTTCTGTCATTAAAACTAATGAAAATCAACTGTGGATTAGTTCTAATAATAAAAAAATTGAATTATTCCCACTTGTCATTTATCTCGCATCAATATATGAATTCTTTTGAACTCACGATATTCAAAAGAAAATAAATCTGTTAAGAATGAATTATTGTTTGAACCTACACAAATATATATTTTCCCTTCCGCTTTCTGATCACGCAAGTGCAGATGATTGTAACTATTCCAGCATGACATAAAGCATGAGCAAACGGCCCGTCAGGGAATTGGGATCTCTACCTGAACTGATCTTGTTCTCATATAATTTAAGATGCACTCCTATTAAATGTATCTAACAACAATCATCAAATTACCTGGAATCATATTTCTTTTTCTCAGTTTGGTATTTTATCTATTTCTATTAAAGACAGCAATCCAATCACGTCACACATATAAACAACCCGTTTTTTATTGCGAATATTTTTGGATGAATTTAAATGTTTTTTATGCAGTGAGGGGATATAGAGTGCGTAAACTCTCTCATGAATTATTTTTTAAATATTTACTCGTATTCGTTATCAAAAAATAAAAAGCCTTTTTGGTGGCACTACATGTATGTCACTCTTAACCACCAAACTCGTCATTTATCATTGGTTCTTATAGCTGTGAATTTCGCATATTTCATCAGACCAATGGAAACTATCAGAAGCAACAATTTTAACCAGTCCCTTCTGAGAAAAGATGTAAAAACTGAAAATATTTTTCAACCAAAAAGTATAATTACGACACAAGATAAATAGATCTATGGAAATGTTATACTTTAAAATATTTTTTCACATGCGACTTTATCCTTCACAGCATACCGATCATTTTAAGTCTATCATTACAGACAAGGTCATACTAGTATTTGATATTAATATTTGAGTCACAGGATTGCGATTGGACAGCAAAGACATGTGTAAAGATAAATCAATTACATGCGTAAAGATAAATCAATAGTTTGTTTAGTCAAACTCTTCAAGAAAAGTATTTCTTAAACTGTATACAATGTACATGTAGTTCTAGAAGAACTAGAGGGGTATAAACCGACAAGCGACCCGATGCCATGCTTAATTTATCGTCACTTGCACATGCGTTGAGTTTAAAGGGGTAAAACTTCCTTTTTTCTTTCATATGAGGCAGCCTTGTATTCCATCTTTGTTTTAGTTTAAATCGATTTGTTTAATTTTTATCATTGGATTATCAATAATGAAGAAAATTATAATTTATTTCGAATCCATTTTGAAAGAAACGTGGTAAATGTGTGGCGATATCTTTTTTGATAAAAGGTTATCATATTTAAAACTTATGTCACTTAGTTCAGGTTTCATTCTGACATGTTTTGGTTTGAAACACTTGTATTTCAGTTTGTTGTTACTGTGTTTGTTTTTGATGAGTTTCTTTATATAAAGGATGCTTAATTCACATTATCATAAAGTAGAAAGAGTTAATCTTCAAACCTTTTAAGATTTTATTTCATCATAACTCTAAATATGTTCATTCAATGCTTTTAATAATTATTTTATTATTTTTTCTACAATTATGTAATTCATGTTTCATGTATTTTTGTTTCTTCTTTAAAAAATATTGTTTGTAAACTGTTTATATAAAGAGTATTTGGTAGTGCATGTCCTAACGTATCCCTATTTTACAGACATCAAGACTTTCCCACTTACAGTTTGTACATGACCATGACTATATGTCTTTAAAAATGACGTCTATATTTTTTTTTATATAAGTTAATTCAGATATTAAATCTCTATTTCTTCTCCATCATGTTAACATGTTAGAATTTTTATTATAAATAAAATGAATTTTATAATCAACTAACATCTTTTAATTGCTGATTACTAGTAACATTCATTCGATGTAATTCACACTATGTTAGTTTTGACCTACGTTAACCTATTTTGCAAAGGCAAGAACCATCTTATTTAAAAAAAAATCTTTTACATTTCTGTGCAACATTCTATTTCATCGGTTTTGGTTGTAAATCAACTGTTTTTATTGTTATTTGTAGCAGACAAGAACATTTAGTATCAAATACGACATTTTTATGATAGAATAAAGACAGGTGGCCCCAGCTAAAATGCTTGTAACATCCATGCTGGTGTATATTTTTTGCAAACGTGTTAAGAATTTGCTTTACAACAAGTGAAAATATAGAACGATTGGAGACAATGAATTTGTGCAGGAAACCATATAATGGAGTAAGTTAGTAGTTAGTTTAAGAATACTTACTGCACATCCGCATTTCTGCAAGTAGAAAAAAGAAATTATGAATGGAAATATTCAAACATTAATAACAGAATACATTCAACACAAAGTTTTTCTTCTTGAGATTTTTCACGTTTGTGAAATATGTTTAATATGTTAATAATTACCTTCCACTCAATGTGAATTTTCAATCACTGATATAAACTTTATAAATATTTTCATCGTTTTACATTTAAACTACAGAAGCTGTGTATTTTAAGATGCATTTACATAATTATTAAAAATATGTGTGTGTGTGTGTGTGTGTGTGTGTGTGTGTGTGTGTGACTATTTTTAGTTTTGTTTGAGTGTGTTAAACCTTCTCGCAAATTCTTACAAGTTAATGAATCGGTGATTGTTTTCCGAAACAAGCTTGTTGTCCTATTACATCACGTGCTTGTTGACCCATAGATAATGAATTGGTAGGAACCAGTTGAACCCAATAATGTTGTAATGTACATTCAGACATTCAGATATGATTACAAAAGATGCAAAAGCGTACATTGCATAGAGTAGTATACAGAAATAATAAATAAACAATGGTTTACTGGCAACTATTACTTCAAAATGATTCTGTCGATTTTTATAGATTGAATAAAATATATTCTAGATTAACTTTTGTCCGTCCAGATTGCAATAGAAAAATATTACGGAATTGCTAATGAAAATATGGTCTTTCGACATTGATTTTGTTAATGAATCACGTGCATATTGTATATTAGTGAACTGCGGTTTAATTGTCTTATAGAGTTGCACTTTTTCTTTTCTGATTCAGGACATCGTCTCTGCATTGTCAGAACAAGAGACAAGGAGGTCATTGTAAAAAGTCTTTTGAGGTAAATCCGAAACAATTAAAGATAGTATGATATATGTGCCACTCTGCATAATGACTCTACACTGGGTCTTAAATCAATCTCATTTGGTTAGCGGTAGAATAATCATGGTGCGATAGATGAAGATCCAGGTGTTTCTTTTGCAAAAAGAATTGATTTGAATGACGTACAAATTGAATTTTTGGTGTTCAAAATAATTTATCTTGACCCCTTCCCCTTGTCAAGCGGATGTCGATTTTGATATTGATTGGTCTCCTAAGCGTGGGGAGGAATCTAGGTCCAGCAGATTGATTTGGGTATATCAATCAGATAGACTTGACCTATCCAAAAAGCAGTTTAAATGAAAGATACAAGTATGTAGGTCCTTTTGAAACTTCAGATCAAAGGTGAGTTCAGCTACACGGAAAGTTGATTCTCCCTTTTTTAAAGAAACGGTTAACACATCTAGCGTGAATGTTAAGGTGTACACATGGATGTAAACAGTTATTTATACCGTGACACTTTCGTTTCTTCCAGCACTTATCAACCTTCTATCAGCTTTCTACGTTTTAAACAAACAATGCCTTGAATATATATGTGTATAAAAACCAAATAAACGTAGTTTTGGTAAGATGTTGTTATGATTTAGTAATCTTTATATAATCTTCATCAATTTTCTTTTTTATCGATATTTGCAGATTGTAGAGATAGAGAAAAAATTGCATACTCCCAAATGCAACTTTTTATACGAAACAAAAATGAGTTTCTGAGAAAAACTTGAATCAAAAATATTACCTGATCTGACAATAAGGCAAGATCAGATTTTCCATATATAACACCTTATAAATCAATCGTTTATCATGCTTCAAAGGCTTACCATATTAGATTTGATACTTACAGTAGTATTTTTTATATTGAGAAAGGAGGTTTTTCCTTTATTCTATATGTTATTTAATTATGTTTTTGGTATAACATGCTGGCCTATTGCTATGTACATGCGAGAGAAGTGAAATGTTGTTATCCCCACTTTCTATCCTCATATTTGTTACCTGCTTATTTATGTTTCTTTGTAAATTCAGAGAGAGAGAGAGAGAGAGAGAGAGAGAGAGAGAGAGAGAGAGAGAGAGAGAAACATGTTCAAAAGAGATGTACAACGCGTGGTCATGTTTGGTAGCGATGATGGACATGTTTGGATGGAAATATATTTGGCACTTCCTTATTCTTTGTATGAAGTAATAGAGTCCTGTTTTAAAGTCCGTGTATCGGTACGTGACCTGATATGGCTGTACGTTTGTGAAAAATTGTATATGACCGCCACACAACACTACAAATTTCCAATGGTGAAACCTTTGTATTGACCAACAAAATTGTTTTAACAACTGTAAATTGAAAAGAAAAATATCAACGATTTTGGCAATTTTTCATCAAAGCCTTTGCAAAGATACACCTGCTTTAAATTATCAAACTCTTTCACCCGTTTCTTAAAAATATATGTTTGTTGCAAATATAAAAGTGGGTAACAAATGTAGAATAAATAATAAATAATGAATAAATATTTGATAATAAATAAAACATTTTCTGTTAATTCAATATAAAAGTATTTTCTTATTTGCATTAGAACAAAAGAACTTTAAAACTATATTTAACTTCAGTTACTATGAATAAAACAAGTGTGCATCATTATAAGACACATTAGCATTTTTATAAAGATATGGATTGAAATTATTGAAGCAGTGTATGGTATATGTTTATTAAGCATGATAAATTAATGTTGTACATGGATAGAAACAAATATAAATTTGATCACCATTCAATAACAAATAAATACACTTACCATAGTGCATTGTAACAGCATTAACTGAACAAATTAAAGTTACACATCCATAAAAAATTAGAATAATATTAACGACAAACATGTTTTCGCTGGGGCTGTCCGTGATTGCCTGTCGAGCCTCTTCATTAAGTTAACTTATATATAATCGTTGTCGTTACTACAGACACAATTGTCATGACGGATTTAATGAGGCTTAGGCCGGCGGTTCGCACTGATAGGCAATTGAATTCTCTCCAACTTCCGTATTGTCAGTCTGTGCAAAAGTCTCGCGCACAAAGTCGTGATGCATGACGGGAGGTGTCGGCTGCTGGTAACACAGGCTCCCAGCATTCTCCTTGCGGTTACCCGTATGACAAAACTGGAACCAGAGGGACTGCGGTAGAAAAATTTTATTGTCAAGAAACGAACGGTTAGTAGCTAGGGCTGCCTTACTGTTATGTACCTTAATATCCTAATACTTGTCTATTTATCCTTTTCTTTACTGCCAAACAATGCCAAACTTTTCTCGTTTCTGACTACATATATACATTACTCATCCTAACAACAAAGAAATGACAAAGCCCAGAATGACCTAACATGAGAGCTGGCAGTTTATTATTATCAAACAAGACTCGTATGACGATAAAGTCATAAATTATCATACAGAAGGAGATATAGAAATACCTTGTATGTACATTATGTGTAATAATGTGAAATGGAATCATACTTTTTGCTAAACAAAATTATGTAATTGAGTTAGTTATAGGCAGTATATTCATGTTGTGTGTGTCCAATATGATTAAAAGACCTTTTAATATTTAACAGAATATGCTTTTGTAGCTCTCTGTCATGAAGTGATAAACAAAATTGCATAAACACAATATCCGCGAAATAACACTACGGAAATATCATAATTATAAATACATAGCCTAATAAATAGTGCAAATACAACTTTTTGTTTGGCATATGAAATGTGACATGTTACAGGTATAATGCGTTGTATATTTGTGTACTGAGTAATGTATTTAATACAGGCGTTGATACTTTATAATTCAATTAAGAAAATATGTGTTAAAACATAGATATTCACTTTATTATCAAATCAATGTGCACATTGTCCAAAGATAAAATGTAGTAATAAACATATTTTTAAAAAAATCTTGTCTTTAAAAAGAGCGATGTAACATTAGATGTTAAAACAAGTGGGCATTAATTGTTAAAATTGATTTTTATTGTTCGTATTTTTTTTTAACAAATTGCGATAAATCTTTTGTAAAAGATAATACAATCATTCTTAGCGCCGATTCAAGTCAGATCATATCTGCAAATTCATTGGCGATATTTTTATTTTGCTATCATTTGGGAGGAATTACTTAAGTATAAAAATGTGGTAAATATTTCGAAATTTTAGCTTCACCGAGTTTTGATATAAACGCCCATTCATAAAAGTAAGCAAATTATATTTTGTTTTCTTTGTTTTTTCTTACCATTTTGCATTTTCCCCAGAACTTTACATCAGATTTGTGAAAAATTACATAAATACTTCCTTGAAAAGGAGTAGCTTGTACTGACTCAGAAAAGACCAAGACAAAAGGTTTCTTAATCCTTAAAAATCAATGTCGGAAAATGTTGCTTGTACGTTAAATATTACTTTCAGACATTTTTCCGTCAGTATGACCACGTCAAATGTCAAAAATGACATCTCGTAAAAATAATGAAGTAAAAACGTTTGTGAAGTGTCAACTTACAAACCTTTTTATTAATCAGGTGTTAAATTCTTATAATGAGGGAAACAAAAGAATAGTTAGTCCATGCTGCAATGCAGTATGTGTGCATGGACTGTCCCTGGGGCCCGTTTCACAGAAGTATCTTGTGACTAAGATCTATCTTAAGACCAAAATTTGTCATAAGATCTCATCATAGCTGTTTTACAAAACTGTCATATCTTATGATTATCTTAAGATCTGTCATAATCTTAAGACAATCAAATACATGTCTTAAGTCCAAATTTAACATGGCGAGAACCGATATTTTGGTTCACAACCAAAGGCCGAGTATAATTCGAGTGCGCGCGACTTTCAACAGTCTTTTATTTTCATGCTGCCGTTGGTGCAACCTTAAAAATTTCTTTAGTATTGTGTTTTTAATCAAAATAAACATGACACTTTGATAGTTTGTATAAATATTGCGTTCAACTCTTCTTTGTTTAATATATACAAAACAGTTTTTATACAAGAAATTTATTAAAAACTATCTGATATAAATAGATAGAAAAAAGGGGTTTGTCTATAGATATTTTACAGTTTTATTTCGAGAATTTTGATGTGTAAAAAGTCACTTAGAGAAACATATATCAAACCAAAAATGAAACCGAACCCATAATTATTACCTGTTTCAAATGAAGTAAATGTTTGTTTTGATAATCATTAGAGTTCCGCTAAAATAGAATTAAGTTTTTACTATTCATTTTTCCTCATGCAGTATGCTGGGCTACGCTTAAGTTTGAATCTTTAGCACCTTGAAAATGTTTTTCTTGAAACTCACGCCTATGGATCAGTAATCAAAATATAAACTCTAACTGTATTATACTGGTCGTTGATATAATCAAAAGATCCAATTTGTATGTCTCAAATTGAGACTAAAATAGATGAAGACAAATTACATACTTCCGCAGCGACTCTTGGACGGACTAAATTTCTCGCTTCAGAGTAGATTCAACTTGAAGCCCAAAAGTTATATGATTACATAAGCAATATTTGATAATGTCAGGTATAAACTTAGATATGATAGATACGTTTTGTGGGAAAAGGTTTCAGTAACAATAGAAGCTGTGGCTTCTCTAACCAATAAATAACGGGACGTAACAAGAAATATATTCATCGTTGAAGATAATGAAATCCTACGCCCTATTTACAAGTCAGGGTTGAAACATTAAACGACTTTGATCTGATACTTTTTTGACACTCTATTTTTTTTTACTATTTCTTAATCGTTAAATAATGGTAATTAGTTTGCGATGTTAGCGGAAAATAAACAAAATAAAATCGGTAAAGAATAAAACAATTACGTCATTACGGATCTTCAATTTCAAAGTGGTTAGTCGAGGGAGTTTTTCTTCAAACAAAAAAATAACTAACAAATTAATTGTGTTATATAATAATCTTAAAAAAAAAACATTTATGAACTAAATGAATAATTGAATATCTGACAGAACAGGAAAAAAGAACTGTTTTAAAACGTAAGTAATTATTTTTGATGATGTATTCTGTAAAACAGGCTGTCAAGTTAAATACAAATAATTTAAATATCTATTTTCGAATATAACCAGCTGAACAAGTTATTAATTTATGCTATAAATATGTAACAAACACAACAATTTTGAATTCTAAAGGTCAGTTTAGAATTTAAACGTATACGTACCATTTGCATAATTATATAATGACTACTTTTTTTGGTAACCTGTAGAGAAAGGGTCATATTTGGAGTTATATATAAATGGTGAAAAACGCGTAGTGAGCATCATATGAGACATTCATCATTAAAAGACTAACAATTGATGATTTTCAGCGTCATTCCATTGAATTTATCAATATTATTCTGATGAATTAATTTAGTACAATTGAATACTGTTTGACGTCGACGTAGACGTCATCTTTCACCCTGTTTTCCCAATGTATTAAAAAGGACCAAAAGATCAGGATTAAAATCGATGGTAGAATTTTATCAAAAAAGTTTAAAGTAAGTAAATCCTTGAAGGATACGTTAAACATTCAATATCAGTTTACTTAATCATTCAACGAAAATTTCTAAAAAGCAACATCCTAATCTGGCGTAGAAAACGACTTGTTAAGTACAACATACAAGCAACATCCTGTCCGAACACGCCATTTTATCTCTTTGAGAGTGTGAAACCAACGCTATAATCTGTTTAAAGAAAGGAACAGGTATGTTTCTCCCGATCTTACCAGACCTCTACAATATTCTTGCAATGTTTATATGACCGTGACAAGAATCCCGTGTCATGCTGTGCGACTGTGACTCAGAAGAGCAAAAAAGTCAGGGCCTCGATTTGATTATACCTGCCAACTATATTTGATGCATCTTTAAAGCTCAGTGAAAGTGGCAAAACAAAGCTTTGTACGCATCAAAAGTTTAACAACTGACGCTGAACAGTTTCAGATCACATTTTTATTAGTAAAAAGACCTCCAAATTTAAATGGTGTGCAAGATGTTATAAAATGGTGTGCAAAATGTTATAAAAATATCGGGTCAAATCTCCACAATGTAAATACATAACAATCATTTTCAATATCATTTTCGTATTTAAAACGCCCCCGATATCAAAGATCGGGGGGGGGGGCATATTGTTTAGTTCTGTCGTTCAAATCTATCACAACTTTAACATTCCTTGTAACTTTTAAAGAAGTTTAATACTCTATGTTTGGTGGTTATAGATATGTATGAAAGTGTAAAATTCATACTCTAATCTGTATTGCCCATCTTTGATCTCTTTGATCTTTAACTTAAAAAAGGGATTTAATTTTTCAAGTCTATGTATTAAAATTATTCAATTGGAGAAAATATCAATCTGGGTTTTAATTACTGTGAAAGAATAAAATTTGTTGCCATTAAAATACTTGTAAGATTGATGGTACTCTACACTTATACATTGTTTATAAAAGGTTCTCGGGAGTATAAGAGTATTCAAGGATATAAACAATCTCATGCTATAGCACAATAAAGTCTAAAATTTACAGATTTTAGTGTAAACAAAGATTAAAGTAAGAAATTTACACATTGAAGTGGCTTATCAACACCTGTCACCGGTCTTGATATGTGGCGGCAATGGCCCCATCTTTGACGCTGTTTTTACAATTTACACTTGTATCTTTTTTATGATTACTTTTTGAATTATTCTGTTCATCATTATGGTACTGTGATTTTAACTTTTGGACTGTTTGTGTTTTAAACAGTACTATTGTATATACATGTTTTTGCTTAATGAGTGTAGTATTTTTTATAACTACATTTCTTTTGTGTATGGATTGTGCATACATGTTTTTTGTTTGAGGAGTGTAGCATTGTTAGTTTGCTATATTCCTTTGTGTTAAATATTCTTTGTCATTTATTTCCTCAATAAATGACCAATCTAATTCTTTACAAATGTGTTGAGTAAGTAACATGTCAAACGGAGCATCACTCTATCAGTTATCCATAAATTTACACATTAAAGTGAGAACTTGATACATTAAATTTTAAATTAATTTTACACATTAAAGTTTCAAATTTGCACAGAATAATGTGCTAAATGTACATATTAATGTGTTATTTTATACATATTAGAATGTAAACTTTACACGTTAAAGTTTCAATTTACACCTTTAAGTGTGGAAAATGAAAAAAATAAAACGTGTCAATGTGGCCATAATACGCTTCCGTAGAATGTATCACTGATAAAATAAAAACGCAAAAAATCAATGTTCGATGAATAAAAATTAATGTGTTTAACAAAAGTTCATCAACCTCTCCAATAGAAATGCATATAGTGAGCGGCATAGATACAGTGTTAATTATACATGTTCTAGTAAGGTATGGCAGAAAGTTATTGAGGTACTTGTAATCTATTTCATGATGAGTTATAAATTTGTCAAGATAACGATTTGATGTGACAACTGATTTGACAATGTATCCCTTTTTGATTAAGATTGTATTGGTTTCCTGATGTTCATGCCTTTTCTTCATATTTGTAAGACGTACAATAAATTTAAAGAATGCAACGTATCGTTGTGCATATAAAACCTTTTTAAATGTCAAAGATTTATAGGAACACACCATTAGATCCAAAGGAAATTATGCTACTTAGTATATTGTTTATTGTGATATAAATGCAGTTTTCTTTCTTGAAGACGTCAAATACTAGTAAGTTTGTTCACTACTTAAAAAATTGATAATTCATTTTTTTTATTCAAGGAAAGATTTTTTTCCTTTGAATACCTTTAATAAAAATGTTTCACAATAACTGCAAATAAAGAACAAAAGCGACAAGAGCTTCATCAAAAGGAATGTTCCACAAGGTTTGTCTTAAGTTAAACTTAAAAAAAACAAGACAAATGTTCTTTAATGTGGTTGAATTTCAATGTTATTTGAATTTGTCATCGTTAAACTCTGAGTACTGGGTTAATGAACACAAATCTCGGTTAACAATGCCAATATTTACGTTACTTTTAATTGTTTTGTGTTTAAAGTAAATACATATCTGTATATCAAATGTATGATTACTTTCTTCAACATGACATATACAAAGACCGTGCAATATCAAAATCATTTGTACAAAGGAAAGTCGTAATTGTAATTGTAATTACAAGCCTCGTTTTATAATATCCAATAATGATAAAAACTACAAAATTTAATAAAAGACATATGTTTTTCTAGTTTACATTGACATGATCAAGAGCTTTAAAAATTCACCTGTTGAGTAAAATAAAAAAAATTACGTCTCAAGAAAAATATTTGAAAAATGACTTAGTATCTGAAATATAAAGAAGTCAGCCTTGTTTGCATCTAAAATTTTCTGTTTCAATTAAAATTGAACAGTATTAAATTTCTTGACATGTCTGACTTTTGACATCAGATCGATTTTTATAGTGTCCTGCAGAGTGAACGCATTTGTAAGCATTTGCCATTCTCCAATAACAGACAACTTTGTCTTTCTCATCAGAAGCACCTGTAAGTAAATCAGTAATTCCTTTCTGATGCAAATTCCGAAAATGAAGATCATGTACGATTTTTTTAAGGAGAAACTTCCGTCTTTGGTTATTGACAAGTGCGAGCGTTTTGACGTCTAATCTAATTATGGCAAACTATCTGCCAATGATCGCTTGGGAAAGAGTCGATCTGCGTTATCAAAATTAATATTTATTGACAAATATGTGTAAGGGGAAAAAGTCTATACGATCAATTATTTTGATTAGTTAATGCACACCATGTGCTTTTCATGGGAATTAACTTTATATGTGGTGAAGAAATACTATTTAAAATGTAAGATAACCAATTCTTTTAAATATTTATCATATTTTTGGTCCTCAAGCTGATCATGACTAGATTTAATATCAAACCACATACAGTAAATGGCTAAAAGTTTAAAGTAGTTTTTATGAATTTCCATTTTCACACATATTTGCAAAGCATATCAACTATTATATAAATGTAAATGGATTATAATGTGAGATGAGTACTCGTCTAAAAATATTATGAAATCACAATAAATCAATCATCGACGTAGTCCTGTTGAAATAATGAAGGAAAGAAAGCAAAGTTTCAAATTATTATGAATTAGTGTAAAGAAAATCATTTTTTTTTTTAAATTACAAATTGAACAATATGGTTCCTGATCTCATTTTAATTGATTTTGAAGGCAAATTACTTGCAAGAAGTATATTGCTGGGTTTTTTTTAAAATTTAAAAAAAAAACTTCATTTAGAAAACAGTTTCTCTATTCGAATGAAAGCTTAGTGAAAGAAAAAAATGACCTGGGAGTACATATTCAAATAATTGTTTAAAAATATTTCAATCAAAGGAAATTTTGCATCCAGAATAGGGAACTTGTTGAGAAATCCTACAAATTAAATTTTTGTGACATTGGAAAGGTATGTAAGTGGTTGTTTTTGGATAATTCAGTTGTGCATTGCAACACAATACTATTGTAAATACCAACACTTTACATGTAACATGACCCATTAAATGGTCCAGTGGCTACAGGATTGTAAACATGCTTAATCTTAATAAGTTGTTACATGGTTGGTGTCAACATTTTATTGCTTTGTGTGGTTAATTATTGTGGTTATTATTGGAAGACTGCTACGATATTAAATGTCAGTAAATTTGAAAACCATCTGTCTTTTAACATGCAATGATAGAGCGTCTTTATTTTTCTTTGATTTATAGTAATCTAATTACTGTTCTTAGCCATTTCTCTGAAAAATTTACGTCCCTGTTAGCAAGAAATACTAATGAAATTAAACGTTGTTTTTATCAATTTTATTTAGACCATCTAAACTTCTTTTTCTAAGAAGAATGATTTCCTATGGATCAAACAGATCTATGCAAAATCGTTTGTTAGGAATTACAGAAAATAAATTTAAATTTCCATAAATTAAAGATTGCAATGGTTTCATTGTCTATGCACATTGAATGCAAAGGCAGTTGACCTTAATTGCTATAAATCATTAAAACTCGTAATTTTCATAATTAAACCACACATTGACTTTTCATCCCGGAATCAGGGATTTAATCATTTTTAACTTACAATTTTAGAAGGAAAATGGTGTATATAATGAATTTTTTTATATCAACTTTAGTTTTTCATAAATTTAGAAATGAACTAAACTGGCATGCAGTATAACTACTTATTTAAAAGACAGTACTATTTGTCTTCTTCTTATTTTTGGGGAACTTTTTTTTCAAGAAATATTAAAAGTAACAGAGCTTGTAAAAATTTTATTTAAATGACATTTTTTCTTTCAAAATTGATTTTTTTAAAGCGTTTTTGACGACATATGATAGGAATCTTTCAATGATAACAAAAGAACATATACATGTACTAGTCCTGTTTTATAATAAAGCGTACATTGTTCAGCACAATCACCAATCTAATATTTCGCTTTGCATGATATATAATGATAAGATCATTTCAAGTATTTTTTTTTCAATCAAGTTTTCCAGATGTCCCAAATTGAACGGATCAAAGCATGGTATTTTTTTCAGTTTCATTTTGCTTTTAGGTATAGGCACCTTGCATAATCAAGGAAGAACTAACCGTTTGGTATTTTTGACATCCAGACTTATCAGTGTCGTACTTCTTTTTATAAAATATTATAAAAAACGTTATATAGACCTTTTGAGAAAGAATTTGTAATAGATATACTCTCTGCAGTTTTTGCTGTACTAATGAAACCTATGGTTACTTATTTAAAAAAAAATAATAATAAAGGCCCTTCAGGCATGCTTATGAAGGTATCTTGTGTACTAAACAAATCTGTGTCATATTTTAGGCTAAATGCATGGGACTAACAAGGCTAACTTTAGATCTTCCTTACTTCAAGGCGGCTAAGGGTGGTCCTTAAAATGCTTGAATATTGTTACTTATAAATACATGGCTAGTATGTTTTTGGGTTCATAAGGTACAACAAATAGAAGTCAAACAAGTTGCCAGCAAGCTGTAAATGGACTCTGCATCAATGCTTTATATCTATCATGTCCATTCCCACTATTAAAAAATGCAAGTTTTTATTTATTCCAAAGCGTCAGCGCTAATATAAGATTGCTCTAATGAATAAACAAGGTTTTACTAATTGTTGTCTTTTTACTTTCATTTTGTGAGAAATAATAGTGATACGATAATATTTGATTAATATGATGCATACATTGAACATGAATATACATGTAGAAACAAATATATTGCAGGTATATGACAGAACATTTTCTCATTAATTCAGCTTTTATATAAGTACCACGAAAAATATATCAAAAAAGTTGATGATATAGAGGCAAACGTTTCCCAATTAGACCCTAGATAGAGCAATCCATACATGTACAGTCATAAAACGTTAACATCCGTACGTTTATAACTCTTGGGCACACTGTAGACTCACAATCAGGATACACCTACTCTAGATCTGCTGCTGAACAGAGTAATGAAGCTTATTCTTATGACTAAACACAAACATATTAATTTTATGAAATGCATATGATCTTGAGATAATTGAGACAAAGAGACTGGCGATGGTACAACGCAAGAAAATTGGACCCAAGGTTCATTATTGTCTTGTTTATGGACACTGGGATAGGACTGTGGTGGCAGGGGAAAATACTTATTAGTCCCCTACCGTGGAATCGGTTAAGCAATAGTCTTTTATTCCTGTCGTGTCGTCTGTCTGTCCATCATTCTGTTTCGTTTTGGCACGTGCTAAGATGGCATTTTGTACCCGTCTAAAATGCATGTTTCATAACCACTTTTGTTGTTGATGTATATCACATGTCATGTGAGATATTTACATTCAAAAAATAAAATCTTAGAAGAAAATAATTTTTTCCATACCATTGTGCTATACAAATGTCTTAAGATTTAAATTCAGATAGGATTTGAACAAAACTTCCATGTGATTTTAAAATTAGATAGGATATCTTAAATTTATGTAAGAAAACTATTTGTATGGATTAAATTCCAGTGGGAAATACTTTTATCCTATCGAATATAATGAAAATTTTACAGAATTTTCAAAATTTTCTATTGAAGTGTTATTTATCCTATGGGAATTATTATTTCTCCCATGAGATATTAATTTTATAAAGGTAAATATCTGTCTTGTGAGGTGAGACACACCAACCTATGGTCTATTATTTGGTATAAATATGTTATTTTATGAAATTGCATCATTAGCAGGTACAAAAATGCCCCCTTGGCAATGACATAATTATCCGGCACAGTGTTGTAGGTTGAAACACCTTCCTTGTAAGTAATATTTCAAGGTCTGAACACACGGAGTCTCTCCTTTTTTAAACAACTAAACAAAGTTTTTAAATCAAACGTCGTATCTTCAATCCCTATGCTATGAACGGTACAGCAAATACTAAAGTGTCATTTAAACAATAAAATGCTATGGTGATTCATGAAAATAGCTAGCATTGCAGATTTTTTTTCTGTAACGGTCGCTACCTTTATACCCGTATAAATCGAATAAAAAGCTTTTACTGTTCATATTTACACCAATCTTGGAATCATTAATATTCAATCAAGAATGCTTAAAAAATGAATAAAAGTACGTAAATTATAATCTTTTTCAATCACCACAAAAAACAGAAGGGACAGCTAACAATTCCATTAATGTGAAGTATGTCAATAGAATTGTGTGTAAAGCATTCGGTCTACCGGTTAATGACTAGAGAAGTTTGATACTTGACCTTTGACCTTACGGCTTGAAAACCAAAAGAATTCGTTCACTCCTAATAAAGGGTATCTAAAGGGTGTCAAATCTGATTAATCAGATTGAAAGGGTATCAAGCCTGATATCTGTCGAAAAGAGGGTTCCCACGATACGGTAAACGTTAAAAATTGGGCTGCAAGGGTTGAACGGAACAGATTAAACCATGGGTACATGAAATTTGCAAACAGATCACACAGGACATGCAAGGGTGAAGAAAAGTTGAAGAAGTAAGTTGAATATAATGAGTAATACTAGACAATCTAGTAATATAAACATACTGCATTTTTTTTAAAAATTCGTCTTATTTAGCAAGTAATGCTAACAACAAAGCTAGACCTTTGTCTCATTCAATGCAGAATTTAAATTTGTTCTCATGAAACACTTATAGTAACTGCAGTAAATACACTGTACCATTTAGGCTATGAATATTTCTAATCTTGAAATACGAAAGAAGGGTATATTTTTGTTTGTACTTGATCACTTGGCTATCCAATGGACAGACTACTTGGTACGCATGATTAATTTTGAACAACATCATTATAAAAAAGGAGATACTGAAACCAAATCCTACTTACCTTGATAAATGTCTGATTCAGAAGTAAACAATTCGTTGTTAAATTTCCTGTCAGAACCCATTTTCATTTGATAAAGACATGTCGCATGAAGTAATGTTTATTTTAAACGGTCAAGCAAAGTTCTTTTAATTCTTTTCATCTTTATATTCTTTGTTAAGTGATACCTTTTGAAATGACGAGCATCTCAGTCATGTCTAGTTGCTGATAAGATTTTAATTTCTGGTAGGATTTGAACAAAACCCCTATGAAGATATCAAATAGGAAATAAAATTCCCATCGGATTTTTAAAAATTAGGATTTGAACAAAACCCTATTGAAATATCAAAAAGGAAATAAAATTCCCATAGGATTTTCAAAAAGTCCTCCAGGATTTTCTTATTACCCTGTAGAAAAATTATCATTTTCTACGGGATAATAATTTTTAGGTAAATATCTCACCTATCAGGTGAAACACACTAACACAAAAGTAGTCATATACAGTACTTTCTAAACAGTGGTCTATCAACTATAAGGGATTAATAAATCTAAAGGACACCGGACATTGAACGGCTGCAAAAAAATGCCACTTTGGCGCTGAGATAATGATTCGGCTTCGTGTATAGCATTAGCCTTACTGGTAAACTAATAAAAATACTTCTGTATTTTTACTCACTTTAAATGGAGAGAGAGAGAGAGAGAGAGAGAGAGAGAGAGAGAGAGAGATGTGAAAAATGCAAAAAAAATAGCAATCATTGCAAGAAAAACATGTCTTGATTTTTTTTCCTGCAATGGTTGCTGCCTTCATACCCTAATACTAGTAAATCACCTAATCAAATATTTTATTGTTTTTATATTAATGTGTCAAATAAAAAGGCCAATAGGGTACAAATTCCCATACTTCATTCATGTAGTTTAATTTGGTACAGTCAGAAACGTCAATAGAACCATTTTCTAGTGATGTATTTAGTTTGCACTATGTATGAGTGACATATTTATGATCTTCCCAGTCCACATTGTAATAAATCATAACAACAATGATGTCTAATAAGGTTATATTTATACTTTGACGATTAAATAAACTCTAATTAGATGTGATACTAATTAAGAATTGTAATTTATATAGTAAATGTTGAAGAAATAATAATGAAATTATTTAAACAAAAAGAGAGGTTCCAAGAAAGACTCTGCTAAAATAAATTTACCACATTATTCTAATCGGAAAACTATAATGTCTGCAACACGAAAAATATATTTAGGGAAATAATATCAAAAAATTAATCTGAGGTCAAAGATCTTGTTAACTTTATGAAGTGCAAAAATTTCATACTTAAGGTATCCGATCCATAATGGCCCCAGATTCAATGAATCTGGATACATAACATATATGTATGGGCTTAATACTCTGTATACTTGGACATAATTTTCATGTTTAGGTATTAGTATGTAGGAGTGGAATGTGTCCTAATAAATGACCTTTTCCTGTTCTTGCAGAGTTGCCCCCCTTTGATTTTTATCTATAAAAATCAATCTAAAAAATATATATACAGTACAAAATTTATTTTTAATAGTTTTTGTATTCCTAAGGATAAAATTCATCTTTTCACCAAAGCATTTATTGATATTCTTAGTATTTACTTTTTTATATAAAAAAACGTGCTTGTCCCCATAGACCTTAATGCAATCTTCATTAATTAATTACTGCTTATTTAATACTATTTTTGAAAATTTCTCTCGGTTAATCTTTTTCTACTCTAAAAAGCTTTGAATTAATATCAGCGTATTTAATACATGATTGATATTCGGGGCTAGAAAAATTAGTTCCTAATATGGGTCGGATACCTTAAGAGGGCTGCATGGTTGTGGCCAATTTTAGGCTATATTTTCCTCCTTAAGAAGAATAGCTCTGTATATCGATATACTAAAATGCCCAAAATTTAAAGCTAAAATATTTGGATTTTTTCGTAACTAAATGTTAGTTTATGGCAAAATATATCATGTGTTCAAAGTTTAAGGCAGATCTAATGGTTAATTTATTGACTACTGAGCCTCTTTAAATTAGAACGGTTGATGAACAGTACATGTATAATTTCTCTGTGAACTTTTAAGATGGAAAGATAACTCTTGCGTCGAAATGAATAGCATTAATTTCCTATAATGTACTATATATACCAATAAAAAAGAGAATCAGTATGCAGGTTTTTTAAAAACTTAAATTGCACGTACATGTAACTAACCGATTTATTCAAATTATGTTGGCCGTTGATTTTCTTACGAAAACAAATG
>WFKH01010931.1:36388960-36400256 GCA_016163765.1 Magallana hongkongensis
TATTCTGTTTGAACCTGGTGTATTTCATTGACTTTGCCATCCAAACAGGTATCTTACACATTCATGAGCAGAGACCAATACATGCAAGCACCAGTGCATTACACCCACATAGCATAAGAAAAATTCGATGATGCCCATACCAATTTTACTTTTACCCTAATCTCAGCAAGATTTGCCAAAACTGATGAAACGTCTGTCAAAAATTTTCAATCTCGACGAACTTAACCTCGCTGAGATTACAAAATACTTTTACTCTGTCAATGAATGTAAGTCAAACCTGGACAGATCGCTTTTGCTGGTGTCGAGTCATCTTCCTCCATCTGTGATGAGAATTATTCAGCTGTAATATCCAAATATGTGATTGGTCTGCCCAAGAGAGCATCCACGTTCGCACTATGTGACTAGACCATCCTTTTTCTGAGCTTTAGCAACCTTTATGTCATTTCAGCGTTCAAAATCAAATCCACGTTTCCTCCGCATTGCCGAAAACCGAACCGATATTTATGTCGTAAAATAAGATTTTGGGGTTAAATTAACTTTTATTATCATTTATGTTCACGTTTTATTTTAAAAAGAAACTATGAAATCCTTTCCACAATTAATTTTATTGTTAAAGACCTTAGAATTGAACCAACAGATTTAACGACCGCGAATTGGTTTACGTCATTCGGAGTTGCGCGGTAGATTCAAAATCATGAGTCCCATACTTCCTTAAAACCACAAGCTTCCCCTGTGCCGTTAGGTTATAATGAAGTGCGAATGTTTTATCAGTCATTCATGCAAACTTGGTGATAATCTAAGGTCTAATGTTTCTCCACTGGCCTTCATTTTTATTCATTATCAATATTGATCTTTCTCTAAATAAAACCAATTAAATAATGAACTACATTAAACATCTATATTGCTAATAGTTTACAAACTAGAATTTGAAGATTCCAGGAACATTTTCTTTTTTACTACACATTCAAAATAAGTGCAAGTATTTACCATGTAATTCATAACATCAATTTCTTTGATTTTTTATGTGTTGCTTTAATTTTATATTTAAAAAAAATATGTAGGTGAAAATTTCTTAAGCATTCATTATTTATTTGCTAAAAAAGGTTTAAATAAGGTCGAATGTGAAAAAATTATGCACTTTCAAAAATTTTTCAAAGTGCGTTAAATTTGGACAAAATCAACGCACTTTTTTCATTTTTTTTTAAAGTGCGTTAAATTTAGGACCAAGTCAACACTTTGATAATTTTTGTCAAAGTGCCAAATTTTTCAAAGTGCGTTGTAACAGTCGTATGGAATACCTTGATATAATAATGCGAATGAAAGAAATCAAATTTAAAATATTATAAACTTAAATGTTTTAAAATGTGTATATTATAAAATATCTCATCATATAATGCATTTTAAAAATTCTTCGCAAGAATAAAAAAAAACTCGTAAAATACTCTGCCAGTTTCGGAACTCATGACTTAAAGAAGTCATGAATATTGTGAACGATAAAAAGTATAAGAATTTCGTTAATTTTTACTGTCCATATCGAAAGAAATTACAACATGGAGGTATCCTATACCACATTTATAAGTATTACATGTAACTGTCATTCAAAGAGTTATTATGTAAACATTCTTAATTCTTAATTTCAAACTCTATATAAAAGGATCTTTCACATTAAGTTAACTACATTTAATTTCACATTGCTGTGATTAATGTACAATTTTTTTTTCTCTGTTTTTATGTTCTAAAGAACTAATCTGTCAAAAACCATTTCTAAGTTGACAAAAACAAAACATAGGTCAATGGCATATAGAAGAAATACGAGCAGTAACTCTTGCTGAAAATCTGCAATTCTGATTCGTAAATATTCCTTATTCGTAACACACTTTTGAACATATAATTTACTGTATTTGGCCTTTTTTAATCGCATTATTTACCGGTAAGAATTGGCTTTTTTTCTGAAGATGTGAAAATTCATAGAATTTTTTTTTTTTTAAATAATCTCTGTTTTTCTCTCTGACGCATTGTTTTCAAATTTTTTACAGAATTTTTGACATTATATTCTCTTCCTTCCATACACATGCTATCACCATCACCATGCTAACTCTGAAGACACAACATGCAATTCAGAGGAATTCATACATTTTCTTCTGTTATCTCAAATTATAGATCTTTAAAGCTATTAATTCGACATATCATATTTCCCGAATATATCCGCTATTAATATTAACGACTTACATGTATATTCAAACCGGTCAGCAATATTTTATGCAACTTTTTTTGTCATTTCCTTACTAAATTGCTCAAAAAATCGAGCTCGGTCAACCTCAAAATAATAAATTCGACGTATTTTGAGTATTTTATATACATATACGATTCATAATAAACAGTCGCGTTTAATAAAGATAACCTTGCATATTTTGAGTATTTGATATACGATTCATAATAAACAGTGACGTTAAATGAAGAGAACCTTGCAAACGTATTCGTTTAAAATTCAAGGAATTCGTATATTCATACTAAAACAAAAAGATTAACAATTACTAGAAAGTAATTAAGTTTAGTCAGCAGCTTAATGAACACAATAAAATTTCTTAAAAAACGAAGATGAAATATCCAGTATCCCACAAATATAGCATTTTACTGTTTTGGTCTATAATTGGTTCTAACATCGACCGTCTCAAATCTTTTTTTTTTAAATTCACTAATTACAATCAATATTTTGGCTCTTCATTTTTCTTATTTATGAATCTTCCATCATATATTTAATAATTTTCAGAAGTTAGAGAGTACTTTTAAAACATGATTCAATCTCACGTGTCTCAATGTAGGTGTGTGTGATTAAATTATATCTTGTTTTTGTTTTTGGTTGGGGTTTTTTTTTCCGGGGGGGGGGGGTGCTTTTGTTGTTGTTCTCTCTTCTCAGAGAGGTTTTCATAGTTATATCGGCATTATCGTCAAAGCTTGTGGCACCGCATTTTGTATTTAGGGCTAATTTGGAAAACTGTTTCATCAAAGATTCATGCCCTATTGAGTGCAAGTTCTGTGCTATTGCTCTACATGTTTCATTAATCACCGGGTAGACTAAGTGTGCGCAGGTATTATACATGTAGAAAATTTGAACGAATTGAACTGAAATAATGGACCTGTTAGGAAAATGTTATCTAACTTGGACCTACTTTATAACATGTAAGTGTCTATTTTGAAATATGATTATTAGCGTATCGCTCGCGTAAGAAAAGTGTTATTGCAAATTTTCTCATGTTAAAAGACGGAAAAATATCTTTTATTTCATATTTTTGTTAAGATTTAATTTTATAACATAAGAATATTATCTCTTATCGTTATTTAAATTAAGATTTTTTTTATCCATGACTGAGTACTAGTCCCTGTTAATTACATTTCAAATCACTTAAAATACTGCTTTTTCTTAAGATTGAATCGCACTACAATACACTTACGCAAAATGTCAGTAACATCGTTGATATAAAAACTGTTCATATTTGAAAAAAATCTTGTTTTAGACGACTTCGGTTCATTTTACATTTCATTAATATCCAATTCTATTAGTGTGGGTAAGATCGAGGTTCTGGGGCTCTAATCTCATTGAAGTTATTTATGAGAAACTTCGCCTATGAATTATTTAGTGTTAGAGCTGTTTACTGCTAATTATGGTGGCTTTTGTTAAACAATTGACCAAATCCCTATTATTTTGATAAATAGGTACAATAAGGTCATGTTTGTATCAAGTGTTAAATAAGACGAATAAGATGAAATGAACCATTGTTAGTGGAAATACTCCCAAGGGTTTTATATTCCACGTGCATAATTTAATATTTCAATATGGTATAATTGTCCTCAACAGATTCAAATCAATAGCAACATACTGGCACTTTGAATAAATTAGACGAGACAGTGGCAAATATGACTTGTAATTGAAGTAGACAATGCACGTAATGGGAAGTCTATAAATAAAGTTATCTGATGGATTGACCCTCACATCATATATTTTACTCAGGGGTGGATAAGCCAATATTTGGTATAACCAGGTGCAAAGCATTATCTTTCAATTTTTGTGTGTATGGAGGGGGCTGCTGTCATATCTTTATATTTATTTTTAATTGGTAATACCATCATTCAAGATTTATATCTTTATACGGCTTAAAAAAATAATGGGGGAGGGGTTAGTTGGTTTACATTGCCTAAAAAATGTAAGGCTACATGCCTGCAATGAATTGGTTTCATCAGATCATGTTTTATTGTCGGGATGTTGTCGACAAGAAGATTGGGCACACGTTTATAACTTAGAACGCCCTTTCTTTTACTAATAATTTAAACAAATTGGTTTTTTTTTTTTTACATAATTCATCATTGAAATCCATGTACAAATATACCAAAGGTTATTTAGATTTGCAAATAAATGAAACAAGAGTTATATACATGCAGACATACAATTTAAAAAGTGTTTTTTTTATTTAAAAATCAGACGAAACGACACTTTGGAAAACAGATTATCCTTTTCTGTAATACTAATGGAGTCTTTTACCCACTGTAAAACACAAGTGTTCACTATTCCTACAGCATCCATTTTAAAATTATAGCATTAAAAAGTTCATTTCTACCGCGGGTTATGTATTTTTTTCCTGCAATATTTGCTATTTTCATACCTCATTTAACACAAAGAACGCGCAATTTATAGTTTTAATGACTGCAACTTATGAAGACCGGCAAATTAAACACAAGAAATAAAGGAACTGTACAACCGTTTCCTCATTTATAGCTTTAGTTATTAAATCACGTGTTTTAATCAGTTGGTACAATGTACACTATTAACTTACCAGGTAGAAACAGGTTGAAATATAATTTGTTGAAAAGATCATTTCACTGGAAATATTTTTGAACATATTTAAAAATTAAACTTTCCATAAAATTACCCCCCCAAAAAATTTTTAATGAAACATGTCTATATTTTGACAATAGTAAGGGCTCGCTTTTTTTTAAATAAAGGAAGTCATTTTTTAAAAAAAACCTCACTTCGTTCTCTTCATTCCTGGCAGTAAATAAGGCAGCAACACAGTCCCTCTACCCAGTCCAATCCTTTGCTTTATTTTCCACTGTCATCTACGACAACATTATCTTTTTCAGCTTGCTTTCTGCTGCTTTTCGCTATGTTGTATTTGGCATGCTCCTTTTTCTTTTGCCATCAGCCGTCCCGAAGATGCTTTCTCTGGTAATATCGTGCTTGTTTTTTTTTAGCACATGCCCGACCCATCTCCACTTCGTTGCAATCTCCATAACAATGTCTTCCTGTCATGACATCTGTCTGAGGTTGTTGTTGGACACAAACTTTAGCCATCCGTACTTAAATATGGACCATAGGCAACGATTCATAAACCCACTCCGTTTCCTTGTGAAGTAAATTACATCATAAAGACGATTTTAGCTGAAAATTTTCAATTTATTTTTTTTGTTCTAAATATCTATATGGCTTAACTATAATATATCGATGATGTACCAAAATTTGAAGGTCAGTTGTCAAATTATAAGCGAGATACAGAGCTCCAAGTTCTTTGTTATGTAAACAAGGCTCGTGCCATGTATTTGTTTACATTGGTCAAAATCACTGGAAAAAGTCCTGTTTCGAGCAGATATTTTGAAATTCTATTTGATTGTTTGATATGGATACAAATAACAGTTCATTGTGTTTGTCATATTCAATTTTGCTTTAAACCTGGTTTTTCCATTCAGCTTTCAGTATGTCAACAAACAACACAAAGAATTATGAGCAAAGTATCTCACTTATACGTCAACAACCAACTCTCAAATAAAACCTCAAACATCAAAATTGAAAACTTAATTGTCAGCCCAGATCATGACTATGAACAAATAGCACAAACGAATTGAGACACTATATTCTAAAATATCATCTAAGGTATCTTGTTCTACGATATTAATTCTACGAAGTACACTATCACAATAGGAGGCAAATTAAATGACTATTGCTGTTAAACATAAACTATAACTACCTGACCAATTTCAAACAAATCCAATAGTTCATCGATAGGTATATGCGAATTTTTCATCAGTTTTGATCGAATTAAGCGTTGTGTAAAAAGTACTTACTAAATGCTTTACTAAATCGTCCAATCACCGCCTTTGAGTTAAAAAGATTGGCAAGTCCCTAATCGAGACAAATACACAAATACGGAACATGCATTTAAACAACATAATTTTGTTTGACTAAATGTCATGAATTTTTAAATCTTATCGAATGGCAAAACCAAATATCAAATTAGATCGCTGAATAAAGCTATTGAGGAATGTTTATGAAGTAGTTTTTTCTTCATGAATTTTGAATGTCCTAATGCTCAATCGTTCTCTTTATTTTGTATTTTCAGGTTTTATTTCCATATCCCGTCCAGAGCCTTTCATCAGTAGTTGGATGGTCATTAGATCGCAGACTAATGGTCCTTTTGTCGTTGAACATTACTTGGGAGAGTACCCCGCTAAAGTTGATGTACAGCTGAACGTGACAAAGGATGGGGAGGAGTATATATTTTCAGGAATAGGCACGGCACAGCGAGACGACGACCGTGACACGATGTATGGTGGGGTGGTATATAGGTACAATGATCAGCATGTGAAGTTATATGTTCCAAAATCAACGGGCACAAGTTCATATACAACCAAGGGCAGACTAGTTTATACAGGTAACTAACAACCTTGAAAAAATACCTTTTTTCAATTTAATAAATTTTGAACATGAAATAGCTAAAGTAAATTGATTTTAACATTCATGCTCACAAAGATTAAGGCTTGGTCCCAGAAAAATGTCATTGAAGCGATCAAATACAAAAAAAATTGTAGATTCATCGTAGATGAAGTATTACATTGTACATACATTGTCAAAAAAATTTATAGAAAAATTCAATATTAAATAGAATACATTAAGTATAAAGAGACAAAATTAAGTAAAACCAATCCCTATTGACCAGTAAATTGTGAAATAAAGACTTAGTAGATTATTTACTATCTTCTATATTCATACAAGTTTCACTTAGTTTTAGAACGTATCGTGAGCTGAATCTTTTTTGTTGATGTTTCCTGATATACTTCTTAATTCTGATCGAAACTTCAGTCAATTTCCCTGTTTACGACTTGTCTCTATCAATTTCAGTAACTTAAATGAAGATTTCAATAATGTATCGTAGGTGTCATTTGCATACTAATTAGCTTTGACCTTTGCTGCATGCTGCAATATACACTAACTTTGTGAAACTTTAAACAAGCAAGTTTCAATGGCAATCAGAAAAAGAGCTTACTATAGTAATTCTAGTTTCAGATAAACCTTATTTTGGGAGCTAATACATTTCTATGTACATGTAATAATATAATTAAAGGCACAACGCATTCTGTGACATTACTTCATCCTCATCTTCCTCATGAAAACACAGTTGTCAGTAATGACTTGAGCGTAAATAGTAAACATGCAGTGTGTGTGTGTGTGTGTGTGTGTGTGTGTGTGTGTGGCATGAACTATATGTAGAAATGTAGAAAAGATGGAAAAGAGTAGAAAAGATGGAAAAGAGACAGAAAGTAGATTATCTGACGATGCCAATAGCTAAATGAATAAATATTACTAGCAATAGCAATTTTTGTAGAAGATTTATGGTTGTTTCATACAATAAAAAACTCAATTCCAGGAGGAAGTGCATACACTGGACCATTTGCGTCCAGCTTCCAGACTGCATTCGTTAGAATCCGAGCATGGAGACTGTGCGATTTTCCCCGCGTCAACTTTACCTCAGATGGAGTATATGACATCAGTAGTAAGGGTGCGTATTTTATCCAATATTTTAATTATTATATAACACTGTGCCGGATAATTATGCCAGTGCCAAGGTGTCATTTTTGCACCCGCTTAAGATGCAGTTTCGTAAAAATCCATTTATATCAAATGATACACCATTGTCTAGAGAGTATATAACCACTTTTGTTTTTAGTGTGTCTCACCTGACAGGTGAGATATTTACCTTTAAAAAATAATATCCCATAGGAAAATAATGATTTCCATAGGAGAAATAATTTTCCTATAGGAAATATTGAAAATCTTATAGGATTTTCTAAAAATCCTATGGGAATTATATTTCCTATAGGAGAAAAGTATTTCCTGCAGGAATTTGACTCAGAGAGGTAGTTTTCGGATTTTAAAATCCTTTAGGAATTTTGTTCAAATCCTATCGGAATTTAAATTCCTAAAGAAAGTTTTTTTTATTCCGGTAGGAAATTCCAAATAACCTATAGGAAATTTGTGTTTCCTATGGGAACATTTTTTTCTGTAGGAGTTTATTTTTTAAAAGTAAATATCTCACCTGGCAGGTGAGATACATTTATAACAAAGGTGGTTATAAACTTTTTAAGCAATGGTCAATCATATGGCATATCTGAATTTTCGATACGTGCAGCTTAGGCGGGTGCAAAAATGCCACCTTGGCACTGGCATGATTATCCGGGACAGTGTTATATGTTCATAGAATTATGCGCGAAATCCCAAGTGTTTTTACAATTATAGCATTTATTTCTATATTTTCATCGTTCTTTCTTTAAATTTAATGACAACTATACAATAAAAACTGACTTTCGTATATATGAAAAGTACAAAATAAACATATTCGCATAGGGAAATCACAAGTTGTACAACAACCAATAGCTGAGTTTTTAATTTAATTTAAAGGGGCATGGTCACGATTATAGTCAAATTCTATTTTTCTGTTTTTATTATTTACAATGCTTTAGGAATGCATTTCTAATGATCAAATGAAATATGAGAGTCAGTCATCGAGATATAAGCAAGATACAGGGCTCACAATTCTTTGTCATGTAAACAAGGCTCGGGCCCTGTTTTTGTTTACATAGGTTCAATATGCCAGTGAAAAATCTTTTTCAAGCTGATTTGTCTATCTTCTTATTTATTTTAAGCATAAATAAACAGTTCCTAACATTTAACACATCCGATTTAGGTCTAAAACTGGAATTTTCGCTTCAACATTCAAAATGTAAACAAAAGTTTTGTTTACATTGCAAAAAATTGTAAGCTCTGTAACTCGGTTATAACTCAACGAATGACACTCAAACTTTAGTTGCCTATTTAAAATGCCACACTGAAGCATTGTAAACATTAAAATCGAAAAAATAATTTTTGACCAAAATCGTGACCATGCCATTTTAAGACGTAGAGTATTTTATTTAAGTATAAATAATTTGAAAAGGATTGAACAGCAAGCAGTATGACAAATACATAATTATGTTTTCTCCTGTGGTCAAGATGCACTAAATATTGCTTTTTACGATACATTATTTGCCGTACATTTTGGATTTTGTTATTAGAGATTTTATGGTATATATAATGTAAGAAAATGGTCCAAACAGTAAAAAAAGTTAAGATTAATAACTAAGAAAAAATGAGGTGGAGTGAAAAAATGAGAGTACGTTCAAGCATGCGGATAATTGAAATTAAATAAAGTGAAGAGGTTATAAATTTTGCTTCAGCATGCATTGTATGAATGTAATTTTCAGCTTTAAAACATAACGCCGCAACATGTTTTTTTAATTCTAGAGGCTGCATCAAGTTTTGTAAGAATTCCTCACAGCCTTGGAGACTGGCCAACTTTTGTTGTTGTACAGGTCATGACATCTGATGGGTATATATTCGAGGCAGAAGGTATGGAACAAAATATTCTCCTGTTATAATTCAAAGTACCTTCCATTATGTATATATACTATTTTCGCAACATTTGTATAACATTACCTAATTATCTTACTATTTACTCGTGTTAATGATACAGGTTTTTTTCAGTAATTTTTCTGTTCTGCATCAAGCCTGATAACAAAAATATAACTTCAAAAGGTAGAATATGAGTTTTTGGTATACTTATAAATTTACCAGACGGCAGACGGTTTAAGTATCCTGAAACAGGATGCACTCTGTAGTGTGTACTTGTATAATTCTATCCATTATTTCAGACTGATCCCTCATATTTTATTTATAGGCGCTGTATTTGTTCCAACTATTACCTATTATGGCGGCCCTACAATGTTTTCGCGACTTTGTGGGACCGTTTATAGTGTCAACAACCGTGACTTTAGACTTTGGGCACCATTCAACGATGGTGGTGAGATGCAGTTTTTTTTTTTTTTATCTCTAGATGCTATTTGCCATACGCTATGACAAAAAAAATAACTATAACATATTTTTAGAAGGTGATTTGTCTATCATATATTTACATGGTAAATTTTGAACTCATTTTGCTACACCTTCATAAGCCCTAAATGTATTTACGTTAATACCTGTTTAACCGACCAATGCAACATTGAAGCTTGTTTGTCTCCATAATATTAATTTAGTAAAGAAGTAAAACACAGTAAGTGTAAAAATATAAAACAAAAGGGCTGCCCCAGACACAAAACAGTTATATCTAATACGCATATTAAAAAACTACAAAATCGAATTACAATAAACAAAAGAATATAGAAATAGACCAAGACTGCGCGGCGTTCTGATTGGCTGAAAGCTCAGTAAATTTCCACAGAGACAAAATTCAATGACCGGATAAAAACCATAATATATGCAATAGAAAAATTACATAAAACATACGTAAAATTAACCGAAGATAATAAAGCAAGTATGCATAAAGCAAATTGTAAAAGAAACATAATTATCTAGGTTTAACATGAAATTGTTTTATTTGAATATAAACCATATTTTAAAAAAAATGAAATATTCATATTTTATTTGCTTCCAACTTTTATTTAACAATATCATGCCTCCATACTCTTTAATTTTTGGTATAATTGTGCCCTTTTAATTGTGGTCCTTTGCTACATTCCATGGGTTATGGTGTAAATAGGTTTGTTACTCCATCATAAGAAGGAACAGGGATATTTATAAAACCGGAAAGCTTTTTTGTCAAGGGTAATGGGTTGTTGTGCCAAATTTGGTCAACATTTACTTAATGGTTGAGTGTAAGACATCGAAAATGTTAAAGGTTAATAGACTAGACAGGTCGTTAGAATAATTTGAATAAGCTTAAATTTAAACTCAGTAAGTGAGCTCAAACGATATTGCAATTAGCACGTGCATGCTTGTTTTATAATCTGACATCTTCACAGGCACGTAGCATCGGGGGGGAGGGGGGGTGGGGCGAAAGGGGGCCCCCCCCCCCCCCAAACTTTTTCTCGCAGCAAAAATGTTTCTTAATTTTACATATAAAAAATCGAATAATTGAGGAGTTGCCCCCCCCCCCCC
>WFKH01010931.1:36440624-36479461 GCA_016163765.1 Magallana hongkongensis
TTGTATAATTAAACATGTATGTACATCATTCTTAAGGAGGGAGAAGATGTTATATCCGGAATGTTTACATGTTCGGTTCTGTATGCTATTTATGTCATGGGCATGAATACAAATATAATAAAGTAGTTCCAAGATGGCAGCCTCTGTTGCTCTGTTGTGTTCCATGTGATCTAGTGTTCGGCGAATATATAACATATTGGCGACGAGGATAAACTCCGGTAACCTAAAATTATTCCAAATTGTCTGTTTCTAACCCGTCCCATAATATTTTGGATCTGTGGTGATGGCGGCGTTTGGTTTAATTGGAAAAATTGACCCATTTGACGAGACAATCGAACCGTGGGAATCTTACGTCGAACGATTTGAGCAGTACTTCACAGTGAATGAGATAGATCCTGGGAAAAAGGTACCGTCTTTATTATGTCTCATCGGTGGAAGATTATATTCTCTTTTGCGGGACTTGACTTTTCCTGATAAACCAGCTGAGAAGACTTATCAAGAATTGGTGACATTGCTCAACAGCCATTTGGCCCCTAAGCCTATTAAAACAGCAGAACGCTTTCGTTTCGATAAAAGAGACCAGAAGGAGGGAGAGACAATATCGGAGTATGTAGCTCAGTTAAAGAAACTCTCGATTTATTGTGATTTTAACGCTTCGCTAAATGAAAAGTTGAGGGATAGATTAGTGTGTGGCATCAGACACCCTCACATTCAAAAGCGCTTGCTGTCAGAGAAAGACTTGACATTTGAAAAAGCTATGGAGATCAGTTTGGCAATGGAGGCGGCAGCTAAGGATGCAACCGAATTAGTACAGGCTAGGAATCGGACAGATACAGGGGCTGTGAACAGACTGTATGTGAAGAATAGACGTTCCAGAGGAAACGACAGGAAAAATGAAGTACAGTGTTATCGGTGTGGTGAGAAAGGACATATATCGAAAGACTGTCGGTGTTATCGTTGTAATGGAAGTGGACACGTAGCAAAGGACTGTAAATTCAGGAATGCGGTGTGCCACAACTGTCATAATACGGGACACATAAAGAGTGCGTGTAAAAATTCAAAACCTCAAATGCCTTCTTCGAGAAAACATCAAAGAAGAAAAGCCGTTCATTATGTTGAAGATGAGGACCCTCAGGATTTGAGTGATGACCATGACAACTACATAGCTAGTTTAGAACTAAACAATTTGACAAGTACAGACATAATATGGATTCAGCTGAAAATAAATGGAATAATTATGAAGATGGAGTTGGATACTGGTTCAGCTATTTCGGTCATGGCGGAGGAAGAATTCAGGAGGAAGTTTAGAGATCAGAAGTTGAAAACTGCAGACATCACTCTACGCACGTACTCGGGAGAACACATCAAGCCAGTGGGTTACATAGACGTGCAAGTTGAATATGGTGGCACTAAACAGACATTACCGTTATACATAGTTAAAAAGGGAGGACCAGCTCTTCTTGGCAGGGATTGGCTGAGAAAAATTCAACTTGACTGGAGATTGATCAAAGACACGCATGCCGTTAACACTTTGAAGCCTACCAGCGTAAGTGAAATTATAGACAAATATAAAGATGTCTTCGTTGATGAAGTTGGAACTGTGAAAGGCATTACAGCAAAACTGACACTCGGAGAAAACAAACCGAAATATGTCAAGGCCAGGACTGTTCCTTTTTCCTTACGAACAAAGGTGGAAGAAGAACTCGACAGATTAGAAGCGGAAGGAACTCTGACCAAAGTACAGCATAGTGATTGGGCGACACCAATTGTACCTGTTCTAAAAAAGAATGGAAGCATCAGAATATGTGGCGATTTCAAGGTTACACTTAACCCACTACTCAATGTCGATCAATATCCATTACCTAAAATTGATGACATCTTCGCCAACCTAAATGGTGGAACACATTTCTCGAAGATCGATTTGAAGCAAGCATACTTACAACTTCCAGTGGATGAATCGTGCAAGGAGCTACTTACCATCAGCACACATAAGGGGCTATATCGTTATAATCGCATGGCCTTTGGCATAGCGTCAGCGCCTGCTATTTGGCAGAGGACCATTGAGCAAGTATTACAAGGAGTTCCTGGAACTCAGTGCATGTTAGACGACATGGTTATAACCGGCAAGAATAATGAAGAACACCTCAGGAATTTGGACATGGTACTGAAGCGATTGAGCCAATATGGACTGAGAGCAAATCTAGAAAAGTGCGAATTCTTCAAGGAAAGCATTACCTTTTGTGGACATGTGATTGATAGAAATGGTCTACACAAGACACCAGAGAAGATTGATGCCATAGTTAAAGCACCTTCTCCATGTAATGTCTCTCAGCTTAGATCGTTCTTAGGTTTAGTGAACTATTATGGTAAATTCTTACCTGACCTGGCAACAGTGCTTGGACCGTTACATAACTTGCTGCGAAAAGACAGCCATTGGAATTGGACAGAATCCTGTGAAGAATCATTCAACAAGGTGAAAGTCTTAGTAGCATCAGATCTGGTACTTACACATTATAGCCCTGACTTGCCTATTTCCCTGGCATGTGATGCATCACCTTATGGACTCGGTGCAGTTATTTCTCATGAGCTACCTGATGGAACAGAGAGACCGATCGCATTCGCCTCTCGCACATTAGCACAAGCAGAGAAAAACTATTCTCAGATTGATAAAGAAGCCCTGGGAATCATATGGGGGATCAAGAAATTCCATTCGTACTTGTTTGGTAGGAAATTCAAGTTGATCACCGATCATCAGCCTTTGATACACATTTTCAGTCCTCAGAGAGGAGTTCCAGTTACAGCATCTTCGAGATTACAGCGCTATTCTCTCTTCCTGTCTGCTTATGACTACGAAATTGGATTCCGTAAAACTTCTAAGCATGCGAACGCAGATTCCATGTCACGCTTACCACTGAAAAGCACAGAGTCTGATGTTACCATAGATCTGGTGGATGCTTTTTATCTTGGACAGATTGAAACTCTACCAGTTTCCAGCAAAAACATCCAAAACGAAACTCGTAAAGACATAGTTTTAGGTCGTGTCATGTTGTGCATTAACAGTGATTGGACTTCTACTGACAAAGATGGAGAGTTAGCACCATACTACTCACGACGAAGTGAACTATCTATTCATCATGGCTGTATCATGTGGGGAGTAAGAGTCATTATACCTACAAAACTCCGCAACTTGGTAATTTCACAGATACATGAAGGACATCTAGGAGTGGTCAAAATGAAAACGCTTGCTAGGAGTTTCTGTTGGTGGCCAGGAATTGACCAGGATATTGAAACTATTGCCAAAAGATGTAATGGATGTCAACAAAACCAGAATTAACCCAAGGGAGCACCATTGAATGCTTGGGAGTGGCCAACCAAGCCATGGGAGCGAATTCACATAGATTTTGCAAGACCGTTTCTAGGATGTATGTTCCTTATAATGGTGGATTCAAATTCAAAGTGGCCAGAGGTGGTGAAAATGAGCACAACCACATCAACACGTACTATTGATGTTCTGAGAACCATATTCTCCAGAAACGGACTTCCAGTCACAATTGTGAGTGACAATGGGCCGCAATTTACCTCAAGAGAATTTGAAGACTTCTTGAATGCTAACGGCATAAAACACATCAAGACATCACCGTACCACCCATCTAGTAATGGACTTGCAGAGCGTTTTGTCCAAACTTTCAAACAAGCCATGAAATGCAGTAAGAATGATGCAGGGAGCATTGAAAGAAAATTGGCAAATTTCTTGTTGGCGTATAGAAATACTGCGCATGCAACAACGAATGAAACGCCAGCAAAGCTTATGATGGGGAGGGAGTTACGAACGAAAATGGATCTTTTGAGGCCAAACACAGAGTTACATGTCAAACAGAAGCAAGAAGATATGTGTACACAGAGAACTACACAGAACAGAGAATTTGAACCAGGACAATCGGTAATGATGCGTGATTATCGCGGAAAGGATAAATGGATTCCGGGAATAATTGCCCAAAGAACTGGACCTGTTTCCTATCGCGTGCAAGTGGACCCTTCAACACAGTGGAGGAGGCATGCAGATCAGATTGTAACATCACAGATTCCAATCATGTTACCAGATGTTGAGATATCTGAGCCGAGTGTTTCAAGTTCAGTTTCAGTGGACCATTGGGCAGATAAGTTAAAATCGTCAAACAGCAAATCTTTAACGTCGGTTATACCGGACAGTGCGAAGAGATCAACGCCGTTGGTTAAACCTACTATTGCGAAAAACATGGAGTCTAGTCAGACGACACCGCTGAAACCGACAGCACCCATTCAGTCAGAGAGACGTTACCCGTTACGCACCCGTCAACCAAAAATTCTGGAAGATTATGTATACTCCAAGTAACTCTGCAAAACCCCAAACCAATTTGTTATTTAGTTTAAGTTTTAAGTTGTACTGTGTTTTGGGGCATAATAATCCCCTGTGCAACTTACAGGAACCAAGAGGTATCCTTGCAATTAATCCTAGTCAAGAATGTTTGTATTTTGTATGTATCTTTATTTACATGCTTAGGTCGTAATGCATGTGTATTATAGTAAGCATTTGTTATATATATATAAAGAAAAAAAAACTCTTGGGAACTTACTATGCAATAACAACTAACACAGACAACCAACAATATCTGACAGTTCGTATAAGTAATATTGTATAATTAAACATGTATGTACATCATTCTTAAGGAGGGAGAAGATGTTATATCCGGAATGTTTACATGTTCGGTTCTGTATGCTATTTATGTCATGGGCATGAATACAAATATAATAAAGTAGTTCCAAGATGGCAGCCTCTGTTGCTCTGTTGTGTTCCATGTGATCTAGTGTTCGGCGAATATATAACATTGTCGCCCGAGAAGACATGTAATATATGTAATATAACATTTTTAAACAATCAAAGCGGTTTACGACCGTATTTTCATTAACAAGTGTATTTTATTAAAAATTTTCATATTTTACAAATGAATGTAAACTATTTTGTAAAAAAAATGATCGGTGCTTTTTAGTTTCAATAAATATAATAATGATTAATTAATTAAATTTCTTCTCTTCAACCAATATATATGATAACAACGACTTATATATTCAAACCGATCAGCAATATCTTACACAATATTTTTGTTGTCATGTCACAAATCAATTGCTCAAAAAATCGAGCTCAGTCTCAAAATAATGAATTAGACATATTATGAGTATATGATATACGATCGATCTATAATAAACAGTGACGTTTAATGAAAAGAACCTTGCAAACGAATGCGTTTAAAACTCAGTGAATGCGTACAAGTTTATTCATACTAAGAAAAACAGATTAACAATTATTAGAAAGTAATTAAGTTTTGTCAGTAGCTTTATGAACACAATAAAATTTCTCAAAAATCGGGGGAAAAATATCCAGTATCAAAAAATTGAGCAGAATTTTACTGTTTTTGCCTATAATTGGTTCAAACATCGATTGTCTGATATCTCTTCTTATTCATTTCACTAATTAAAATCAATATATTGCTCTTTCTTTTTCTAATTATGAATTTTTCATCATAAATATTGAATGTAAGATTTATAATTTTTAGAAGTAGAGAGTACTTTTTCATGACCCAATCCTTCGTGTAAAAATGTATGTGTGATTTTATTTTATTAATATTATTTTTTTTTTGGGGGGGGGAGTGGTTGGTTGGTGGGTTGCTTTTGTTATTCTCTCTTCTAAAAGAGGTTTTCGTAGTTGCAGTGTATCGATATCGTCTTTATAGCGTGAGGCACCGAATTTTGTATTAAGGGCTAATATGAATAACTGTTTCATCAAAGATTTATGCCCTTTTGAATGCAAGCTCGGTGCTATTGCATTCCATGATTCATTAATCACCGGGTAGACCAAGTGTGCGCAGGTATTATACATGTAGATTATTTGATCAAATTGAACTAAGGTAATGGACCTATTGGGAAAATGGTATCTTAGTTGGACCTACTTTATAACATGTAAGTGTCTATCTTGAAATATGATTAAATGTATCATACGCGTAAGAAAAATGTTATTGGAAATGTTCTCATGTCAGAAACGGAAAAAATATCTTTTATTACTCATTTTTGTTGTTATTTAATTTTATAACTAAGAATATTATCACTTAACATTATTTTGATTAAATTTTATATATATCAGTTTATAATTGATTGTGCCATTTTACAAGATTATTATGTTCATATGGCTTAACACGATAAAAGAGGGGGTGGGTGGGTGTAGGTATGTTCATATTGCCTAAGAAACGCAAGGCTACGTGTCTGCAGTGAATTGGTTTCAACACATTTTACTGTCAAGATATTTTTAACAAGAAGATTGGGCACACGTTTTTAACTTAGAACGCCCTTTCTTTCATTATTTAAACAAAAATTATTTCATATGATTTATTATTTGAATCCATGTACAGTATGTACAAGATGCCAAAGGTCATAAAAATTTGCATATATGAAACAAGAACAGTTGAAGAAACGACACTTTGCATTTTATCCTTTTCTGCAATACTTATGGAGTCTTCTCCCTACAGTAGAACACAAGTGTTCACTATTCCTAAATCATCTATTTTAAAATTAGCATTTAATAGTTCGTTCTACCGCAGGTTATGTATTTTTTTTTATGCAATGCTAGCTATTTTCATACCTCCATTAACCTAAAGAACGCACAATTTATAGTTTTAATGACTGCAACTAAAGAAGACCGGCAAATTACAGACTAAAATCATGGAACTGTACAAAATTTTCGTCCTTTATAGCTTAAGTTATTTTAAAAATCATATGTAACGCGCCAAGCAAAACCCTCCCTAAACTGATAATTTTGACAATTTCAGGTTTTTTTATTGATTCTTATAAAGCTTTTCCTTCTTGTTCTATGGAGGGTAATCGTGTTCAAAAATCCAGTCATGTAAACTTGTAAATCCGAATATGCATTCATGTTGGTGTGTGAGCCTAATTATGAATGTGTGTAATTCTGATCGTGTAATCTATACAACTCGGACATAAAAAATCTAAAGTTGACTCCGCAGACCTTCAATGTAATTCTTCCTACAGATGCACATTTGCATCTGTTTGTTTTTTACATGTAACCTGTCACTATAATACGCATTTTTCATCGGTAGTTAATGCGTTTATATATCCGTTTTCTGAAATAGCACAGTTGACATGTTACAAATTGACAAATGTAAAGTCTACAAGTTTGTCGAATTTTGACATGACCGTATATGGAAACAGTGACGCCACCGTTACCTGCAGGAAAAGGCCTGCCGTAATCGCCGGAATGGGCACAGAATAAACAAAAAAAAATATTACATATCATCATATTATCTCTGGATAAGTTAACAATATTTTATTAGGAAGTACGATTATTCGAAAAATGAATTTAAGCTCGGTGTCCATTATATCAAGAGAATCCAGAAAAGATGCGAGTGAAGAATTCAATCGGCATCAGATATCTTAGATCTGGAAAATTTTACCTATCACGACTTTGTTTAAATGTATACACGCATTTCTATTATCTTAGAGTACATGTAACAAATCGTTTAAGTATAGAGCTCGGGTGAATAAAGAAAATATCACCAAAAGCATCATTATCGCTACCACAATGTTGGGACAAGAGCCCCCCCCCCCCCCCCCGAAAAAATTCACGGGGTCAGTTGGCTGATTAATTAAAAACTGAGTTATCAATAAGAAAAACTAACAACCTGAAAACAGTAGTTTTGAGATTTTGATTTAGATAAGACATGAGTAGCGGCACCCCCCCCCCCCCTTTAAAGAAAAAAAAACAAAATCCGAAGATAAGGTTAACTGTCGTGAAATTAAATATATAGAAAAAGAAGGTGAAAATTAATTGGCAAAAATGTTTTGATTTCAAGCAATTATTACGGGATATAAGTATGGCGTCCTGAATGTCGATTCAATCTAGACACACTCAGTGAAGTCGGTTAATCAAAATTTTCCGGAAAGCTTTATAGCTTTACAGCCACTTGTGAACATGTACTGATTACCATAAAGCAGCTACTTAGTTTTGTAAAATTACTGTCAATACAGTATATATTTTATAAGATTTAATAATTAAAACTTTACCAGTTCATATACGATCAAATCTGTTTAACCCATCTTCCTTAATTTCAGAAATTCGATTTTCGAAGAAAAAATATAATTAAAAAAACATAAACATACTAGTATCCCTTTTTTATTTCTTCAAAACCTTTCAATTTTTGACAACATTTTGTACTTTAATTAATGATTAAAAAACTTTTTTATAACAGTTCAGATTGTTTTATTATTTATCATGCACTTGCACAACAAAGTCATTTTGATATTTGAAAAAATATATAGATACATACATTTTTCCGTGAAAAATTACCAAATTTCTTTGCAAGTCGTTTATTTCTAAATAAATGACGAATATAAAATTCACTCTCAAAATTCTTAGCATTCAGGTAAGCAATGAACCTACATGGGGCCTCAGGGCGGTCTCCAAACCCCATGCCGCTCAAAATATATTCACCCCCTAGGAAATTTCTTGATCCGTCTCATTTCTAGAAAAAGAGTACGTATTCAACTTATACTTTCCAGTTTACATTGCATGTCAAATTATTTTAGCGATATTAAAATAGATATAGCCATTTCTTTTTTTGTAAAAGTTAACCCTTATCGTATTACTAGTATACATGTACCATTGTCCATGGGAATTATATTACAGAAACTAGCGCATTCGTCACACCGGCACCGATTTTTACAAACATTCACCTTTTCTTGTTTGGTCCAGTTTCAATTATACCTCGATATCTTTATCTAAAAATAATATTCTCGATCCAAAGAAAATAGTATCGTTCATTAGAACAGTTTAACTGAATTTTATGTTTATTTTAGTCCATTCCGGCGATTATGGCATGCCTTTTCCCGCAGCTAGCATTTTCCATATAAGGTCATGTCAAAATTCGACAAACTTGTAGACTTTACATTTGTCGATTTGTAACATGTCAACTGTGCTATATCCGAGGATGAAGATACAAATGCAGAAACTATGGATTAAAAATGTGCAAAGTTGAAAGTTAAATAAACCAGCAAAAACAATTAAGCTGCAAAATGTGCATCATAGGAAGGAACAGAGTCAAATCTTAAAGTGTTTAAGTCCAAGTTTTTATAGGTTACGCGATCAGAATTACACACATTCATACTCAGACTCACACACCAACACGATTGCATATTTGAATTTACAAGTTTACAGGTCTGGATTTTTGAACACGATTACCTTCCATATTGTTCTAGTGATATACAGCATTACATATGTTTCTCATTATTAAGGTGTTGCAAGAGAGCATTAAAATGAAGAAGTATATGCTTTGACGTCGACCGCGCAAATATAGGCTACATAATTTTGCTATATTAATAACTATAGATATTTTAATAACAGTACATCTATCTTATTTTGATTCAATGTCTTTCAAACAATGAATGATAATTTTTGAGATATGGAATGGTACAAATGATTAAAAATTCAAAATATATATAAATTAAATCTCTGCATTTTTCTTGAAGATGGTGTAAATACTACATGTATACAAAACACGATAAGTTTCATTATTCGTTCTGAGCCAAGGGACAAGTACAATAGTAATATCTTTCCACAGATTGGTCACAAAAGATCGGATTCGGCTATGAAAGCATATGTCTGCCTTATACGTGTAAGACCGCCTGGTTAAATCTCTCAAGGTCGCACATCATGATCAAAGTGTCGCACAACAGATTTAAAAAATCATGGAAACCGCCTTACCATCACTAAAATTCATTATGAAGTCAAAATGAAATACATGATTGTTCTCCATCGCCCGACCACCCCTCGATGTATCTACTTGCAGCTTTTCCCGCATTGTTACCCCCCCCCCCCCCCCCAACTGGCCGTAATCTTTCCCCTTTCCCCGAGGGTAAAAAACTACTTAATACTTTATGTAGTAGGCTTTCCCCAACGCTTTTATTTGAGATTTTAGAAAAATATTTCTAGGAAGCCAGTCGGATTTAAAACTCATTTTTTTTTCAGCCTAATGTTGCATATTACCTGGATACATCTGTACACGTTAATGTGTCTGTTTCCGATTTATCATTTCATATAGGCAAAGTTATTACTTGAAATACAAAGAACTGAACTGCATTATATTAAATGCACAAGGTATGATATGCTATGCAGTCATGAATAAATGTGTTTTGAATTTGTAAGTAAAAATAGTTTTAGAATTTTATTTAAGAATTCTAAAAAAATTAAATATCATGTAGTCTGCCGGTCTGTTCGTGCAATATTGTTCGGCCCCTATATCTGTTCTGGAGAGTTATCAGAAGTACCTACTCTGCCTTAGTACGCTAGATAATCTTTAATCGCCGTATATCTTGCCATTTTTATATAGGAACATTTAAAAAGTCAAAAAAGTATTGGGTGATTTTTAGTTTTTGATTTTCATTGATTAAATACCATCCTTGTTTTCAATGTTTTGAAAGCCATGAGAAAACATGACTATACCTGGCAAGATAGTATATGTTAGCTGCAGGTCTGTAGCTCCCGGTCCCGGTTTTGGAATCAAATATTTGTACAGAATGTGTTCAGAAATAAGATTAATCAGTCCAAAACTAGCGCAATTTTTTCTGCACCGTAAATTGCAGTTTTTTTTAGCTCACCTGAGCTGAAAGCTCAAGTGAGCTTTTCTGATCACATTTTGTCCATCGTCCGTCTGCCTGTCCGTCTGCCTGTCCGTCTGTCCGTCCGTCTGTAAACTTTTCACATTTTGAACTTCTTCTTTAAAACCACTTGGCCAATTTCAACCAAATTTAGCACAAAGTATCCTTATGGTATGGTGAATATAAATTGCAGAAATGAAAGACCGATCTTTATTCAAAGCGGAGAAAACCTCGAAAATGTAAAAAAAAAAAAAAAAAAAGAAAGGGGGGTGCATTTAAAAAAATCTTCATCTCAAGAACTACTGAGTCAATTTCAACCAAATTTAGCACAAAGTATCCTTATGGTATGGTGAATATAAATTGCAGAAATGAAAGACGATCTTTATTCAAAGCGGAAAAAACCTCGAAACTGTAGAAAAAGGGGGGTGCATTTTAAAAAAAATCTTCTTCTCAAGAACTACGGAGTAAAATTCAACGTAATTTAGCATAAATAATCCTTATGGAAAGAAAATTATAAATTGCAAAAATTATGGGCTAATTCTTTTTCAAATTTGAGTAATTTATGAAAATAATAATAAAGAGATAATCGCGGTCAATCAGTTAATAACTTCGGGTTCGGTATTCCATATCTCGAAAACGAAAGTTCTTTGTTGAAGCAGCCATGTTTGACGCACGACAAACGGGTCAAACTGACAAAGATGAATTTGCTTGTTGTGCAACAGTTTACGTGCGAAGGAAATATTTGAAACATGCAAAATATATTTGTGCCGATTTTGTGAAGTAAATTGAGGTTAAATATTTCAATGCGTTGACATTTAAACTTGTGACGGTGGTTTTAGCTTGTTTTGATTTTCGTTCCATTTTCGTTAATTATGCTTTTTAACTTGAGGGGAACTATCGCCGGTATTTTGGAATTTTTACGTATCGAATCAAATATAGACTTTGGTAAATCAGACAGCTGATTGTTTACCTGCGCTAAAATAGCAAAATCTGATGCACTAACAACATATTATAAAATACTATACATTCTACATTATGGTAATTCGGTACGATCTCTACGTAATGGTTGATTAATGCAACGTGTTTTGTTAAGATGCTCGGCATTTTCAGTCTAGACGGAGATTGTTTTCGCTGCTAGAAATATATAGGTATATATATTATGAAAAATAAATTGTGCTCTTTCTTTGTTTTAGTGCACGTTTCTTTTAATTGTTTACAATTTTCTCTTTACTAACCATATTTGAGTGTCAAGTTTCGAATTAAAAGCAAGATACAGAGCTTTGCTCACAGAGCTGAGGCCATGCTTTTGTTCATTTACATTTTAAACGCTGAATAGGAAATACCAAGTTTAAAAATCTTAAGTTGAATGTAATAAACTCTTGTGAACAAAAAAATTGATTTAAACCTAGCAGAATTGTGAGCTCTGTATCTTGCTTATAATTCTACGATTGACGCTGAAATTTTGATTAATCACTAGAAATGTCTCGCTAAACATTAATTAAATACTTGTACAGAAAAATTAAAAGGATCATATGCTGTTACTACTTTCTGGGGCCCCCTCCTTATACGATAAATTATATGAAATCTACACCAATTTTGATGGTTTTTCAGACACAATTAAATAAAAACGACCTCTTGAAAACAGTTTAAAAGATTACTGTTACGGGGATAAATGTATTATCGCTTTTGAATAAAGATGAAAATAAAGGGTGGGCCTTAGTAAAATAGAGTAATATGCCTGTCAAAACATTGCAGTGGCGTCGGAAGCTAATTAAAAGTGGGTAAGGGATGGGGGTAGGGGGTGGGGGGCTAGACCTTATCAGAAATCTGGACAAGCAACAAAACAAAAAGGATTTTGGGTACGGCTATGTCTAACTTTGCCAAAAAAGTGTGTGTGTGGGGCTTAGACCCACCCCCGGTTCCGACGCCTATGCATTGATTATAATAGCTCTTTAACCTATCACATGACAACATTTTTATTCGAGTGTATTCATCGATCAAATGAGTAAGGTTTTAAAACGTCACACGAGTTCACGCCTGGTAAACAACAATCGTTTATAATGCGGAAGACCAATTAAATTTTTGAATGTTTTTAATTTGAGTGCATTGAGGTACAATTTTCTTCTTTCACATATAGCATTTTTTTTTTAATAAAAAACAGTAACTAGTTAGTAGTTGAAGAAAAAATGTACCTATATGCATGCTCTCATATATTTTGATTCGCTTTATAAAGTGAGGGGGGGGGGAGGGGCAGAACTAAAATGAATTGAATTGGAAGTTAACAGTGTACCCCTACCAAAAATTGAGTTTTATATCTTGCATAGGATCTTGTTTTTGGTAAAATTGGTAATTCATAAAGGTACAATGTCAAAAATTAAGTGTATGAAAATAAGTGTAAAATTTGGATACTTTTTGGTATTCTTTTTTTGTTATTCTACCGAGGGGCCATATGGCACAATATCCTTTGTACACCCATATTAAGCCACTGTTGCTCAGGTGAGCGATGTGGCCCCATGGGCCTCTTGTTACTATGGGAGGCACTGTAGCTCCCAGGTCGTCCATCCGAATTTTTACAGACCGGGAGCTACAGACCTGCAGCTAAGTATATGTATGAATTGTTACGAAAAATTGTCAATGCTGAATTGAGTTTTCTATTTGTTAAAACATAATATTTCTACACCATGTTGCAGAAAAAATCCGCATTTTTATTGCGCTCTCTCTCTCTCTCTCTCTCTCTCTCATTTAATGTTTTTCTGTTATTTATTTTAAAAATGCTGGATAACATCGACGGAAATACGTGGAATCATTAACTGCGTTTTTCAAATTGATTATAGAAATAAAAATCGATAGGAAAAAACAGAAACAAAAGACTTTTTATCATCACAATGCATTTAGTTTATCTCCTACGACTGTGAAAGTACAGAACATATTATACAATTTTAAAATCAATTGTTACTTAATTTTCATGGGTTCCATTGGCATGAAACAGGAGAATGAAAATGGAGGATGTTTAAAGGTATCATACAAAGTATTTTTGTGAGAGGAATGCACAATCGTTTGAATGAATATTGATGAAACATTAGTTTGATCAAAACAATGGGAATATAAATAAATTTGAATAGTTTTATTTCCATGTGGATAAACATTAGTTTCAACAGAAAAATCCAAACAGTGGGAGCAGAAATAATTTAGAGTAGTTTAATTGCATGTGCATCTGCCAAGAGGAAGGACAGAACAATTTGTTTTCAAAGAGAAATATGATTTTTTTTTTCATTACCAGGGGAAATCAATGATACTAAATAAGCGAAAGTATTTTTTTTATAAAGAATCTGACCATAAAATGAACAATTTAACATTACAGGAAACAACAGGAAAAAAAGGTGTTAAATTTCCATACCATGAATACATGTATTTTTTCTAAAAATCGAAATTTGGGATTTTATTCCCGAAACGCGGACTTTTGACTGTGATAAATGCATATATATTGAATGCTTCAGTAAAGATGGCTCAGAGATGATTTTTTTTTTTATCTTATGATTAGCTTCTGTACACCGTAACACGTGTATCTCGCGAGTGATATTTTTTGTTCTGTTAAGCGACGCCATAACCAACTATACGAGAGTTATTTCTAAAAATGCGTGTATTGTTTTTAGTTCAGTGCTTGAATTTAATTTATCAAGAGTGTATACATGCAGGATGCATGTATCTGAATCTGTATTATTTATCATGTAAGGGTTTCTTTTCTTTTTTTTTATTTATTGCTACAGTAATAGCTGAAGTACAAATCATTCGTGTCACCGGTAATATTGGGTTGTCGTTTACTACAACACAACTACATGTATTTAATAAAAAAAAAATGAACTAAAAAATGTTTTCAGTTTTCATCTGACAATATATTTGTTTGTTGGTTTAAAGTAAAGCTGCAAATAAATATTTTAAGGAGGCCGACTTTAGTTTGCATTGCGCATGTTTTTGCGCATTCTAATATAATACAGTTGATTTATACTTCTTATGAAATTTTTTCGATATCATTTATAAAATTGAACACAATAATCAAAATACAGATAAAAATATTTAGATTTTTTAAGGAAATTTTTATTTTTAAAACGATTTTTACGTTGTGCGGTAGGGGAGCATTGCCATTGCGCTTTTATGACGTTATGATAAAATGAAGCTTTGTAGGAGTACGTTATAAGAAATAACATAAAAGAAAAAGTAAAAATTGTACGCTGTTGAAATTTTATATACAAAATAATGCTATCCTCGAGGACATTTTCCTCATTTTTTTTAATGAATCCATAATACCAATCATCATTCGTAATGATCCAAATATATAGCAAAATTTGGTGCATTTTAATCTTTTGAGATGACCCCCACTAAAAACCAGACGGTAGAATTTTTTTGTGTTTTTTACATATAAGGTAGGAAATGATATTACTAATCATATATACATGTAACAATTTGAGAAAAAAAGCTATTGTAGTATTTTTTTAAACTGCTTTGATGTGCGGAAAATGACAGTTTCCTATATATTCCTATAGTAAATGTACCTCTATTTTGAGATGGTCCCTAAAAAGAACCAGACGGTCGATTTTCATGAACCTTTGCAAATAAACTAGAGTTGGTTTAAATTACATATGGTTAAAAAAATAAAGAGTTTTGCTATTGTAGTTTTTCCGCAAAAAAACCCAAATCGGCCTCCTTAAATCAAAAGGTGTTAAATTACGTCGTGTTTCAGATCAAAGAAAATGAGACTTGAAAGCGCCCGACATTTCGGATCGGCAGTTCAGCATCACGTCTGCTTAGAAAACAAATATGATTTGAACTATGATAATATATCAAATAATCAATAAATATTTTTAGTATTTTAGTAAATTTATTTATATTTTATTAAGATTGAATGAATGAAAATAACGTAGTGTTTTAATATTTAAAAAAAATTAACTTGGAAGCCCCGACATTTTTCTTGTTCCGCAAAACTTAGATCAACATTCTTTTTTATCTATTTGAAAAGGACAAATATTTCAACACTTGCTTAGCCCTAATTATTTATTTCTAAATTACGCTGTTTTAGATTAAAGAAAATCATTGGTGATGCAAAACTTTATTAAGGCTTAGCAGAATTTCCTTCATAACTTTGTAATTGATGCTTGAACACGGAAGTGAAACACATGGCAGATGAGAACACAGCGTTTACGTTGTTGTGATATGTAGACGTGTATTTTAACGTTACGTCATAATTGAGATAAGGGATGTTTTTGCTTGGCGAGTCACATATATCTTAAAAAGTTGTGTACATTTATTTATTTACTTACCCGGTAAAAAAAATATAATTTGTTGAAAATATCATTTGATTGAAAATAGTTTTAAACATATTCAAATATTAAACTTTGTATTATTTTACCAATAAAACTTTTTAATGAAGATCTATAACTTTACAATAGTCAGGGCTCGTCTTTTTATATAAAGAAAATACTGAATTACTTCCTTACTCAAGTAGTCCTCTTCTGTCCAGGTGGTAAATAAGGCAGCAACAGGACCCTCTACCCAGTCAAATATATTGCTATTGTTTCCACTGTCCTCCACGACAACATCTTTTTTCAGCTCGCTTTCTGATGCTCTTCTCTATGTTGTATTTGCCTTACCCCTTTTTCTTTTGCCATGAGCCATCCAGGAAATGCTTTCTCTGGTAATATCGTGCTGGTTTTTCTTGAGCACATGCCCGACCCATCTCCAATTCCTTCCAATCTCCAGAACAATGTCTTCCTGTCATGACATCTCTCTTGTGTTGTTGTTGGACACAACCTTTGGCCATCATGTATTTAAATACGAACCATAGGCAACGATTCACAAACACTCTCCATTTCCTTGTGAAGTAAATTACAAAAAAAGACGATTTTAGTTGAAAATTTTCAAATTATATTTTTTATAATTCTTTTAAACATCTACATAGCTTTACTATAACATATCTGATGATGTACCAAAATTTGAATGTCAGTTGTCAAATTATAAGCGAGATACAGAGCTCTAAGTTCTTTGTTATGTAAACAAGGCTTGTGCCATGTATTTGTTAACATTGGTCAAATTCACTGGAAAAGTCCTGTTTCTAGCAGGTATTTTCTATTTGGTAGTTTGATATGGAAACAAAACACAGTTCAATGTGTTTGTCATCTTCAATTTTGTTTTAAATCTAGTAATTTTCATTAAGTACTCAGTATGTACACAAACACCACAAAGAATTGTGGGCTATGTATCTTGCTTATAACTCGACAACCACCGCTCAAATTTTGAATGACCATTAAAAATGTTCTAATAAAGCCTCAAACATCAAAAATGGAAACGTAATTTTTAGCCAAGATCATGACTATGAACATAAAGCACAAATGAATTGACACTGAAAGAAAAAAAAATCTATAATATCTTGTTCTTGGAAGTACGCTATCCCAAGAGGAGGCGAATGAATTACTATTGCTGTTAAACACAAACTATATGTATATGACCAGTTTCAAACAAATCCATTAATAGTTCATCGATAGGTATATGCGAAAAGTTTTCACCAGCTTTGAACGAATTAAGTACTCGGAAAAAAAGTACTTGCTAAATGCTTTACTAAATCTTTCAATCACCACCCCAGTCTTTGAGCTGGAAAGATTAGCAAGAACTTAATCGTGACAAATACGGAACATGTATTTAAATTATTATATCAAACCATCCATTTATTAGGTACAACATTTGGTCGTAATGCGTTGAATACCTTTAACTGCATAATTCTGTTTGCCTATATGTAAATGTCATGAATTTTTTTTATCTTATCGAATGGCAAAACCAAATATCAAATCGCTGACCTAAAGTTACAGTATACTTATAATATAGAAAGTAGTCTATCAAAAAATTTTGAATGTCCTAAGTTTACTCGTTCACTTTATTTTGGATATTCAGGTTTTATTACCATATCCCGTTCAGAGCCTTTCATCAGTAGTTGGATGGTCATTAGATCTCAGACTACTGGTCCTTTTGTCGTTCAACATTACTTGGGAGAGTACCCCGCTAAAGTTGATGTACAGCTGAACGTGACAAAGGATGGGGAGGAGTATATATTTTCCGGGATTGGCACGGCACAGCGAGAAGACGACCGGGACACGATGTATGGCGGGGTGGTATATAGGTACAATGATCAGCATGTGAAGTTATATGTTCCAAAATCAACGGGAATTAATTCCTATACAACCAAAGGCAGACTGGTTTATACAGGTAACTAACAACCTTGAATAATAAAAAAGGGTTTTTTTTAAGTTACTAGGTACGTCTTGTATAAGAAGTAGCAAAACAAAATTCCCATAGATTAAGGTTTGGTCTCAAAGTAATGTCATTATGGTGCTATAGAAGGATTCTTGGTCATAAAGTAATGTCATTGTGATCCTATAGAATATGGCTTGGTCCTAAAGTAATGTCATTGAATCGATCAAATACAACAAAAATCGTAGATGGAGTATTACATTGTATAAATATGCATTGTCAAACAAACTTCTATGAAAATTTCATTATTAAATAAAATACAATAAGTACATTAAAGAGACAAAATTAAGTGAAGCCAATCACTATTCACCAGTAACGTTGTGAACTAAAGATTTGGTAGATTCTTGACAATCTTTTATATTCATACAGGTTTCAATTAGTGTTGGAACGTATCGTGAGCTGAATCCTTTTGTGTTGATGTCTCCCGATACGCTTATTAATTCAGATCAAAACTTTAGACAATCTCCCTGTTCATGGCTTGTCTCAATCAATTTCATTAACTTAAATGTAGATTTTAACTATGTATCATACTAATTAGATTTGACCTTTGCTGCATGTTGCAATGTCACAAAATTATAATACTTTATCAAACTTCAGACAAGCAGGTTTTATTGGCAGTCAGAAAAGCTTACAATACTAATTCTAGTTTTAGATAAACATGTTACTTTAGGCCGTATTAAATTTCTTTGTATTATGTAATTAAAAGCACTAAATAAAGGCGCAATGCATTATGTGACATTACTTTTTTCTTAATCCCTTTCATAATATTACGATTACACAGTTGTCAATGATTAGAGAGCTCTATTTAAGAACAATATCAAAGGAAACTTGCATCATATCTTCAGCTTGTACTATATATTACATAAAAGATGGAAAAAACACAAAAAGTAGACTATCTGACGATGCCAATGACCATATTAATAAATATAGCTATGTTTGTTGAAGAATTTGTGGGTGTTTATTACGTTCAAAAAAATTAATTCCAGGCGGAAGTGCATACACTGGACCCTTTGCGTCCAGCTTTCAAACTGCCTTCGTTAGAATCCGAGCCTGGAGACTGTGCGATTTTCCCCGCGCCAACTTTACCTCAGATGGAATATATGACATCAATAGTACGGGTGAGTATTTTATCCAATATTTTTATCAATATTTTATGCTCACAGAATTGTGTGTAAAATTTCCGGTTTTTCATGCAATAGTATTACTTTCAATATTTTCGTAAATTTTTCTTTAAATTATTTGATAGATGACTTTCGTATAATATATGAAAAGTACAAATTACTTTTTGAACTTGAATGTGTAAACATATCTGGATTGTGAAATCACATGTTGTACAACAAACAACAAATAGCTGAGTTTTAATGTAAGAAGTTTGGTATTTTATTCAAGTTTATAAATACATTGAAAAAAATTAAACAGCAAGCAATATGACAAATACAAATGTTTTCTCTTGTGGTCAAGGTACACTAATTATTGCTTTTTTACGATACATAAATTACCGTACTTGTTGGATTTTGTTATATTAAGAGATTTATGGTATAAATAATGTAAGAAAAGGGTACAAAACAGTAGAGAAAAAAAGGTTAAGATTAAGAAAAATGAGGTAGGGTGTAAAGTGACTATGTTCAAGCATGCGAAAATTGAAATTACATGAAAATAAAGTGAAAAGATTATAAGATTATCATTGTGCTTAAGCATGCATTGTATGAATGCAATTTTCAGCTTTAAAACATAACGCCGAAACATTTTTTTTTAATTCTAGAGGCTGCATCAAGTTTTGTAAGAATTCCTCACAGCCTTGGAGACTGGCCAACTTTTGTGGTCGTACAGGTCATGACATCAGATGGGTATATATTCGAGGCAGAAGGTATGGAACAGAATATTCTTCTGTTGTAATTCAAAGTACCTTCTATTATCATTTTTTAACTATTTGAGTAATTAAAAGATTTTGTTGTATTCAATAGCATTCATTATCACTATATAACTCTATATAGATGAATAGTCAATAATTGAAATATTAGTTCGTCCGAAAAATATTGACCGGTCAATTTTTTTTAAATATTGACCCGCTGGGAATAACATCAAATAAATATTCCCACCATTTCACCAACTCACGTCTAATTGGTAGATTTGTAGACGGTGACGTAAATAAACCATTTCACTGAATCGCGTCTAATTGGTAGATTTGTAGACGGTAACGTAAATAAACTTTCGCGACTCAGAAACAAAATGATGTCATATTAGCCATTCAGTCAAGGCAAGAAAACAACGGACGCGAAATGCAGCGGTTTACTAGCATTACAGATAGAAGGATTTACAAATAATTGAGGAGTAAAATTAGTTAGAACATATGAAGCATAATTCCTGCGAGTGGCGGAGTATCTCCGTATCGCCAAAGACAATTTAAAGTGGTGGAATAAAAGTGAAATCATTTCTTGTTCATATCATGACTTATCGATTTGTTCTCTCTGTAATGAGGAATTAGAGGGGCATGGTCACGATTTTGGTCAAATTCTTTTTTTCTGTTTTTATTATTTACAATGCTTTAGGAATGCATTTGCAATGATCAAATGAAATTTGAGAGTCAGTCATTGAGTTATAGGCAAAATACAGGCAAAATACAGGGCTCACAATTCTTTGTCATGTAAACAAGGCTCGTGCGATGGCTTTGTTTACATAGGTTCAATATACTAGTAAAAAATCTATTTTTCAAGCTGATTTCTCTCTGTTGTAATTCGTTTTAAGCATAGATAAATAGTTTCTAGCGTTTATCACATTCATTTTGGGTCTTAAACTGGAATTTTTTCTTCAACATTCAAAACGTAAACAAAAGCTTTGTTTACATGACAAAGAATTGTGAGCTCTGTATCTCACATATAAATTTTTTTGGTGGGGGAAACGAAAAAACGAACCAAAATGCATCATGGGAATGTTTAGAAAATGGAACCGTTTGGTTTCGTCCCCCGAATAATTGGGTTTATTCAACCCGCATGTTATGCATCGATTGTGAACAAAGCAAATTTCAGAAATATTTGCGAACAAAATTTTCACAGGTTTATTTTTAATTTGCCTGAACATTATGACCTGTATTTATAGCGATGTCAAAGTTGTAATACAACCATACCGGTCTCAGCGTCAGGGGCGAGTTTTAACATGAGGCGAAATTACGCGATACCCTTTAATGTCGTATGTTTTGTTAACAAATTTTGTACATAATTTTTTAAATTGAAATTTGGCTTTATTGACCGGGAAAACTACTGCAATGTCTATTATTATACACATACTTAGCATAACTATCGTTTAAAAGCGTACACAAAATTTGATATAAAATCTGACCAAGCAGCTTTAAATATTCATAAAATTTAATAATACTGTTTTTGCAACCTTTGCAATTATATTACCTAATTATCTTCAGTGTATCCTGACGGTTGAAGGATCCTGAAACAGGATGCACTCTGTAGTGTGTACTAGTATAATTATATCCATTATTTCAGACTGATCCCTCATATTTTATTTATAGGCGCTGTATTTGTTCCAACAATAACCTATTACGGCAGTTCTACAATGTATTCGCGGCTTTGTGGGACAGTTTATAGCGTCAACAATTTTGACTTCATACTTTGGGCACCATTTAACACTGGTGGTGAGATGCAGTTTATTATCTCTTTTGACCTATGTGTTATACTCAATTACAAAAAATAACTCAAACATATATTTTTCAGAAGGTAATTTGTCTCTTTATATTTATATGTTAAAATCTGAACATATTTTGCTATTCATTCATAAGCTCTAAATGTATTTCAAACAGAATGAAACAATTATATTATATGTGCTTCCAATTTTATTTCACAGTAACATGCCTCTATTTAATTTACTTTTATTTTATTTATTTAATGTTTGGGGTGTAAAATTATGCCCTTTTAATTGTGGTCCTCAGCTACATTCCAGGGGAAATGGTGTTAATATGTTTGTTACTTAATCATAAGAAGGTAGGGGAATTAAGAAAACCTTGAAAGCTGTTTTGTTAAGGGTTGATGCACCAAATTTGGTCAAATTTACTTAATGGTTTAGGATCACGGAAAAAATTCCCCTTATTACAATGAAAAATCATCTATTGTATGTTATAGAACTTTGATTGAAGTGTTATTTTTTACTTTCAAAAAAGTAGGTCAATGACCTACTTTTTTGAGTTAATGGCCATTGAATATATTTTGAGTAATTAAGAAAACATTCTGAAAACTTAACACTATGAAATTTCTTAAATTGTGAAAATATTTCAAATAATTTATGTCCTTAAAAGAAAATACAATGTATGAATGGCAGTGGCACTAAATAGATACAAAGCATTAAGTTTTCAGCAACAATTTCCAAAAATATTTCAGCCCGAGTTTTTTCTATCAGTTTTCAAATCACTACCTTTTTTAATTCAATTTAACAAAAACTAAATGATGATAACAATAAAACATTTATAGTACTTAACCACTTACATTAACCTTCTTCTGCTAGCATAACATTTATATAAGGTAAATGATCAAAATTTTGAGATATGGTGTCTTTTTTTCGTTTTTAAACAATTTTCAATATTTTTGCATAATGATTGCTTGCCATACAATTATCTTGACTAACAAATAAAATCTTAATTTTTATTATTATAGTACTGTCAAATTGTTTTAGTGGAAAACAAAATCTGAAAAATTCCGTCCAAATTTCCTGTTTAGCTATCATATTTTTGTATTAGCCTTATTCCATAAAATAGTAAAAATATCGAATTTTATGTCAAAATGAATTCATTTTATAAATACTTTTTGTGTTAAACAATTTTTACGGGATAACTGGATAGATTTTTCTGAAATTTGAACTTTTATATTCTACTCACTGCTAAACTTTGTTGGCTATTCAAACACTCACACCGTATGTATCACGTGTTGCTAGGGTTTGCTGTCCATGTATTTTGCGTGGTAGACGGATGGGGATCAGAGGATCTACGATTCAATTCCGGTACGGTGTATATTAAAGCTTGGGTTCTTGAAGCAGATCATGTTGTGTTCAATCACCAGCAAACGTGCGGAAAGAACATCACCTCCTCGAACACCGTGAATCTCGGAAACGACTACAACATTGATGAACATATAACCTTTGTTCAGGTGAAGATATCAACGTTATTACAAGAATTATACATGTTTTAACGAACGTAAATCTAATTCAGCAAAGCTTTCTTAGAAAATGATTTAGATTTTCTTAATGTATAAAGGCGTGTAATGTCCATTGTAAAATTATCGTGAATTCTTTTTGTTTTGTGCTGATGTTGCTCTAAAAACTCCCAAATATGAATTGCTTCGATTTTTTTTAAATCCAACTCAGTGCGCTTTTTGAAACATAGAGTGCATATATATTATTCATTTTTTATGCAACTTGGAACTTTTGCATATATATCATCTCATCTATAATTCAAGATTTTTTTACCATTTGGTTTTTTCTCCCCTAATCCCAATCTCTGCTCCATTGTTCTTTAATTTAGTTCATTGTGTTTGATAGTTTGTTGTATAATCTGGTAAATTAAAGTCTAAATCATGCAGTTAATTATGATAATGAATGAGTGTCAAAAGTTCAAAAAATAAATTGGATTCCTCATCCTCTTGCATGTATTCTGTAAACAAAATTGTAATTATGATATTAATATGCATCAGGAAATTTACTTTCATAAGTCCATTTCTGGATTATCAATTCTTCAAATCTCATTTTTCTGCTGTAGAAACAAAACATTTAGAATAAATTGAAATAACAGTTATTAACTGGGATGGCTTCTAAGTTCATTGAAAATAGTAGGCTAGCACAAAGCTGCTTGCATGTTAACATATATAATTTGGTAGATGAAATTATCCTTATTTATGGGTCGCGAGGAGAATATATCTGGACATACATGACTATTGTAGACATATACTTCAGTATACATAAAAGGATTAACGATAATGGTGAAATATATTATCCAGTGTCTATACTTACAGGTCAAATCGATCAATGACAGTTACATGTTTCCGGCGGCTGGTAGTGCAATGTCTGACGGGTCGTTCGGACACTTTGGTGGTATTGTGTACAGCTATACAAAGAATAAGGTTCTGTTATGGAGACCGGCTGATAACCAGGCCAGTGGTCATGTTATTTACGTTGGAGGAAAGTGGGGGAACGGTGTATATTCGACAAAGCAAGATGTTGCCTACCTTAAGGTTTCAGTACTGTACTTCCCATCAAAAGGTACATGTACCATGGCAGCTGAAAAAAAATATACAATATGTATTTTCACCTTATCTCCAACTAAGTACACTAGCTGCTGCTAAAGGAATTCTTATTTAACCTCATCGTCATAATCTCACAATCTATATAATTACCACTGTTTCTAAATGATTGAGTATAGTAAGATATTTGATTTTAACCATCAATTTTATGTGTGTCCCTACCTTTTGATACAGACGGCATCCAACTAAATCTACACTAAACTTATACAGCTCCTAAAATACAAGTTGTTCACTAATAAATACAACAACTTTTTCATAACTTACTGCTGTAACATCAACCCCAACCAACCAAAACTTATTCAAAAAAATACTAATAGTTCGAAAAGTCAGAGAAATCATTTTTCATTGGTTTAGATTCATGTGGGAAAGCGTGCGTAAATAGATCTTATTACCGATGTGATTGCACGTCTGGTGTTGAACAAATACCAATCATGGCCGCGGCGGTATGTGTTATATGTTCGGTTCAGTAAATTGTTTTCATGAAGTTGCCAGCTTATGTACATACAGTTACAAAAATTACAAAACTATCACACATACTGATTATTTCTAAAATGGGAAATGAGGAATTTGCAAGCTGCATGATGTTGCACATGTAAAGCTAAGAGACTTCCAGTGTAAATTTATGTTTAGAGTAACCACAAACAGCAAAGTTAAAAACGATTTCAATTTGAATTCCCTCGGAGAAAAGTCATTGAAATTATCAAAAATGCAATCAGCTGTTGATTTATTCTACAAACACTCTACCATGAAATATAGACTGATCATGCCTATTCAAAAATAAGGATGATTTTAAGAATATATGTTTTATTGCAGTTTCAACTAATTATACAGTATCAATAACAAATGCCTGCTCCCAAGATTGTATTGGACCAGGGGATAACTTGGAGTTTCTGATAAATGTATCAACAGAATTTGACCAGTGCTATGCTCCTTTTGACTTGGAGTTTCCGTTTTCTGCAAACACTTCATCTTTACTTATAGTTTGTTCATATGAAATCGTGAAGATTGGATCCAATTTCCCATGCTTGGTTTTTGGTGAAATTTTCACAAATGAGAATAGGTAATTATTTTAAAAGCAGTTATATTAGATTATTCAGAAAAATTATACATGATTCCAAATATACAGTTACAAAAAATAAAGGTCTTCAATAATTTTTATTTCATCTCAGGCTTCGCATAACTTTTCACAACTTTGTCTGTTTCGAAGAAATAGCCAATTAGAACAAGAACTATTCAATGCTCACTACCTTCATACCCGAGTGAAACACCATTTTATTGTATGAATATCCCTCCCCATTCTCTCCACTTGGTTTTTTTTTCTTCTTTTTTTTGTGGAGTAAAGTAATCAAATTTTTATGATCATTGTTCCTCACTCATGTTTATCCTTACATATTTTTTCTTCCTTAGATCGATTGATGGAAGCATAGAAAACGTAATAATTCGATTTCCAAGGTTCTGCAACTTGAAAGTTTTAAATGACATATCAGAAAGCGTGATTTCGATTAGAGTTCGAGTTACTTTGAAAGAACAAGACAAACCCATTACTACTTTGGGAGGCCCCACGGAATTGTGTGTACAGACACACGGCAATGGTTCTCAAAAAAGAACCTGTTACAACCTATCATTACGCCACATAGTAAGATGGTCCATTTCATAGTTTGTTGTAAGAAACATATTGTTCTCACGTTAAGCGTAAAAACGTTATAAAGTGTATATATATATATATATATATATATATATATATATATATATATATATATAAGCATTAGCTATTTACTATTACAGTTGTATATGCTTATGGAATAGATTTAATCTTAATTGTTATGTACGTCATATTGATGGCGTAAATGAAATAATTTGAATTACGTTGAAAGAGTGAGAATGAATAGATAAAAATAACAGACAATAATAATAATTATGTTGATAATCGGAGTAGGCATGGTCTTGTTATCTACACCGCAGTGCAAATAATGATGCTTTTAACGCAACGTCAAAACCCCTAAACAAAATTTCAGAAAGTAGTATTTAAGTGATTTACATATTCTACGGACTTTCGTGTGTTTTCTTTATTTCTTGAAAACTTTTTGGGAACAGGCTAGATATTAGAAATTAGGGAACAAGCATTTTTAAAGAGGGGGCATTATTCTGAAAAAAAAATTAAAAGGCTCGAGTTTTTTGCAACGCGGTGCAAATAACAGTGGTATAAATTAAAAGAGTGTCGACTATCACTTTAAAATGGTTCAATTTTATCAACACTGCAAATAACAGGCTATGTACATGTAGCTTTATAGGGTGCACTGTGGTGAAACAGGGGTACATGTACATTTGTGTAATTAGTTAAACCACAATCATTCTTCGGGCTTTATAGTTCTCCAAAAGAAAAGTATATCCGGGAAATGATTTTTAAGGCGTCGAGCTAATGCTCGGCAGCCTTCTAGCGATCGTCTGGATTGGCAATCCTCCAAACATTCATACTCTGCACCGCCTTTTAAATGCGCATAAGAAATAAGTTCCTTAAAATATTAAACGTATTACAAGATTTTTATTCCATTTATTCAACTAAATTGTGTACAGAAAACCCACCTTTGCCTCCCTGGTTATTGACAACTCATTGCATAAGTATAAATTTGCTTAAATAAGAAATGGCGGATGAATACAATAAGGCGTAAAAATTCACTAAATATTATTTAAGTTTATCGCTTACATTTTAATTGGAGACCGTGTCCGATAGAAATAAAATTTGATGTGTAAATTTATTTTGTTATCGGGCACGGTCTCCAAAATAAATGTAAGCGATAAACGTATCTAGTGATTTTGTTGCAATTAATAAACGATAATGCAGTTGGTTTGGTCGAGCATTTTAGATAACACGTGTTGTGTTTTTATTTGTAAACAGCCAATATACCATAGGTAATCTTGTTTCAAACGGGAATTGAAATAAATAAAAGTATGTTTTATTATTATAATTAGGGACACACTGTTGATGTATTCAAGTTATGAACCTGTGAAAATTGTTGAAAGACTGTTTAAAGCAGAAAGAAAATAATTTATTTTTGAACTTTGAAATTTCTTCGACTTTCGTAACTATGATGAGTTATTGTATTATAAACGCATCACTACCTATTTTATAAGGAAACTTATTTTTGTTTTTAAAGCAACACAAAACATAATTTATTTACTTTTTTATTCTTATATTATTTGATATACGACTAATAGTACAGAAATTCAAATTATTGATATCATTCTATATAAAAGAAAATGTCAGCTCGACGCCTTTGTGGCCGTTCCGGCCTTTGATTTTTTTATAGGGACGAACATAATTTCTGTCACGTTATTGTGCCTCTAAATATGTTTGTGATGTGCATGTAATCAATGAATCTGTTTCTTTGATTTTTTTTATTTTTTGAATTGTAGACGTCATTTTCCGGTTTGACTGTCGTTGATGGTATATCAGTTCCTACAACGCAGTCGTTCCTTCCTGTGAACCGCAGTCTGCTGGTCAGCGTAGACGGCTCAAACTTCGAAATCAAAGAAATTGCTGTGAGCAGTCTTGAATTGATATTAATATTACCATCTTTTTGCTCTTAATGTTAACGTATCCCTTGAATTTCGTTCTTATGCTTTTTTATTATTTTACATTGTATTGTATTTGTTCACTATATTAGCTCTTACATTTTACATTTTATTACCCAGATGTCTCTTGTTTCAATGGATGCGACAATGACAAAATACGATATTTCCAATCCTTTGTTAGCCAGAGATGTTGTTCTCACTCGTCCTAATGCATGTCTGAATGTCAGTTGTTGTGTACAAAATCAATTCAGATCCAGCCCTGGTATGTATAGTAAGGTAATAAAGTAAACTGTCTTCTTTTATGTTTCAAAGATCAATTTTCGGAACTCATAATCAATATTATTATTTTTGACATGATAATAAATCCTCATTTTTATATATGTATTTTTAGTAACAGATTACTTGAAATTTTATAACGATCCCATGGAGAATTTAATAAAGAACGTTAGTCTGTTTCTGGATAAAAGCAATACATCCTGTATGACGTTGCCTAGTAACGGTGACACTCCTCCAGTTTTTCTGATGAAAATGAATGTATTGGTACTTTTGGGTGTGCCTGGGCCTAAGTTCACTATTCTTCTTCACGGAGAAGGCCTCCTCTGTGAACGTCACAACGGAAAATCGTCAATTCAGGTTAGAATTGTCAAATCATTTTACGATCCATTGCTTAAAGTTCAAAGTGCATATAAACTAAGATTTCTTCTTGAACCCCGAAAGTTTTCTAGTATAGTCTAGTTGTTCAGTATAACCAAATTCCATTGTAATAATTCGGTCGTACATATACTAGGCAGTAGCAAATCATTACATAGAAAGCTTTCTGAATTAGTAACTCGAAGTCGGAGTCAATATCATCAAACTTCATTTTAAGTTTTTAGGTTATTCTAAGTTTTATGTTAAAAAAAAATATTATATATTTGGTTAATGTTTTAATGTCCTCATTAAAAAAATACTTTTCTGTGAAGTTGAAATAAATTATTTAATGACCTTCGACTTTAAAATTGTTAAGTTTAATCATATTCGGCAACCTCAGCTAAAACAGGATCAGCTTGCCGAGTTTTGAGGTATAAGAGATACGAATCAGACCAAGTGGGTCGAGTGAATATTCGAGAATGGAAGAATTTGCTATTCCTTCTATCTGCAACACTGGTTGACAAGCGAGATGATAGTTGTCATTTATATAGATTCAAAGAGAGAAGACGATTGGTTTTAATGTTTAAAGGTAGCGAGCATTGCAGTAAAAATGCAAAAACCCGCGTCAGATGGTTAAGTTGATTTTTTCTGCAATAATCGCTACTTTCATCTTCTTGGAACCAAAAGAAAACATTTTATTGTTTAATTGAATCATTCCGATTTATTAAAAACAATTTTTATACAGGTGTCCGTACCGGTCTCAGATTCACTAGACGTATCATTAGCCAGCCTTAAGTTCTGTTCATCTGAAGAAACAACTACTTTTTCACACGACAACGTCACTTCCTGTCAGTTTAAATGTTCGTGTGATAGTACGGACGAGTGTAGTGAGGTTTTCTTTTTTATTGCAACTGATAAACAATGGAAATTGTGCGAAATAAGTGCTCTACCTTGAACTTTTAGTTGAATAAAGTGCATGAATGGTTTTTTGATAATCGTGGGTTTTTTTCTAATTAAGGAGAAACGCATCATTAACTTGAACAATTTTGGTGTTAAATATGACATGGTCACGGTTTTAGCTAACAATTTTAAATTTTTATTTTTTGTTATCATTGTTTACAACGCATTAACTAAGGTACAATGGTATTTCATTTCATATGTAGGTTACATACCGGTATACTTGGTAAAGTATTCTTTTAAAGCAAAGCCATATTATATTGACTTTTTAGTTCATAAGGAATACGGTAAGACAGTTTTAAGTGTTGGTCATAATTATCCAATTTAGTTTTCTTTTCAACAATTTAATTGAAAACCAAATATTGCATGAGCTATCTTTACATTATAAAGAACCGCGAGTTCCGTATCTCGCCTATTACATTTTAGCAAACAATTATGAAAATCAAATCAAATTATCATCCGGGTATTTTCATGTCACTTACAATGCAAAATCTCCGTAGACTTTTAATTTTTATCTGTGTATTGAAATCTGACTAGCTAGATGGGGCGTTTAAAGGGAGAAATCTTGGGATTTTGGTATAGTATTAAATGAACTTTGTTTGAATTCTTAGGTATGTATGAGTATCGAATATTTTAAGAAAATGTGCTACATAAATATCTTAGGACAGGGTATAATGTTTTCATAAAAATTTTATATTATATCAGGATATACATGTCTAGAAATAAATTGGTCAAAAATCAAAGCAAAATTCAGTTACAATTTTATATTTAAGTTTACTAGATGTTGTGCAATACATAATACATGTATATGTAAGTAAGTCGCGCCTGCCCTTGTTATAAAAACCAGAGGCCCATGGGCCATATCGCTCACCTGAGCAACAATAGGCATGATAAAATCAGCTTAATGGAGTGATAAAATATCTGGACAATGTAGATTCTGTAAATAAAATCCATTTTTTTCCCCTGGATATTCTTATCTTTATGATCAAGTCCCTTTCTAACAGGATAATCTTATAGTCATATCACATTTTGAGCATTGCAGTTCTAAAAAAGATCCTAAACAATTGTTTATATATGGGATATAAACCTACATCAAACTCTGAACCCCTTGTGAGGCCCAGGAATCGTCCAGGGGCCAGAGTCTAAACAATTTTAAAGAATCAGCAATATGTCAAAATGCTTGCATATAAGTATAACCATATATGATAACTTTTCAGTTTTTGTGAATAATTAAAATGTTTTCCTTTGTACAATTGGATCCCCAATGTGGCCCAACCCTACTCCTCATGATTTTGATTTTAACAATTTTAATCTACACTATCTGAAGTTGCTTTCACTAAAGTTACAGACTTCTAAGCAAATGGTTTATAGAAGAAGATTTTTAAAGATTTTTCTCTATATATTCCTATGTAAAAATTTGTCCCCCCCCCCCGTTCTGACCCCATCCTACCCCCGGGGATCATGATTTCGACACACTTGAATTTACCCTACCCGAGGATGCTTCCACACAAGTTTCAGTTTCTCTGGCCAATTGGTTTCTGAGAAGAAGATTTTTAAAGACTTTTCTCTAAATAATTCGACCCCCATTGTGGCCCCACCGTACCCCCGGGGGTCGTGAATTTCATAACTTTGAATCTACACTACCTGAGGATGCTTCTACACAAGCTTTCCTGGCTGAGTAGTTTCTGAGAAAAAGATTTTTAAAGATTTACTCTATATATTCCTATGTAAAAGTTTGATCAACCATTGTGGCCCAACCCTACCTCGGGGGTCATGATTTTCACAACTTTGAATCTACACTACCTCAGGATGCTTCCACATAAGTTATATATTCCTATGTAAAAGTTCAACCCCCTCAATGGCCCCACCCTATCCCTGGGGGTCACGATTTTCACAACTTTGAATCTACACTACCTACCCGAGGATGCTTTCACATAAGTTTCAGCTTTCCTGGCCAAATGGTTCTTGGATGAAGATTTTTAAAGAATTACACTATATATTCCTATGTAAAAGTTCGACCCCCATTGTGGCCCCATCCCGGGGTCATGATTTTCAAAACTTTAAATCTACACTACTTTAGGATGCTTCCACATAAGTTTCAGCTTTCCTGGCTGATTGGTTTATGAGAAGAAGATTTTTAAAGATGTACTCTATATATTCCTATTTAAAAGTTCGACCCCCCATTGTGACCCAACCCTACCCCCGGGAGTCATGATTTTCACAACTTTGAATCTACATTACCTGAGGATGCTTTCCCCTAAGTTTCAGCTTTCCTCGCCGAATGGTTCTTGAGAAGAAGATTTTTGAAAATTTCACGATAATAATTCCTAATTATTTACCCATTTTAAAAGTGCGTGGTCCCTAATTTTCACAACTTTGATTCCCCTTTGCCTAAGGATGTTTGTGCCAAGTTCGGTTGAAATTGGCCCAGTGGTTCTGGAGAAGATGTTGAAAATGTAAAAAGTTTACAGACGGACAGACGGACGACAGACAAAATGTGATCAGAAAAGCTCACTTGAGCTTTCAGCTCAGGTGAGCTAAAAATCTTGACTTATCCGTAATTTGTTTACTCTGAAGTAACCTGATGTGGTTAAAACAAGTTATTGTCAAAAGATTTCATTACAAAGGCTGCAATCAATGGCAAGCGAAACAACTCTGACAAACTACATGTATGTGTGACAATCTTCAGAAAATAAAGGTAACATCATTACATGTATATTTTGAGCAGCGTCAGTAAAAGGAGGAGAAGATGATCAAAAACGAAATTAGAAAAGAAGGAAACTTTAAAAAGAAAACTTTAACAACTTTATCTGACATGATGAATAAAATTAAGTGTTATCATAAGCATCTGATAACACTCCATTTAAAACCTGGTTATATTCAAATGTTTTTTGAAAATTTTGACGATTTAAAGAAGCTGGGTGGTCAACAAAATACCCATCCGATCTGCCTTAAAATTTTAGATACTATATTTTAGGCCAAAAACTATCATTTAGTTAAAGAAATATTCAAATATTTTGGCTTTTGACATTTCCTATATCGTTATATAATTACTATTTAGGAACAAATTTGACCATTTTATGCTCTTTGTTAAAAATATTTTTATTCTTTACTCAAGCAAAAGTATAGATGTTAATCCCACTGAAATATATTCAACAAGTTTCTTAATGATGAAGTTAACACCACACTTGATAGTATTTAGTACAACACTGATGCTCTTGTAATCACTACGCATGCCTCCGTGGTCTCTGTTGAGATTTGTCGCTGAAACAAAAAACCGTAAAGATTTTGAAGTTATAAAGTTACATTAATTCTCTAAATTTAGAATAAATTCATGCAAGATTCACGAATAATTTGTTTTGCATTCATATCTGATTAAATCATTGTCTTTATCGGAGAGAAGCTTCATACTAAGTTGTATGCATCAGAGAAAACCGCAAGATCTAACATACATACAAACATACCAACACAAGAACACAAATTACAAAAGTCTTTAGTTAATAAACTCCTCTAGTAATTTTAAGTATCATCGAAACATTCCCTAATTCACTGAAAAAGTGTTTCAACTTGTTCCTAAGTAAGTTTAATTCGTTGAGAGACATTTTTTTTTTATCGTATAAATTGCGTTAATAACGCGAGCTTATCACAAAGAGATACCATTTTCTAGTTTGGGACAAACATATGATTACTTGCAGGATCAAACAGATAAGGCCACGTCTAGTATTTTCCTTAAGACAGATACGACAACATGAAAATATACAAGTACATAATTGTATAAAGTAAATTTATTGTACACTTATATGCAATTACATGTACTTCTTTTTAAATACAGTACTGTTTTGGCATAATTAAACACTTTAGAATTCCAATAGATACTTGTCACTGCATTTACCGAGGATATATTTTATTCTATACCAATGGCATTTTATAGCACATTTTAATTCGCAAGGCGATTTTTTATAGTCTGTCAGTGAAAGTTTTAACATAAGTTTGTTCTAACTCTTTAGTGATAGATAAAATATTATGTTTGATATTGATCACCCCTGCGAATGTTATTGTCATTTAAATTTTAGACCACGTGGTTTTATTTGACCCTTTCAGTTTCGCAGTAAAAATCGTGCCTCGTGTTTATAGTCTATTTCATAGAATCTAGGTACTTGTAATCAAATATAAAATCTAGACGTTTATCGATTTTAAACTTTATCTTCATTAATTGGTGGATAAAATGAGTTCTAGAAATAAATGTGACAAAAGAAAAAATAGGGGTTTTTTCTGCTGTTGCAACAATTAACATGTTTAGTAGTGATCCCCCCAAAGGATTAATTTTCGATCCGCGCCTGACCTAGTTATAGCATCAATAGTGAAACAGACTATACTATTTTATGCAGAATGTTCCTTGAAAATGGCTCGATATACTAAGTTTTTATACAAAACAGACACACATTCTTTTTTTTAAAAGCATGGTATTGCACACCACACGCATCAAACATGGTTATGATTTTATTAAGCAACCAATGTTTATATTTTCAACCACGTGTAGAGTGGTTGAACACTAACGATAACTCTGTTCTGAATATCATCGTTTAATTTAAATAACTGCTAGATGATGAAATAAGACATACATCTTAATAGATTTTCGTGTTTTAACATAAATCAAAGTAGGATATGATATAAAAAACGACCAGTACTTACGTATTCTGAGAATATTATCCGAACACTTATACTTCCGCTCTAAATTTCACAGGAACTGAACAAATCTCGGGGAAGTCTCGTGAACTTTCATTCGAACACCTCTGGATTTATTGCATACTTAGCAACGATAAAGAAAATATTCCGAACACATTCGCAGGGGTGTTGATGAATGATTGAAATCCAAGAATGACGTCAATATGTCTTTGTTGTGATGTATTAGATGTCGAGCTTATTATGAAGTACGTACGACTGAGTATTCTGTATGAATGATATAATTAACAATAATATCATTTGGCATAAATTCTCTTTTATAGAAAATCAGACTATAGTAATAATGAATTAACTTACCCCTGCTTAAAATATTAAGTTCACTGTATACAAATTTGAATTCTCTACTCATATCCTTAATTTGATTGTCCATAATTGCCACATGCTCTACTAGTTTGTCCATATGTTTCACTGTGTTCTTAAACTCTTCGTAGAATAATCTTGTTCCTTTGTCGACATCCTTTAAAAATTCATCCCTGTTCTTTAAATCAGTATTTAAAATTCCAATTTTTACTTTGTTAAGTTCCTGTTGATGTTGCAAACGATTTATTTCTAGTCGTAATACTTCCTTTTCATTTTTCAAAATTTTTCCTTGGCTTTGGAGTTCGATGATATTGTGCTCGTGTAACTTAAATCTGTTATTGTACTCATATAATTCAAAAACAACATATCCAGCGAAAAAAGCAAATAAAGACCACACATATTCCATAAATATTGTTTAGAGAGTGTCATGGATTTATCTTTTTCTGCACAAAGATAATTATAATCGCTTATCACGCACTTTTTTGGAAATGCCATGCAGTATCAGAATACTTGTATTGTACAGTTACTGTAGTAGCCTACGTTAATTCTACGGCGGGGCGGAATGGTCTGATTTAAAAATAATCTTTTGTTATTTGGGGTTTTTTTTTTGGCAAATAAATAACTTTATTTTTGCAAGATTATCTTAATTATGCAAACAAATTTGTTAACACCAATAGCTTGTTGTTCGTATAAAATGAACTACTTTTTTGTTGTTGAAAGAAAATATTCGTTTGGAAGTTTTCAATTTGTGCAACATTATTTCATTTGTAAATAAACCTTTTGTATTGTCGAAAAAGCTTATTTTTAATTAGACTATCCGTGTTATTTCCATAAATAACTTCGTTATATGTCATAACTAAAAGTCTTTATGTTTAGATACAGTTTTATTGGTTAAAACCCATAAATAAATATATATGTATAGTTGTTTGTGTTTGTGCCTGTGTATGGAAGTTTGAAATTAATCAATTACCAAATACAGTTATTCAGAAGCAAGGCATATCGGGTTTTTGTTGATATCGGTACTCTTAATGTTCACCTTTTTCACTCTCAATAATTAGCAGGTAAACCTAAACTTATTTCAACAATATGTTATTGTCTGAATTGTTTTCCATCAAACGGATATTGTTATCTTGACACCGCAAGGATCTATTTTCGAAGTATAAGGTCAGCACCAAAAATGACTGTTTCGTCCAGTTTTAAACTGTCGATAACCTATATACAAGCATAAGAATGCTGGAAGTTTTGCTTTGAAAGACCTTTTATCGCCTTTATGGCAGAGACCTTGCGCCGTAGAACTACTTTAATCAGTTTTTTTTCCTTTCTGAATTTAGTATAATTATTCGATGTATATCCTATTTTGAAAAACTGTCTGACTTTTTTTTATTCATTGAATTTTGTGCATTCTATAGTCACTCAATAGCTTCTTTCTTTTAATTTGTCTTTTTATATTATGTAGTAAATCGTATATGATTTTGTTTACTTTTGATCTGTAAGACCAAAATTAAACTAGCATATCAACTTAATTTTTTAATTTAGTCACTCAAGGAATTAAAGATTAAAGATAATATCTATAGATATAATGTTTACACAAAATACACAAAAATACTTGAAGCAGAAACAAGCGGGGTATTCAAATTTAACCAGAACAGCCAACAAAGATGGGATGAAGGTGAAACACAGGGTTTTTTACACATTAAATACACCTCCAGGAGCGACACGTCTCAATGCGAAAAGTAACGGTGAACTGTTGCAAAACATTTCACGATCAAGATAAGGATGATCATATCATATAGGAAGCGAATCTCGGTAAATCTATCATATCTTTCACACAAAATATTGTAACTCGCAATTTTTTTTGCATATAGAATTTAAGAGTGAATACATGAATGAATATAGTTTATTTGACATCGTAGAATCGCATTATGATTAAGAACAGCTATAATTGTTAAAAACTAGGTGGTGATTGATTCATGACTATCTCGGATTTCTGTGAAATTTTGATTAAAGTTTAAGACAGATCACTAGAACATCATTAAGATACTATAACTATATCGACCAACATTTGTTGCCAATAAAAAAAAACCTTGTACAGAACAATTAAAGTTATATATATATATATATATAATTTGAACTTAGCTACTATCACACGTAACAAACGTTTCGTCTTACATTTTGAATATCGTGTAAAGAAAAACCCCACATTTTCCAGAATTTTGAAGACAGAAGATAGAAAATGCATAGAAAAACACTATTTAGAGAAATCACCCATGAGTTTTAACATCATGACAACAAAATGACAAAAAGTTTAATTTTGACAAACCTAACATATATCATCATATTTAAGAAAATATTTTGAAAAAATAAACATATGTCAAAGTACTTTATCATCTTAAATAGTAATCATTGAATGCATTTTAAAATTTAAATAAAACTGATGGGTATTTAACATTTTTAATGTTAGAGATAAGTAAATTTAATGAATGGTTTTCGAGTGTCCGATATCAATTGTGAATTACAAAGGTGCTTCTGTCAATTATATAGTACCTGTTTACAAAGTAGACAATGTTAACAACGGAGGGAAGTCAAACCACATGCAGTTTTTTTTTGCTCTCTGGATTTTTCTACCTCTCTTTTGTTTATTTTATGTTTTAGGAAGGATTGCAACATATGTCAATATTACAGAGTACTATATAAATTGTCTATCAGTGAGAGAAGATGGAAGCGTAATTGTAACTTTTAAAAAAATGAATGTAATATTATTAGATGCCCGAGACAAGGGTTGTTTTGTGTACATAATTACAATATACAAATCCAAATTTCGTTTACTGTCAGTGTTTTAAAGAGCAATACATCCTGTTTGACGTTGCCTTTTAACGGTGACACTCCTCCTGTTTTTCTGATGAAAAATGAATGTATCGGTACTTTTGGGTGTGCCTGGGCCTAAGTTCACTATTCTTCTTCACGGAGAAGGCCTTCTCTTTGAACGTCACAACGGGAAATCGTCAATTCAGGTTAGAATTGTCAAATCATTTTACGACCCACTGCTTAAAGTTCAAAGTGAATAGAAATTAAATTTTCTTCTTGAACCACGAAAGTTTTCAAAGAGTATGTTTGTCAGTTGTTATTTATTTGTTCAGTATTATAACCAAATTCTATTGTAATTCGGTCGTACATGTAACATGAAATTGAAATCTTTCTAAATCAGTAAATGAAAGTCAATATCATCAAACTTCATTAAATCTAATTTTTTATTTTTTAACTATTAATCATTAATTTCCTCGTTCAAAGACAATTATACCTTTGCTTTTGTGAAATTGAAAATTTTGATTTGTAAAAACATGTACTATACATGGACTATTTCGTTTTTGATCAAATTTGGGCTTCCATGAGAGTATGAACTGCACGTACCGAACGCTGACTGACCTCCGATTTCAAATTGTTAACTTCAATCATTCTGCATAACTCAGCTGAAACAGCTGTTTATTGCCAGATGATGAGGTCTTTGCAGTATATGTACGAATCAGCCGAGGTAGGCTGAGTGAACCTTCCATATATATGGAAGAATTTGCTGTTCCTTCTATCTGCAACGTACTGATCTATTGTTGAATAGAGATTCAAAGAGAGAAGGAGTATTGGCTTTGATGTTTCATACAGGCTCTGAAGGTTGCGAGCACTGCAACCAAAAATACATAACCAGCGTCAGATTGTTAAAGTTAATTTGTCCTGCAATGATCGCTACTTTCATCTACTAGAAAACCAAAGAAAACATATTACAAATGTATTGTTTATTGAATTTTTCTTATTAATAACAACACATTTCAAACAGGTCTACGGATCTCTGATTCATCAGAGGTATCATTAGCCAGCCAACAGTTCTGTTCATCTGAAGAAACAACTACTTTTCAAATGACAACGTCACTTCCTGTCAGTTTAAATGTTCGTGTGATAGTACAGACGAGTGTAGTGAGGTTTTTATTTATATTGCAACCAATAAACAATGCAAATTGTGTGAAATAAGTGCTTTACCTTGAACTTTTAGTTGAATAAAATGCATGAATGGTTTTTGACGAGTGTGGGGTTTTTTTTCTAATAAAGGAGAAAAGCATCATTAACTTGAACAAATTTAGTGTTTAGTGTTTAGCTACATGTATAATGAATAAAATTAGGAAAATAAAATCAAATGTTCAGCTCAAATCATTACAATGCAATTTTTAAAAGAGTTCAACATTATGATCAATGAATTATAACCTTAGCACTCTGTATCATTTTTAATACATACTAAGATAAACTATGTAAATATTCTCTCTCTCTCTCTCTCTCTCTCTCTCTCTCTCTCTCTCTCTCTCT
>WFKH01010931.1:36479471-36499095 GCA_016163765.1 Magallana hongkongensis
TCTCTCTCTCTCTCTCTCTCTCTCTCTCTCTCTCTCTCTCTCTCTCTTAGAGATTAGAGAGAGAAAATGTACGGGACAGTGCAAAATACGTTTTTGCTATTTGTAACTACTCCCTGTGATGCGATTCCGGTAACGAACAGCTAATCAAACCTCTGTATTCAGCCACCAATACTAACAAGGTAAATAGATGGATGTCAATATAGGACAACATCAGTAAGGAGTTACGTCTTCTTATAATTTTTGTGAATTCAATCTATGTTACAAGCGTAGTTCGTACTTTTTATACATCGTAAACTTAGTTTTTATATCTCAATTCTAGTCATATAACTACCTAAGTGATAAGACACAACCAACCAATTTCCATGGAAAGCTGTTCTGCTTCTAACGAATTATGAGTGTCGTCTAGGAAATGTTGTTACAACACTGCTGTATTTAATCTACAGTTTAGTTATGCTGGTTAATATGACATGAAATTAGACAAAATAATGGTTATTTGTGACTTGGCTGAGTAGTACTACATACAGATAAGTAAAATCAATGAATGGTTTTAAAGTCTCTAATATCAATTTGGAATTAATGAACAAGACCTGTACCGACAGAATTTTATTCTTTCATTTCAGTCATTTAGTGTATTCCGAATCACTTTTTACAACTTGGTATTAAAATAGGTAAATAACAAGTTTATAGTATCAACGCAAAGGCACCTGACGTTATATATTTTTCTCATAATAAAAATACATACTTTTCACCTAGTAATACACAAGGTACACATCTTGGATTTATTAAAAACTGTCACATCAGCTGTAAGTTTCGCTTGAAACTCTTCGGTAAAAAGTTTTGCGTTCCTGTCCGTCTCCCGATCGGTCCTTCAACATCTAATTCAAGATCATCGGCTTAAATGTGACGTAGGCATAAAGCTTACAGCTGATTAAACCAAAACGGCGAATTACGCCGGTCATTAATAAAAATCACCCCTCAATTTGCATCTACTACCTTATATATGCGATAAATGGCTAAAGGGAGAACGGAAGTTTATATTAATACGTCATACATCCGGTAGGTATAAATCAAATTAATAGATAAATATTGATAAACAAAAAACAGGAACAAATCGAAAATGAATTTTAAAGTGATTTAATTACAAAAGCTGCAATTAATGGCAAGCGAAACAACTCTGTGTGATCAATCTTCAGAAAATAAAGGTAACATCATTATTTTTTTTAACCAGTATCCGTAAAACCAGGAGAAGATGAAAATATGATCTAAGAAGAATCTGAGAAGATGGCAAATTTTCAGAGAAAGTTATATTTTTAGATGACAGTGGGTACAAACATTCTGTTTGTACTGTGGCAGCTTTTGTCTGCCACCTTTTTTGCACATTGTTATAATTTTGATACTGGATTGTTTTATTTAAATGTTAATGTAATTCGATACACTGGGGAGATCAATGTACTACGGTTTTATAAGTGATGTAATGTGTAAGAATGATCTCTACTTTACTGATTTGTTTATCAATGATAATTTCCTGTCGTCATTTTTAATAAATGACAATTTCATCCATCTATCTTGGTGTTTGTGTTACTTTTTGGGCAAAGGAAGTTGGGTTAGGAAATGGAATATTACTCAGTCTGTGCAAAAACAAAAACAAAAAACTATAGCATCAGTGAACTTGTGAATTACACTGGAGAACATAAAATATATTTTCCAGCATAATATGCATGAAATTATGTGTTATCATAAGCATCTTATATTTACTCCATTTTAAACCTGGTTTCCAATAAGCTATGTTTCATAATAATGGTGTAGTACGTATATGAATGACTAAAAATTCATTAAGTTTGCTGTGCATTTCTTTCAAGACACGTCTCATGCCTTCCTACCACGTGGAATCAATGAAAGCAACTCGCAAAAATATATTGGAGAAAGTTAAAACATTGACCAATTTGCTTAATATGTTTACATACAAATCAATAGTGGAAAGTATTATTTCATATCATTATGACTTTTTTAAATCAAGAATTCTGGTAAGTTGGTTCTCATTTTCTGTCTTAATACCTGTTCATTTGTATATTTGTTGATACACAATTTATATTTACACTAAACATGTAACATCATTAATATAATTAAACATCTCTATGTAGTACTACCAAAATCCAGAGAGTACCTGGCGCATCAATTGTTATTATTTTTCGATAATGGGTTTTATTTAAACCAAATAAATGTAAAAATAAGGTAGGTGGGGTTTTTTTTAAATCTGTTAAAAAACTATGTTCACAGGCAAGTTTCTTCATATATATGTCCATCTATATATCGTATGATTTTAATTTTACCGTAAACCTTAGACCAAATAAGGGCCTCGGGAGAGGTACATATTTCAACATAGTAATATAAAGGGACCTTAAAAATCTTTAAGAACAATAATGTTATAGTTTGTGAAATAAATATGTAGGAACTAAATTGATCATGTTTGTTTCTTTGTTAAACAACTATTAATTTTATTCTTCAGTCAAGCAAAAGTATAGAACTGAATCCTACAAAAACATATTCAGTAATTTTCCTAATGATGAAGTTTATCCCCCACTTTATAGTGTTCAGTACAACACTACCGCCTTTGTAATCGTCATGTTTGCCTCCGTGATCTCTGTTGAGGTTCGTCTCTGAAACAGAAAACCATGAGGATTTGTAAAGTTATGTTACATTAATTAGCGCGCACTTTGAATTAATAACACATTTTTAAACAAATGAAAGAACGTAATATAGTTTTGGACCAAATCAACGAGCTTTTATTTTTTTTAATGCTATATGAGTGTAGATCAACAATTTTTATCATTGAGACACAACTCACATAAAAATACGTATAAAATAAACATTCCGGGCCTTGTTTTCAGCTAGAAGACATTATAATCAAGTGTTCAATTTCTCTCAAAGAATTAATGAACTGGTCTACCGAAAACGGGATGGGGACAACCAAATATACATATCAATTACAAAAATAGCCGTTGGGACCGTGTTTTACTTCATCCTCTGAGATAACGTAAAGAAGATGAAAATTGGATATCGATGTGTTTTGCTGCATATAATGTACTCTTTCGTACATGTATTTAAAATTACCGGTGACAGCTGTTACGAAAATTGAATTGATTTTGATTTGTTAGTACAGTGTTGAGCTGTTTGCAATTGTATTTGTTTGAAATCTAAAAATGCCTATTAGGATTCATTATTCGTTGCCATAACAATCCAGTCGTTTGTTGAAGTTTTGTCTAATCGAGGCTATCGAGCTTTTAAACAGTTTTCCAGATATTAGGGACTAGCATTGCCCAAGGAAAAATAGTATATTATGACTATGACTTTCTTTAGAACAGTTCAGTTTGCGAGGCCAACTTTTATGGACTGCTAGTGTTAGATACTTATAGGTTCATTTTGAATTCGCTTTTTAAGTGGTGAATTAAGTTTATGCTTTACATTTATGAAAGTTTGAAATTTATGGGTGATGTAAAAACTGTAAAAGCGGTTATTTACGCGTGAGGGAAATTTACATTAGTTAGGCTGTAAGCTTACAACCGCGTAAAATACCCCCGCGCGTATGGTAAAAAATCAAAACTTGCGTGTTGTAAATCACGCATCCGCGTATTTAATACTCACGCGTATTGTTTGACTCCAGAAAAACGCGTACTTTATCACCAATAGAGGGGCCAGGCTCTCTTACAGGGGGAGATGATTAACAATTATTGGAAATTGTTGGCATTTAAGAAAATCTTCTCAAAATCCATCAGGCCAGAAAAGTTCAAAATTTTATTGTAGCATCCTCAGGTAGTGTAGATTCAAGTTTATACAAATCATGATCTCCAGGCTCAGGGTGGGGCCACAAAGGGGTATCGAAGTTTTACATATGAATAGATAGAGAGCATTATTTTAAAATCTTTTCTCAAAATCCATTTAGCCAGGGAAGATGAATCTTGTGTCTTTAAAAAAATTATTTTCAGGAACTGCAACGCTACAATGTGTAATGTTATATAAATAATAATGTGTTAAAACATTTTGATATAGTTTAATTCTATATTGTTAAAACATCACAGAAACCCCAAAAAGGTTCTATGTTTAACATGAGAATATGTGGTGAAATTTTCAAAAATCATTTTAAACAAGATATACTCTTCTAAATTGTTCAGATAATTTTGTATTAAACTTCATCAATCTGCTTTGATCAAAGTTACGATCATTGTTGCTCTTGTTTATTAACATTATTACAAAAAGCTTGGAAACTACAGAAGACCATTGCTGCCAATTGATATTATTTTTGACTAAGTCGTATCACGATTGTACGAGATACTAATTTGTATGTACGAAATATATTTTCGTAAAATCGTGATTAGACATGTAAACATGTATATCGTGCATACAAAAACTAAAACGTACGCACGAGATACTAAGTCGTATGTACGAGATTAAAAGACCGATTACTAATAATACGTTTATTCAATCGACAATAAACTTAATCGTATGTACGACATATTAAATCGTTCTAACGAGATACTAATTAAGTCTAAAGCATGAGAAATTATATATATACATATATTATTTTAAGATTATATGTCGTACATACGTAATACGGAAGTACAAGTCTTTATTACGATTTAATAAGTCATACGAATGACATAAACTTAGTCGTTCATGCGACATAATAAGTCGTTATTTCAAGATACTAAGTCAAATGTACAAGATTTTAAGTCGTATTATAGTAATATTTTCTCGTAATCACGAGATAAAATTTCATATCATCTTGTTAACACGACTAATAATGTCGTATACATGTACGACTCATTATGTTGTATGTACGAATTATCATGCCGTACGTACGACTTATCATATCCTACGAACAAGTTATTACATCATAGTACAAATTATGATGTACGTTACCATCTCATGGTTACAATTTATTATCTCATCATAAAGAACAATCATATCAAACGTACGACTATGTTATATACAGCTTAATACCTAGTTATCACGAGTTATGTAGTTGTAATACTTAGTTTAAATTGTTCATACGATTTTTACGTACAACTTATTAAAAATGTACGTCGTTCTTACCACTTACTCTCGTTCGAAAGACTAAATATGTGGTATGAGTGACTAAGCATCTCGACATTCCGACTTATTATCTCTAAATAATGACTTATAATGTAAGTCTGACTAATAAAGCGCAAAGTAAATAACTGCATTTTAGTAACTCGTATGACAACTAGTATCTCCAGAGACATAAATATTTATGTCTCTGGAATCTCTTACGATTTTCATCTTCTTTGAATATTTGTTGTGTCTTAAGTATGACTTAGTTTCTTTCGTTTGTTTGACATCTTATCTCGTACAAACGACATATTATTTCAGTAAAAAAATAAATACCAATTTGCAGCAATACGCTTCTAAAGAAAACCAAACTATGCTTACTCTTGCTCCAATTATTGAATTCCTTACTCATAGACTGGATCTGTCTGTCCATAACTGTCACTTGCTTTGCTAGTTTGTCCAATTGTATTGCTGTGTTTTTTAACTTATCATGGACAAATCTTGCTTCTTTTTCGATATCCTTTAAAATGTCATCTCTTTTCTTTAAATCTGTATTTAAGATCACCATTTTATCTTTGCTTAGTTCCTGTTGGTGTTGCAAGCGGTTTATTTCCAGTCGTAAGAATTCATTTTCATATTTTAAAACTTTCACTTGGCTTTTCAGTTCGTTGAAAATGTACTCGTTTAATTTAAATCTGTTATCGTACTCATATAATTTGATAACAACATATCCAGCGAAAAGGGCAAATAAAGACCATATATATTCCATAATTATTTTGTGTATGAAAGCCAAAAAAATACGTCAGATTGTCGATCACGGATTTAAAAGCTTTTTGTTGCACAAAACATTAGAATAACGGATAATTGTAATCTTTGTACAATTCACATTCCAATACACACACAAATTCAAGTAGCAGAAACGGGCCGGGGCATTCACATTTTACAAAACATCCTGCCGAGACAGGTCTAAGGATACCATTGGTGAACAGAATTCTTTACACATCAAATACACCGGCTTATTGGGTCCATATACACAATCTGAAAAAAGGACGCTGTGATCACATAGTTAATTACTACGTTGTGTACATGTCATTTCAATTAAGCAACAACAAACAATAAAAATAAGAAATCGTTTGTACTATTTAGAAAATCGTTTTTAATATCTTTTTAATCTTTTATCTGCTGTTTGCAAAAACACTATATTGTAGGCCTAAGTCGATGTACCTAATTTGCTTTTAGAGCCTTATGTCCAACTGCTGTTGCACATACGTCCTTGCAATTAATAAAAAAATCTTTTCTATAGAGTTCTCTGCAGCTGCTGTTATCGATCTTATGACAAATTCTAATAGAATGATAATTTCAGTTTAAAGGTGTGATTGACATGCAATTGCAATCAATTCAGAGCAACATCCTTTTTAAAAAAAATCCTGATTGTTTTTTCCCCAATATTTTACTACATACATGTAAAATTAATGTAGATAAAAAAATCAACAAGATGGCTAGCTAGGTTAATTGCTTGAATTTTGATGTAACGTATAAAACGTATATATTAAGTTTAAAGATTGCTTAATTTAACTTGTCAATCGATTAATGATTGAACAGTTTTGGTTTGTATTAACTAAATTGGTGTCAACACATTTGTTTGATAAAACCGCAAAATAGATTCGTTCAATGGTTTTTCATCAATGTATGTTTATAATACATTTTATAATCAACGATATAATAATTTGATATGCATGATGAAAGTATCATGATAATCACTTTTATATCACGAAAACAAAGGAAGTCCAGTGACCTTCAGGCATGTTTTGATTTTAACAACAATAAAAAAAAATGCATTATGATTACTTTGTGGCACAATGCATAATATTTCATTGGTAGAGTAAAATTATGTCATCAGGACACCAGATAAGATTAATCTCAAATTATGTCATCAGGACACCCAGATAAGATTAATCTCATGTACCTAAAGACATTTTTTATGTGTTAAAGTTAATAAAAGATGAAATAAATATTTTCACAATTACTAATGTTATAAATGTTTTAACACGTACAGTGAAACTTTAAAAGCATATCTGTTTTCCCTTCGGGTGAAATGTCACACTTTCATTGGTTTAAACATAGCACGTGATTGCCTCATATATCTCTATATTTGTTCAGTGATAATTAATATTGGGCAATATGGCCGTCATTGGTCGACGCTTCGCTTACTCATTTCGACATTTCATGGTATTTAATACAGAAACCGCATGCCGTAAAGTTCTTAAAGTATTTGGAGTAGTTGCCCTTTGAAATTCTTTAAAATTAGAGTAGTTTGCCCTTTAAAATTCTTTAAAATTAGAGTAGTTGCCCTTTGAATATTGACGTCACATTGTTGTGTCTGGGGCAGAAGAAAATGACAGCGTCGAAATTTGCTGAAAATCTCTGCAGAGGAAAGGGAGAAAACGTTTAAAATTGAATAGCAACAACACATTGTAAGTAAACATGGGTGAAGCAAAGATTTTTAAACAGTATTTGAAAGGTGAGATTGACAATTTTGAAGAGTTTCAATGAGTTAAATTGGACGAGATGTTATGCATCTTGTACATGGCTTTGCGTAGATCATCGCTATTTGTGAATAAATATGTCGCTTGATAGTCCTCGGGAAAACAAAACACTTATCAGGTTAGTAACTGACTCACCACGGAAATATATTATTATACCATCGTCCACGGTTCCTTCATATGACCTATGTTGATTTGGGTAGTTTCTAGTATGCCGGTCCCCACTTCGCGTGACGAGTAGTCTCCCATGACGTTGCTATGCAATTGGTAAATAGTCGCCATTTTAGCGCTCGCTTCATAGCCAGAGATGGATTTTATTTCCCCTGTGATTAAGGTTAGGTTTAAGAGTTTAATGATAGAATAAAGTTATTTAGCATTTTTTATGAGACTTTTTCGACTTTGGGCTAATTCTTGTGATTTTTGCTTTCAAAAGGCGCTACATGCGCCTTTTGAAACCGAAAATTACAAGAATCAGGCTAATGTCGAAGCATACCTTGAATTTGATGTCGAGAAAAAGAGACAGTGAAATAAAATAGATCTACTAACTTTACAGGAAATCTCCCAGACGTTTTAGTGTTACATTTCTTTCAAAAAAAATGTTACGTTTCTGTCATCAAAATGTTACGTTTACGATTTTTAAGCGATAGATCTTGTTCCTATGAGGTAGGGCCTACGCATAAACTTAATTTTAGGTTCATCAAACGCAAGAGGAATGCAATTTCACTTTCATGAAATTTCCTATTAATTCTAATTAAAGTGGATTTGTTGAATTTTTGTTAAAGCTTTTTTTTTATACACTGTAAAACATAATTCATCCTACCTGATAAACTTCTCTCAATCCAAAACCCTCTTCATCACAGTTATCACAGTTATCATATTCCCATCCAAATTGTTCAGCACAAATAATCCAATTAACCGGTCATTAAAATCCTTAATATCAGTTATAATCAGCATTTTAAATTTTTCAGATTAAGACCATTTCGATGCAAATCAGCTGTTTTCTGTATTATCACAAGAGCTTCAGTGACGTCAATATGAATATTCATGAGATTGAAGCGCACGAGATGATTTTCCCAACGACATATTTTGTGTTATAATTACACGTTTGTTTGATTTCATTTTTTTTTTTCTAATTTAAAAAACTGTGTTTAAAAACCAGTTTTTTAAACCCAATTTTTAACGAGGAATTCAAATATTAGCTTTATTTTGTGTTTTTCTTTGAATTAAGCGATTTCTTCGATCGCTCACGAGATCGTCTATATATTAGAGACCGCCTACGGCGGCATACATATTGGCGCCATATTTATGGGGACCGGCATACTAGAAGTGTTCCGTTGATTTTTTCTACCAGATTCTACTCTGCTCTGTTTTTTGCCAATTTGAAAGAAAATTCTAACAGCATGTATTGAATTGAAAAGAGTATTTTATTACAAATGCCAATGTAAATGTAGCGGTATTGTCCGCTATCAAAATATATGTTACACAAAAAATAAAACAACCAAAAAGAATCTGATACAAATTCATGAATAGAAAAAATGTATATACACAATAAAAAACACATGACTATGGAATGGTATAAAAGATGGGACTATTTTGCACGGATCAAACTTCTGTTACTCTAGACGGACTTTTCGTTCAAAAGTCGTTTCAACAACAACAACAACAACAACAACAACAAAAAAGACGTTCTTTTTTAAAAGGGGGTGGTGGTGTGTGAAGTCATGGGTCTTTTTTCTTTTAAGGAATATATGAAACCGTACACAAAATACCTGTGTAAACGCGAAGCGAAAACGAATAAATCGCCAATGCTTGAATATTTAACAAGAGGATTTTAAACTCAAACAGGTCAAACTATGACTGTAGAACGATAAGAATAACCCCGTTGCCTCTATTGATGAACAATCACATATACATGTACATGTATGTACATGTAAAGACTTTGGAACACCTGATCAATTTCCGATCAAAATGAAATCCGTCACGGTAAACCCGGAAGTTCTCTCTATGACAGGTAACTATCGCCATTTTATTGTTTATTCAGATAGATGTACATTTTTTTTTTGCTTAAACGTGCCTTTATATGGCCTTTAAATATATATAAAGTTCATATCAAGAGTCACCGCGGAAAGCCAATAAATAAGAGTTATCGATCTGAACTTTTGTTTTCGTTCATTCCTTGGCATTGTTTCAACAATATTATGTGTTGATCATTTGTTTAGTTCTTGGCTCAGTAAATAGAGCACGAAATTCATCAGATTCATTATTAATAGTATGATATACCTTACCACATTTTGATAGCATATTGAATGTTGCTTCCATGCACGTTTTCCCTATTTCAACAGCAAACTCAACATTCCAGTCAGAAACCTTGTTCACAATAGAAAACATTACATCAGAAGAAATTAAATTCAAAGTTCGCTTCAGTAATGATACGAACTTCTCTTCCAAACCCATAATCGGAAATATTCCGGCAAAATCCACAGAGACTGTAAAAGGTGAGGTGTTTTGAATTATTATAAACCATTAACAAACAATTAAAAGGTTGATCCCATATATTTATGCTCATGTGTAACTCCTGAGGTAGCAATCAAGATTCACTGAGTTTAAAATAACGGCGACTTTTTAACCTCACTAAGAAAATAGAGAAAAAAGTCTCTACATGTAACACATTTTAATCTAATTTTATGATAATTCTACTTGTGATTTTTATAAATTTTAATTTCACTGACTGTTTCAGTAAGTTACTTCCCAAAGGAAAAAATCCAAATGATGGATCTTTGTAAATTCCAGCTTCATGTCATTAAGCTTACTGGATTAAAAGACAACGGTCCAAGTACAGTATGTCATAAATTATTACAGTATCTGTATAACCTAAAAATTGAAACATTGATTTTGTTCACTGAATCCTCAATCTATATAGCACAGTATCTACTTCTGTATATTTGTATTTCTTCATCTGTTCTTCATTTTATCCTTTTTCTTTTTTCCTAGTTTACAGATGCTCCAGAAAAAGTTGAAAAAGGAACATTTTCCATCTCTTTTCCCACTCCTTCGATGGATGATGCCCTTTTCTGTACTCCTAAATCAACTGTAAGTGACATACTAATTAAACACTATAAAATCAGGGGAAAACCCATGTATATCCCATTTATAAGGATTCAATCAACATTGTATTTTAAATGTATGCTATGTTCTATAATGAAGTACAAGTAATGTATAATAAACTTGTTTATCGGTTTTTTGAGATGATTTCAGAGGAACTTCAAGTTTGTCTTAATAAATGGAAAACAACTACATTGAATTTTTCCAGAATTCATTATAAAGTTGTGTGTAGTATTTCTTACTGTCTTTTTAAAACAAGTTTTTTTTTGTTGTTTTTTTTTTAAAAGATGTTGGTAATCTTATCTTTGCAGATAGAAGTTGGTGTTCCTGATAATGAGTCAGACTAATTCCACAGGAAAACAATGTAACTTATTATCGAAATTAAATCATTTTACAATCTGTTCAGTACCATTATATTTTTTGTAAAGTATTTACTTTCGTTAAAGTTTTTATTGATACTGCACACCTACGCGGTTTTTAAATATAAAACTGTTGAATCATTGATATAGAAAAATAATATGTGGATTGTTAATTATTAAAGGTTCGCATGACATTGTTCGTGGTTTTGCTTGTATGCATGATATTTCGAATTCAGACTGTGGTTCATGACTCATTGGGGTGATGGGAGTAAATATATATCCACGAAATCATCAAATATTGGCACGCCACGAATTATAATGATTTTATAATATATTACGATTGGGTAAGGTAATACATTTTATCGAGAGAATGTTTTATTATTGTATGACTGTTTGTAATAAGTCTGTGTCTGTTATGTATTTTGAATTCTTCCATGCGTTCAAAATTTATTTCGTAACTCAATTAATCATTTATTTAGTAGGATTACTTTTGCAAAATTCTATTTTATAGTTCTTCCTATTTCTCCATATGTTTTTATATGATAATTATAATGTACACACAAGAAATGTTCTGTTTTGATCTGAGCTACAATTATTAATAAAAAGACTTTACTATGATATTATGATATACTAGTGTGTCATATCGGGTTTTTTTCTTTTACGGTCAAGATTCTTCTTTTTTATTCATTATGTTACGACTTGAACAATGAATTAAATAATTTTTTTTATTGCTGGTGAAAATCACAAAATACATGTATATTTAATCATATATCTGAACAATGTTTGTTGCTGTTCATCAATTGAAACAAAATATTATAATGAAACTAGTAGTATCTTATGTAAAAACATTATTTTAATTTTTACAACTATCACAAGCATTTAACCGTTTAATCTACAAAATACATTTTGTTTACTTAATATCTACAAAGTTCTGCACATTCAAAAAAGATTCTTCATTAGAGAAGGGCGTAAAAAAATACATTGACATACCTAAATTTCAAAACTTTTGTATTGATTATGAAACAAGAAAAAACATAAGGTGTCCAAAAAATCAGAAATGATGATAAAGCTAGGTGCTTAGGTACTGTAGAATATTCAAAAGTATATGTTGTACAATTCTTGACAGAATTTCAACCTAAAATGTAAATACATGTAAAAAGTGTGACTCAATTAAATTCTTTTCATTGTCATTTTTTTACAAGAAAATGGTGCCAGAAAACGCTTCAATTATTTACAACTGTAATTTGAAAACCCCGTGGCGAGGGGGCCTCTGTTCTATAAGGCCAACGTTATACTGAAGATCATTTCGAAATTTAGATGTACTTTCTTTTCCTTTTGTCTCAGAAATCCGAAGATCCATCGAGTAGATGGAACTGAGATACACCTTAAAATGGACTTCAGGGCTCTGCTGCGAAACAAACTTTCGGTTTCCTAATAACTGTAACCATATTGTCTCTCCTTCTTTCACATTGAATTCGAAACTTTCGCTTGGTCCATTCGTAAAGCTCATATTTCGCAGTTCGGCCATCGTTGTTGAAAACATTTCCGGATTTACGCATCGAATAGCCAAACGATATTTGTTTTCGCTGTGTTGTTTCACGATTAGTCGCATTCGGAACTGCTCTGATGATGTGTAGAATAACTCTGCCATTCGAGATAATTCCGAATCTTTAGTCGACTTGGGAACAATTAATCCGACCACGCTGTTATGAAACAGAAACATTGGTTTTATTTTTATCTTTTTCCCCCCATGAAACATATGTGCACTATCCAAACAGATTTTACTTTATATTTCTATTACATTTATTAGGACCTATGTATTATGATACTTTTGTGAAGTTTTTATGGGAAAAAATGTACGAATTTATCTAAAAATTGTGCAATAAGACTTATTTGTACTTTATTAATTTGTTATATTAAAATCGATTTCGGAGATACGTGTATTACACGATTTTTACCCTTTACATCACATGATATCCTATATAGTATATATTTCAAGAAAAAGTTATCAAATTGATATGATTCGTCATTATATATTAAAACTAGGAGGTGGTATTAAAAGAAACACAAATTTGTAAACATTACAGTATCAAAACTCATTGCTAAGTATATTCAACGCAGCAATGAAAAACATATATTTTTGGGGGCGGTTTAACTACATGTACCTATATTTCACTGACATATACTCGTATATTCTAATGTTTGTTATCTTTCGAATGAATTCTAAGTCCAGTTCCTGGAAGCAGCCTATTTTTGCCATCACTGGTAAAACTGAAATTTCTCGATAGATTTAAACAAAATGATAAAGAGTTTAATAATGTTTTTAGTGTATAAATTCTATATCAAATATATATTTATAAAATCAGGTTATACTTATCTTGGTAAAATTTGTACCTGTACGATTTGCCTCCTGTTAACAGTTGCAATCGACATGCCCCTGGGACATCTTCTACATTGTCAAAATCTACGACAGTCCAGCCCTCTCCATTTTTGCATGATAACAAGGCTACTTTGTCTTCGCTTGCATCTATAGTAGTTTAGAGAAAGATGATCAATGTGTTCATTGAATAATAACGTTATATTATATTTTATCTTTATTATCTATTTATTAAGTATTATATGAATTGCGCCTCCATCACAAAATCAGAATCTATTGCTGCAACATACCTAACATATGAAAAAATATATTACATGTACTTGGAAAAAAAGGAACTATTGCATATCGAACTGAAGATGAACGAATACTGATTATTATTCTACTACATACGAACAAAATCACTTCCTAACTCTGAATTTTCGATATCTTCGAGAGCTTTTTTCAATTCGTTTGCAATAGTTTGTTGCTTTGATTCTTCAAGAGAATCAACCAAATCCTGGAACTGATCCTCGTCACAAAATTTCAACTTTTCTAACAAAGCCATTGCTTTGTCTTCAGGTAATTTTTTTTTTTCTACAAAATAGAGAATTCACCAAACTAGAAATTAGATATTGAATAGATTAGATAATAAAAGCATCTGTAGTTCAGCAGTTTAGAAATTTTGTATCACCGTTGGATAAGCATTAATAATTCAACTATATACCTTGATTTCTTGGAGGGTTGAGGAGTTTACTATTGTTCCCTTTCCGTAAAGGATATCTGCTAATTTTTCAGCATCCATATTCTTTATCATTATGTTCTCGCATGCCTTCAGTGCAGATTGGGATCTAGTGACTTTGATATAAATTCCAATTTTAAAGCAAATAGTAGTACTAATGCAAGAAAGAGGATATGTAATCGAAATTTGACGTTCAGAAAATGAATATGTTACCTCTTCTTTTAAGCTCTGGATAAACCTCCAGTGTAAGATTTGATTTGCTCTTTTTATCCAGAGTGATAGTATGTGGAGTTAATGCTGCTTGAGCGTTTCTTAAGTCATCTACATCATTTGCCATTTCTGTCGAATGTTTTATGTCAGTGATCTACATAAAAGAACAATACATTGTACGCCATAAAATAAATAGTTCAAATTGTAGAAAAAATCAAAGAGTCGTTTGTTAAATATGTATCGACATATTAATAAAATACAATGCAACAACTACATGTACTTGTATCATTCAACATAATAATACTATAATGAATACTATTATTTTAGAAGGTAATTCACGTATGACCATGCCTTCTTATTATAAATGATTCCATTATAAACAGCACTTTTAAACCGCGAAAAAATGCGTCAATATAGTTTAAACCATAATAGTTCAATTTATCGACATAATTTGCTTCATATGTGACCTGAATTGATCCGTTAGTTTTCTCTGAAAAACATCCATTTGGAGCTGTGAGTATGGCCTTATTTGGAGAGCCAGTTTCAACAGTCCCTCCATCTCTTCCAAGAGTAAAGGCATGCATTTTGGGTCGAGAAGCAACTATTATTCCAACAGATTTAAAGTTGTTGATGGCAGTTTGTATCATTGGGATGTCCTGTTTCGTTTTGATGGAGAAATAATGCAAGAACACATTCATGAATATGTATTAGTATGTAAAACATGATCAACATATGTAACGTATATTGAAAGGTGTTCTATAATTATATATGTTTTCAGTTGACCTTGGTTTGAAAGTGGCATCAAAAAGACTGTTCCTTAAAGTTTACCAAATATATTTATTCTATTTGTTTGAACTTGAAACCTTTTTTTACTAAATAAATAAAAAGAAAAAAACAAAGCTAGACCTCTAAATCAACTTGAGGAGGAATGCCCGACTCATGCTTCATTATCTTCCAAGTACCACCATCAATAGAAGCTCTGACGATCAGTTCCCTATATCCTCGATTGGCTTGGTGTGGAATGAAGATGCGGATCGGTTCCTTAATTTGAAAAAAAAAAATTGAACTGCATGGTTAAACAAATGTAAAAACATTTTTTACTGTCAGAACACATTGGGATAATTTTCATATACATGTTTCACCTGAAGACGTAATGCCGACTTTGTAGATGGTTTGACCGTTACTAGAGGGGAGATGGGGATTTCTCTTTTGTCTTGTTGGAGACACTTTTCTCTTTCTTTATTACCATCAGACGCGTAACAGGTAAGGTCATCCTGAGTAATCTCACCTTCCATGGCCAGTGCTATACAAATCATTCCATCATTGTTGGCTGTTGTTCCATCCTGTCGGTAGTATCTTTAGAGAGATGCATTACTTTCAAATTGAATTAATTTTAAGGAATTTCAACACGGTACAAAAACAAATAAATCAAATCCGGGAATCGATACATATTTAATCCAGTAGAATATTGCTGAGTGCATATTTGGGACAATTAAAATTTACACGGATTTTAACTGATAAGGCTAAATGAATGTGAATTAGTTATTAATACATTATTAATGGTTTTATACAATATGTTGAAAATTAATTGGTGGGATGTGTTTATTTATTGAAATAAACATTTATTTAGGTATCAATTATTTTCCCACTCTGTGCTGTGTTTGAAGATTTATTGCCTGACGTCATGAAGCTATTACTTGTATAACTTTAAGTGTAAAGAATTTTAACTTAAGGCTACGCGCTTTAAGTCTGTGCATCTGAAGCAAAATAATTTTTGGAAGGGTTTCTTTACAGTGCATGAAATTTTAAAGTTTATTTATATGAATAACCTAATGCAATTTCATAAAAATATCACAACCGGGCAAAATTCAACTATATAGCCGTACCTAATTCTTTTCAAAAATGTTCGTAACTCCCCAATCAATCAAACTGTCATACTGGGTTGTCACATACCTTATTTTAATGATTTTATAGATTCCGTGGATCTACGAAAATTGGTGATGAGCAAATATTGATAAAGACTATAACAAATCTAGAAAATAATTGTAGGTATTTTTACATCATTGGTGCCCAATTCCTCCAGTCCCGTCTTCTCTTGTTTTCCTCCTCTTCTTTTCTTATCTTTTCTTCTTCCTCTTCTTTCTTTCTTTTTTCCTCCAGTTCTTTCTGTTTTCTTTCTTCTTCCTTCTTCCTAGCTTCTAATTCCAATCTTCTTCTCTCCTCTTCTTCTTGTTTATGCTTTTCTTCTCTAGCTTTTCTTTTTCTTTCTTCTTCTTCTGCTTTTCTTGCTTCTTCTTCCTCTTGCTCTTTTTTCCTTTTCTCTTCTTCTAGTTGTTTTTTCTTTTCCTTTTCTTCTTTTTGTTTTCTATCTTCGTCTTCCTTAATTTTAGCTTTCAGTTTTTCTTGTCTTAGCCTTTCTTCTTCGGCGGCTTTTTTATCTGCTTCTTTCCTTCGATTTTCTTCTTCCCGCTGTCTCTTTGCCTCTTCTTCTTCCCTTCTTTTTTCGTCCTTTTTCCGAGCATATTCTACATCGGCACTCTCTAAATTTTCGGCATATTTATTTACACCTTTTCTAAGCTCAAGGAGACCTTCTAATGAAATTTTACCCTCATTCTCCAATTCATTTGCCATATTAGCTGCTATCATCATCATTTTTCTCAATTCATTTTGTTCATCGCTGATTTTTTGCAAAGCTGCAATCTTTTTCAAATTGTCAGAATTTTGTTCCTTTTCGTCTATCTTCTTTTCAAAATTTGATTTGCTGGGCGGTCTAAGTAAAGTAAATCAAAAAGATTTTGGCAAGACATCTTCAGTTCATAAAAAAGTATATGTATCAACTATCTTTAGGTCTAAGTAATTTTGGCTAAAAATTTCATTAATAAAACGCATTTTCGATAACTCATAACCCTTTACGGTGGTGATTGAACGTTAATAAAATGTACTCTAGAGTTTTGTGACACAAAAGAATGTCTAGCTGTAGAAGTTCTTGAAATCCTTACTTAATATTACTTACAAAGCAGTTTTCATATAGACTTTGGGACTGGGAATTGTAAGTAAAAGGAAAAAAGGGCATATCCATCTGTCTTTTGTCGCAATTAGAAGGGAAATTGCAATGCATGGAATCTTTTTTATTCATGTTATGGTTGGGTCATCAAACCTTACTAGTGCAAAGCATCACTAGTGAGCTAAATCAGCTTATCATATTATCCAGATAATTGCTTACCTGTCACCGATTCCCTCTGATCCTGTTAGTTCCTTGCCTGACGCTGTAGTTCCTGTTGGCAGATTAACCGGGACAGACAATTTCCCCTTCCCATTTTTATTTCTCCTTCTTTGACTTGGGGGATCAGGCTTAGAATCAGTGTTTGCTTTAGAAAAAAACGAGACAAAATCCGAGAGTGCGCACATCTATATGGCAATAAAAATGGCTAACGACACGAACAAATGAAATTGTCAAATTTTCGGGACAACCAGTCCCTTCTTCAGGCCCAAATAATAATTCACATGAAATAGACACAAAGAAAACAAAATCTAGCACTACAACTAACACTAACAAAAAACTATAGAAGAAACATCTACTACATCATGTACAATTTCCATTGTCGTTTGCCATTGTTAGTGCTTTTTATATTCAGTTTACTGGCTTAGTATCTATATATTAGATCCGGCACTTTTAGGATGCCTAGTGTTGTTGATTTTATTTAGTGCTTTGTTAACTGATAAGCAACTGGATATACTTGTATACGGCATACATGTACATGTAGGTAAGATATTAAATTACGTGTATCTTAGACTAAGTTTGTTAGTTGTTGCATAAGAAAGGTTTATAATTAACCGAAGACAAAGAAAATGGTCAAATTAACATGATAATTTCACAGAATAATGTAAGACATTGAGCAGGACTCAATAATAACAACATTAGACAAAGGAGTCTACGTTACTTTACCTTTCAAATTCGAAATGAGGGTCCTCATCTGCTTTGCTAAATCTGCGTTGAATACCTCCACTGTCATTCGTAATTGGTGCATTTCCTTTTTTATAAGAGCGACGTAATTATTAACTTGTTGTATGACGTCAGACGTATTTTTTGTAGTTTGCAGAACTTCTTCCTGAAATGTGTCATATTGGTCCGAGGAATTGGGAATTTGAAATTTTTTATGAGAATTTTTCTGTTTTCTCATAAGAAATAACGCCCCGATGTCTGACATTGTTCAAATTTTTAAAAAATCCAAATTCACATTTCAATTTATAGGCCTAATATAAATTCGAATATATACACGATATATAGCTACTTCCTTCTTCCATTCAAGGAATTATAAAATCGATCTTGTTTTTCCGCCAAGAAAAGCTGTTCGATTTGTAATCTATTGTATGAAAGCCATTTAATTTGTCAGATTTATTTCAGTGATACATATATACCAGAATGGTACGTGTAAAAACACTTCACTTTGAGTTCTATTTGTAGCATGCATAGCTACGTTTCTTAAATAAAAAAAGGATAAAACACAAGTATAGACTTATCCGTGCATTAAAGGTAGACAGTGACAGGCTATACTAGTATATATTTTGGCATATTTGAACAACGTTCATTCTATGTATGCAGGAAAGGACTTTTTTAAAATTGTGCAGTTTTGTTTAAAATATAACATTGTAGCCCGAATTAAAGCACGCTTATTGATTAAAGACCATGAAGATGCTAAACAAATCTGTATAGATTGTCTCTTTTCAGGTACCTGTAATTGTAGAAGTGTTTGGACAATTCTTTGACAGTTATATTGGATGAAGTCATAATATTCAATGAAATATTTCACTGTAAAATTTTTACCTATATATTTGAGAGCATTGATGAATTTTAGTAGTTTGATATAAAGAATCGGGGTTCACACTGGTGGATAGAGAAAGGAATATCAAGTATCTCCAGCTCCTCTCAAATAATTGAAAAAAAAAATAAGGTTATCATAATATGTTTTGCGCTTATAATGATACTTTCAAGGAAAACTGTAATTATTTATTGTAAACTTAAGTACTAAGACAAAACGACTACCAGGTTAATTACAAATCAATACAATCAGAACTGGTCACCATTATTCATTATATGTTCATATGTAATGAAATATTTTTGTTAACTTGCATGTGCTTTTTTAATCACAAGACTTATTAATTTACACTATTACAAGCAAGAAGAGGTATTATTATGAATCCTTTCTCTCTCTCTCTCTCTCTCTCTCTCTCTCTCTCTCTCTCTCTC
>WFKH01010931.1:36499808-36523140 GCA_016163765.1 Magallana hongkongensis
CCCCGGTTCCGACGGCCTATGAATTCACAATTTTGATCGACTTGTCTAATATACTGGGGGAGAACTTTCGAACTCTTTTGTAATTGGAGGTACGCGGGACAATCCAAGATGGAAGAGTTTGTGAGAAAACTGGTGAAAACTTCAGATTTAAGGTACACATTTTTTATATGCTTTAATAAAATTGATAAAAAAATCAGTACAATAATTTATTTTTAGAACTTTGGCTCAGTGAAAAATAATCAATTTTACGTTACACTTTAAAATGACAAACAGCAACAAAAAGGAAGTTGTAATGTGACACCTTTTATTAAATATAAATACCCAATTTAGCGTCTCAAATGTAAATAAGCAAAGTGTTTTAATTTTTTGCTTGACAATCTCTCCCCCCCCCCCCCAAAAAAAAAAAACCCCTATAAATTTTATATCGTTTTCCAATTGTTATGAGTTTCAACAACTTTTTGCGTTTTAATTAATAATCAAAATGTTTTAATTGCTTTTACAGCACCACCCTCCCCCTTACACTCACACACACAACACACACAAATTCAGAATGTCAGTGGTACCCATGTTCAATAAATTAGAAAAAAATGATATATTTATTAATTTATGCAGGTTGGGACCAACTGCCCCATAAACAGATAAACTGATAAAGTTAATATGTAAACAGTGACTGTTGGACCGAGCGCAGATTCAACACAGTACAGTTTGATTTTTGTACAACAATTTATTTGAAACGCACACAGTAGGATCCGCCTAGTTGCCTACCCGGGTACTCAAATCAGTAGTCGAAGTTAACCTAAATGTCGCGTGCTCAGTCTACATTATGACGTCATGTTTCGTACGTAAAACATACAAGTCTTGTTGGAAATTACCGAGGAGAGTTACATGATTCCAGAGACATAAATAACAGAGATTGGCAACTGATCGAAATCTCGCGGTCCCTATTGTAATGTGTTCCCAGTTTAAATCAGTATATCTTTCTAATAAACAATTATATCGAAATATAAACAGCTAAAACCTATTACCAAAACATTCAAAATATTATATTTTCATGAGTTTATGTCATATAAACAATATTAAAAGAGGAGTTTTAGGAGGCAGTTGACTACCCGTCGTCCGAGATTTCGCCGATGTTTTATAGCTGGCCAATATAATTTCTATATATTAATCTTATTTTTCAATTTTTTGTTTCAAAAATGTCTAAAACCTATGCACACTTTTCATTAAAACAATATACTTTTGGTTTAAGATCATTATCTCAGTTTACTAAAATGTAGTTCTCAAAGTAAGGTTGGTCCCGTACCATTTTTCAACAACAAAACACGCTAATGGCGGAGTTGCCAATCTCTGTTATCTATGTCTCTGATGATTCAAAAAAAAATATTTCTTCTTTCATTGTTTATCAATTTAATTCCTATGAAGACTATAGGTAATAAAATTGAATACTTTATTTAGTATCCAAAAGATCAGTTCCTTGATGTTAATGTTTTTATTTTCCATCTGATAATTTGATAAGACATACGTAGAACTAGTCGTGTTTCTTGATTGAAGCAATATTGAAACTTATCTGGTTTTCACTTTAATTTTTTTAAAATTCAAACTACCTTCAAATGAAACACTGGAAAGTATTTAACCGAGTTTAGGGGCAATAAACATCAATAAGTGCCGGTTAATCAATGATCGAACTAACTTTTTAAAAACAAAATGGCGGACAATATGGCCGTGCCCAGGGCTGAAAGAAAATTTTTAGCCGATAGTACCCCTGAGTCAACTCTCATTTTTCACTGATTTTCTTATAATTATTAATGGTTATACGTATATATAAGTTATATATACGTATAACCATTAATCCTCGCTTTGCGAGGCGGGCTTTGTCCGCCTCTCGCTGCGCTCGGTATAATAGGTTTTCTGAGATACAATATCCCAAATCGGATATGAATTTGAAGTGAAAAAATGAAAAATATTTATTTGTAATTTGTTAGATGAATCTGCATAAATTAACACCAAATCCATCAATATTAAGTGGTTAATCAGTCCAAAACTAGCGCAATTTTTTGTGCGCAGTAAATTGCAGTTTTTCACTATGGGAGGCGCTGTAGCTCCCAGGTCGTCCATCCGAATTTTTTCAGCCCGGGAGCTACAGACCTGCAGCTAAGCAGCTAATTATGTCCTAAATGGGCTATAATAACCTGGCGATTTTGCATTTTGGCCATTGGTCCAAACCTGTTATAAGGAGTCTAACAAACTGCATATTATTTAACATAAAACAACAGATACAAGTATTGAAAACTTTTGAATTCTATCTTTTAAATAAAGGACTGACTGATAAACTAGTGGAGCACATGCCTCCGTTGTAATAGTTGTTAGGCCAGTATCCCAAAGCTCTTTTGTTTGAACCCTCTTTGGTCATGTTATCTGCATTGTTTATGACAATATGTTAACCCAGCTCCAGTGGGTACCGGCTTATGCTAGGGGTTAATCAGCAATGGATTGGTGTCTCATTAAGGGGGAGTAAATGACTCTCATCTTAGCATCTTTGAATCTGGAGAAAAGCTGCGGCCTTGAGCACTTCATGATATAGAGAAGGATTTAATTTAACAGTCGTAATAATCTACATAATGTGTACATCTTTTTTTTTTTTTTTTGCAAACTGAAGTGATATGCAATTTTTTTTTTCATTTATTTCAAGTTATCAATGATATTTAATCAAATACAGCTGGATTTATTAAATATACATGAATATTATAATTATTGATTAAGAAGATACAAGTAAGTAGTCTTGTTTATCATGATTATAATTTATTGATACATACCTGTTACCTGTCAAAGCTGCTATGTGGGAGAATCTCCCCCTTACCTAAACTTGGCTAAGGGGGAGATTTTGCGTAAATGACGTTTTTTCACGTGAAATGCAAATATTCATATTATATATGTTAGATACCTTATTTTACAATTGTAATGCATTTGCAATCATTTTCAATTTTATTATTTCTATGACTGCCAGTTTGCAATTACAACTTGTGTTGCAGTCTTCAGAAAATTAACCATTATTTTGTTTGGAATGCATGGTACAATACAAGGAGCAAATTAATGGTGTCACTTTTTATATTAAGTCTTATAATTGTTCAATTTTGAACCATCACTGCATGCTGATGTCTAGGTTATAAACACAGATAATTTTTGAATTGACAGTGAAACCCAGTTAATAAAATACTAGTTTAATAATGTTTGTTAAAGTTATTTTTGCCTTATGTAAATATAGGATAGATTCAACATGTATTTCTCCAGTATCATTTTAGAATGATCTCTCAGGGCTTAATTGACCCTTTTTGGTACAGGGTCCTGTACCCTTTCAATTGGGAATTTTTTGTCAAGAAATTGCTCATTTGGAAAAAATAGTTTAACAAATATGGCTCAATGCAAGTTAGCAAAAACAAAAATTCTATTCAGTTTTCTTGGTTTTCATTTGCATATTACACATATAATCATTGAATTAATATTTTCATCATAATAAACCACACTTAACAGAACACGCAGATATTTTAATTGACAGATATAACGATGTCTCATTCAGCATAGTTACAAATTCAGCGTCCGATCTTTTATAACACAATATGACACAGTTATTTTGGGAATTTTTCAATTAGATTTTGGGAAAAACAGTCAATTTTCAATTGGGAATGGGTCCTTTTACAGGACCCGCATGCAAAGGATATTATGCCCTGTCTCTGTTATAACGTCTATAGCATTCCCGTTATTCATAAGGCCATATGAAATTAATATTCAGATTCTCATCCTGATTTGCAAAAGATTTGGGGCGGGTGGGTGGATTTTATTTTTTATTTTTTATTTTTTTTGAAACACCCTTTTCACCGTTCATGTTCTAGAATTAAATAACAACTGCTCTATTCTTTTAAGTTGTTAATGCTAATATGAGAACACATGCAAACCCAGTTGTAATCTGTTAATTCCATTTTATTTAGACTTGACTGTTTAATGCATGAAGACATTTGTATCCTTATGATAACAAACATGACTGGAAGCAAACGGTAATCCACATGTTTAGGCAGCCATTAAAATGTTTTGATTTTTTGTATACCGAGCCCGACTTTTTTTCCCGAAATTTTTTTCTATACAATTTTTTTTTTTCAAAACAAAATAAAATGCATCGGGGCAGGCCATTTTCAGAGGGGCGGACAGGGATGAGAATCTAAAAATTAATTTTATGTGGCCTAATATTATAAATTTTTAAAACTCTGTGAAATGCTTTTACACTTTTTCCACTGCTACACTCTTATCAGTAGCTTGTATAAACACTCAGTCTTCAAAACTCACTTTGATTTTTACCAACAATGCTGGCCAGATGGGATTAGTCAAGTCTCACTGCACGTGGGTTGGGCACTTTACCTGTGCGCTTGTACATGTATAGTGACACCACTGGCTGTGTATTGTTTTTTTTGGTGTTTCAGAGTAAAATCTGAATGTTTAAAGCTTTCACTTATTTTTATATAAGGCCTACATGTATGCATTACAAAATACGTAACTGATTTTAGTAAAAACCGGAAGTAATCGTAAAAAGTAAACTAGACAAAAACATGTCATACTATGATCACGGTAGACAGTACTTGGATGGATTTGATATATCCAAGCTACATAGCAGCCTTTTAAGACCAAAATCACAGAAAACCCCTCAGTGGTTGTTGAAATTTGCATGTAAAGATTCAGAAGTTGGGAAGGGGGGGGGGGTATGGAGAAGACAAATGCGTTTGCGGGAGAATTTAGTCTCCCGCGCGGGAGATTGGTTAGATGCGGGAGATTTGAGATTTTTAGTCCGTTTTGCGGGAGTCTCCCGCGCAGTGCGGGAGGGTTAATAGGTATGCATTGATATTTTATTCAATTATTTTTTATCTTTGTTTATTTTAGTTTGTTGACAAAAGGAAAGATCAAGGAAGCATACAAAAATAAAGTGGGAAGGGAAATAACTCCTGAAGAGAAGAATGCTCTGAATCAAGCCTTGAAGAATATCCTAACTGATATCAACTCTGTGAGTACTGTGCTTCAATTAAGTATACATCAAATGCACCATTTAAAATTTCACTGCATCTCAACTCTCAAAGCAATTACGATGGTTTCTGATATTGTTCTATAAAGACATACCAAAGTATTATAAAATGTTAGAATAACCATGTAAAAAACGGAATCTATGTATGTAAATTTCCCAAAATAATCACCCTAGCTTTCAATGATCTATGCCTTATTTGGTTTTCACTCTTCATTGACATTTCAGTAATTTTATAACCCAAGCTACTTGAACAACCTCACAGAAAACATCGCTATGATAATATTCAGACTCTCTAAAGTACATAAACTAACACATGCACATGCTTCATTCGATAAAAAAAAAACTTCATTGAATTTCATTTACTCAATCATTATTTATTTGCTCATTAAAACACAGCATTCCAATGACGACTTTGGAAATTTATCAAAACAAAGAAAGATATTTTAAAACTATCCAAGCCATTAATTTATCTGGATAATATACATGTATGTTATGCTCTAAGCATAACATACATGTATATTATCCAGATAAATTAATGGCTTGGATAGTTTTAAAATATTAGCATAACATACATGTATATTATCCAGATAAATTAATGGCTTGGATAGTTTTAAAATATTATTATTATAAGGTGAAAGGGTAATAGGATAAAAGCCTTTTATCCTATTACCCTTTCACCTTATAATAATTATTTATTCCCTTGGTTTCTCTTTTTTCAGCATGGGGGAAATAAAGAAAATGCCCAGTCTCTTGCCTCGCCATTGAAGTCGGTGAAATCTCCCCAAAAACCAAAGCCACTCAAACAAAAAGGTTATTGTTTGCTTTAAGGAAAAATTTTGATAGAAGTGATTTTAGTAAGAGTTATTTCCTGTTGTCTGCCATGTCGGAGGTGAACTATTTGAAACTTGCTGTAAGGGCATTTTTATTAAATATTGCTATCTTTTGTTTTTATCATTTTGTATTATTCAGTGTTTTCCCCAGGCTGTTTTTGCCTAGCGGTACCGCTATGCATTGAAGGCATCACACAGTGCCGCCATGCTTCCCGCTATGCACATTTATTATAAAGCAAAAAATCTTTTTTCTAATTATTTCACATTGTAACAGAGTTAAGTATATGTAAAATTGTCGTTGTTCCATTCAATCTTAATAAAAACGCTTGCACCCGCAGAGAGCGTCGCTAACTTCGACATCGATCTCAGCAAGGGGGCACACATGGTTAACGGTTAAAGGACTTAGCTTATGATTGAGATATATTGAAACTGAGTTTATTAATCGGTAATAAATGCTTAAAAAGAGACGTGATTACTTTTTAGCTCACCTGAGCTGAAAGCTCAAGTGAGCTATTCTGATCCCATTTTGTCAGTCGTCCGTCTGTAAACTTTTCACATTTTGAACTTCTTCTCTAAAACCACTGGGCCAATTTTAACCAAATTTGGCACAAAGCATCCCTATGGAAAGGTGAATATAAATTGCAGAAATGAAAGGCCAGTTTTCATTCAAAGCGCAGAAAACCTCGAAACTGTAAAAAAAAAAAAGGGGGGGGTGCGTTTTAAAAAATCTTCTTCTCAAGAACTACAGAGTCAGATTCAACGTAATTTAGTATAAATCATCCTTATGGAAAGGAAAATATAAATTGCAAAAATTAAGGGCCAATTTTTTTTTCCGAATTTGAGTTATTACGAAAATAATAATAATGGGAAGGGGGTGGGCTTCAATCAGTTTATAACTTTGGGTTTGGTATTCCATATCTCGAAAACCTCTTTGAAGCGGCCATGTTGGACGTATGATAAACGGGTCAATCTGACAAAGATGAATTTGGTTGTTATGGAACAGTTTGCGTGCGAAGGGAATCTTTGAAACATGCAAGATACATTGGTGCCAATTTTGTGAAGTAAATTGAGATTAAATATTCCAATGCGTTGACATTTTCACCTTTGACGGTGGTTTTAGCTTGTTTTGATTTTCGTTTCATTTTCATTAATTACGCTTTGTAACTTGGGATACTATCGCCTGTATTTTGTAATTTTTACGTATCAGTCAAACATAGACATCGTTAAATAAGACAGCTGACTATTTACTTGCGCAAAATAAGATGCATTAACAGGTACCATACATTAACAACGTACTAAAATACAATTCTATTGGCAATACGGTATAATCTTTGCGTAATGGTCGATTAATGCAATGTGTTTTGTTAGTTGCTCAGTATTTTCTCGAGTCTATTCAGTCTAAACAGAGATTAATTTCACTGATGGAAATATGTACATGTAGCAGAGACATAAATGTTATTTATGTCTCTGCATGTAGGTACACATTTGATTCATTTTTAAAAAAAATGTGCTCTTTGTTTTAGTGCATTTTTCCTCCGTTTTAATTGTTTACAATTTTCTATTTACTAACCATATTTGAGTGTCAAGCTTCGAGTTATAAGCAAGATACAGAGCTTTGCTCACAATTCTATGTTTGCACATAGCTGAGGCCTTGCTTATGTTCGTTTACATTTTAAATGCTGAAAAGGAAATACCAAGTTTAAAAATCTTAATTTGAACGTACATTGTAATAAACTAATGTGAACAAAAACATGACTCAAACCTAGCAGAATTGTGAGCTCTGTATCTTGCTTATAATTCTATGATTGACGCTGAAATTTTGGTTGATCATTAGAAATAGCTCGTTAAATATTAAATCCTTGTACAGAATAATTAATAGGATGATATGCTGTAACTACATTTTGCACCCCCTTCTTATACGATGAATTGTAAGTATGAGATCTACACCAATTTTGATAGTTTTTCAGACATGAGCATGATGAGTGAATAAAAATGACGTCTTTAAATCATAAATCATTTCCATAGTTCTGACACAATATTGTTATGGGGATAATTAAATGCATTATCGCTGTTCTTAAGTAAATATTACAGCAGAAAATCATCTTTGGTTTGTAGCCATTTGTTGTTTTTAAGTAAAGATGAAATTAATGGGTGGGCCTTAGTACAATAGAGTGATATGCCTGACAATACATTGATAAGAATAGCTCTTCGACATATCATGTGACAACATTTTTCATTCGAGTGTATTCATCGATCAAGTGAGTAAAGTTTTAAAACGTTACACAAGTTCACGCCAGGTAAACAACAATCGTTTATAATGGGAAAGACCAATTAAATTTTTGATTGTTTTTAATTTGAGGACTTAAGTGCATTAAAGTACAATTTTCTTCTTTCACATCTAGGATTTTCTAAAATAAAATACAATAATAAGTAAGAAGTTGAGGAAGAAAATATACCTATATGATGTCATATATTTTGATCACATTATAAAGATTAAGTGTATGCATAAATAAGTGTAAAATTCGGATATTTAATTTTGTTATTTTACTGAAGGGCCATATATCCTTTGAACGCCCATATAAAGCCATTGTTACTCAGGTGAGCGATTGGCCCATGGGCCTCTTGTTGTTTCAATTGCCTTTTTCAACACCTCCGCCATTATGGAATGTTGTGGATTTTCCAAGATCTGAAAATAGTACAATGTTCACTCGATGGCGTTAGCTTGGTTGCGATATGCTTGAACTGTTTATTTGCCATAAAATATTGGAAACTTGAGCAAATGTACTCATTAAAGAAAAAAATTACAGTTAATTGCAAGTAATACAAGGAAGCGATGTCACATGACATTGTGAGACATTGTATAGTTTGCCTCTGAAAATGATTGTGTGCACTCGTATAGGGACTGACTGCAAAGTGATAGTACAGTAACTAAATTTAATTTAAATTTAAATAATCAAAATATCACAGAAACTTTCATATAAATCCCAAAATTTAAACAAAAAATATCAACTGTCCAGAATAAGTTGAAGCAAGTTTGCTGTAATTGCATGGTTATCCCTGTTTCTTGTTCACCCCCCCCCCCCCCCAAAAAAAAAAAAAAAAGAAAACTCCTCTATATAAAAGGAAAAAAAATAAAAAAGAGGGTGTTAGAACTGCCTCATGACAAATAAAATGAAATAATACTTGTTGATGTAGATTTCATGAGAATGCATTAATTATATGTATTATTGTTAGTACATTTCATCAAATGGTTATATTTTTATTACGCACAGTGATTTCGCACTGGTTGGGGCACTGTTACGTCGCACAGCGCACCAACTCTGCCAAACTTTCCCCCATGCATCAAAAATTTTCTGGGGAAAACACTGTTATTAATGGTGTATCTTGCGGTCTGCATAAAATTTAAGCATTTTCAGATTTTTCCCATAATCTACTTGCCCAAATTCAAAGTATAATCTCTTTTCTCTTTTATGAATAAGGAAAATACAAACATACGTATTTTTGATGTACTAGAACATGTATTTCCAGTAGTCTTTTACAAAAATTACTTTTCATGTGGCTTAACCAGTATGATATCCATTATTATGGATCCAAATTTTAAAAAATCCTGAAAATAATTTCATATCTAAATTTGATGAACAAATATCATTTTATATTGTTATTAATCATTTAGATGGGATATACTATTTTAAGAAAATGACTTAGATTTTCAAACAAATGAGGAACGAAGGGAAAACATGGAAATGTTTCAAATCACATGGTAATTTAAATCATTTTCTTGAAAGAAGATTTGTGACATTGAAGACTAATGGTAAATATAAAAAGTGTTGAAATTTTTGCAGAAAAATCAACCCCTAAAAGGACCAGTCAGAAGAAGAAAGGGAGAACCTCGCTGTCCCCGCGGCTGAGAGTGGATGAAGTGGTGGATGCTGTGATGAAGTCCAGTGATGAAGAGGAAGAAGATGATGAAGAGGAATATATGCCACAGGTTTCACCACTGAAGAAAAGGTCTCCAGTAAAGAAGAAAAGTCCTGTGAAGAAGTCAACAGTGAGTGTTAAAAAGAGGAGTATAGATGAGGTGGTGAATGCTGTGCTTGATTCTGGAGATGAAGATGATGATGATGAAAAGATAGAGGATGAGGAGGAAGACAGTGATGATGAAGCTGATCCTAAAGTGGAGGCAAATTCTGATTCTGATAACAGCGTTGAGAAAAAGGATTCGGAGAACGATCTGTCGGGCAGTGATTACGAATATGAACCTTTTAAAGATGAATCAGAAAAGATATCGCCAAGAAAAGGTACAAGGAGAAACAATTCACCAAAGAAAGGAGCACAGAATAAGAAAAGAAAAAGATACAGTCTTTCTAGTTCTGAAAGTGATGTTGAGGAGGAAGAGGAGCTGAAAGATTCAGAGGATTTGTGTGATGATTCATCTGATGATGAAAAAGCATCAAAAACCAGAAAGTCAATGAAAAGGAAGCAGATCATTTCTAGTGACTCTGAAGAGTCTGAGGAAGAAAGTAAACCCAAAACGAAAAGACAGAGGACCATCTTAAGTGATGATGAAAATGAATCGGAAGATGAAGAAAAGAACAGCGAGGAAGAAAGTACTGATAAAGCTAAAGACGTGAAAAGGAAACCTGTGAAGGGAAAACAGAGTGCTGAGTCTAAAACACAGAAAGGGAAAGAATTGAAGGAGAGAAGTGTTTTTAGTATAACAGAGGGTTCAAGTTCAGAGGAGGAAGGTCTGTCTTTAGCTGAGATCAGAAAATTGTCATCGTCCAGTCAGAATAGTGAGAAAGGGGAAAGAACTCTGTCCTCCTCCAAGCAATCCAAAAATGTAAGCAATGCCCAAAAAGTCAAGGAAAAAGTGAAAAAAGAACCAAAAGGTCAAAACAAAGCTAACAAATCATCACAAAAAACTAAAATGGAATGGAATAAAAAGGGGAATAAGAAAAAGAGGACAAGTAAAGTGAAAAGTGATGATGACAGTGATGATGATGATAATGACGAAGATGATGATGTTGATATTAATTCGTGTAGTGATTCGGAGGAAGATTTGCCACTTTCTGTGAATAGAAAAGCTAAAAATGTTAAGGATAAAGTGATAAAAGAATCAAACAGTCAAAACAAGGCTATAAAGGCATCCCATAAAACTACAGTGACAGCTGATCAAACAGTGAATAAGAAAAAGAGTTCAAGTGTGGTACAAAGTGATGATGACAGTGAGGATGATGTTGTTGTTAATTCAGGTAGTGACTCGGAGGAAGATTTGCCACTTTCTGTAAATAAAAAGAAGTCTTCTTCATCAAGTTACAATAATGAGAAGTCCAAAGAAGAAGCGAAACTTGTTGAACAGGTACATTTTGTGGATTTTTTTACACAGAGGCTGAGAGCTAATATCAATGTATCTTTATTATTATGTAATTTTCAATCATTAAACTTTCAGTTGTAGGGTCACATCAGGGGACCTATCAAACATATATAAACTATCGGTAGCTTGAAAAATTTATTTTATATAAATTATTAAGAAGATTTTGGCTGTAACCATCAAACAACTGTCAATTAATATAAATGGCATATTCGAACTAAGAGCAAAAAGATTTTTGCAAGTAGAATTTCAGTGGCAACTAGAGGGTCCATCTGATGTTGGGATTATGTTAGATGTTTGAGTGTCGATAGTGGATTCAGAACATCAAATTTTGGTTACTTTGGGAAGTCTCATCTGAAGATGTTGAAGATGTTCTTGTTTTTCAGTTAAAGTTAGTTATTACCATTTATTAGAAAGTCTGTTTGGTTTTTTTTCTGATTCCAATTCGTTTCACACTTTCTTTTTACTTTCTGTTGTAGAGTTCTGGTTCAGATGAAGACGATGAGCAGCCAGCACCATCAACACCAAAGAAAATGCAGGTTAGGCCATATAAAATTAATATTTAGATTCTCATCCTAATTTGCAAAAAATATGGGGCGGGTGGGCAGATTTTATTTACGGTATATACTCGCTTATAAGTCGGTATTTTGGGAGTAGAAAAATGAATAAAAACTAGGGGCCCGACTTATAGGCGTGACATACAATTAGATAATTTTTCCACTATGTAAAACTTCGTTTTTGGTGCCATTTTGCTTCAAACTTTTGACTTGCGATCCTTATAGTTCACAAGTTTATTTTTTAATCACTAAAAAGATAATCACAGAAATAAATGCATTAAAAGTTGCAACTGTACATGTATTTCTTAAAAATATAAACAAGGTTTATTTGATAGTATTTTTTATTTAAGCAGTCATTTATTTACGTCTGAGGTGATAATAGCTGTAGGTATAAATGTACTTAAGACAACACAAGCCAGCACTGAGTTTAAGAGACTAATTCCCATCCCTTATCAGTCAGTGGGGGATAAAATCACTGTAAATTTATTTTCAGTAGCATTTAAAATAGTTTTTGAGCTATTATCCAGTTGTAATGAGTGTTAAAAAAAATAATGGCGTCCAAAATCGAAAGTTACTAACCTCAAGAAAGATAACTCTGTTTACAGAAAACTGTTAAAAAACATGGCGCCTAAAAGCAATATAGCGGGATCAAAGAACAGCAATTTCTATTTAATATTAAAAAAATAAACAAATGAATAAATATTGGTCTGTTTTAAAAAAATAAAGATTGTTTTATTATTATTATTCCTATTCATAATTAATTACACCTGATAATAGGTATATTGGTGGCTGTAGATGGCATGTCACCCAAAACAACACAAGCTAACACACCAGTTTTAAAAGAAGCTAATTAGTAATTACCATCTTAATCAGTCAATAGGGGATCAAATCACTATCATTTTATTTTCAATAATTTTTATAAATAGTTTTAGAGCTTATACCAAGTTTTCATTAGTGTATTTAAAAAAAAAAATGGCATCCAAAATCGAAAGTTATTAATCAGAAGAAAGATGTCTCTGAAGAGTGAAGACAACACTTAAAATGCATTGCATCAAGAAATGATAACAGAGGGGTCAAACAACAATAATTATTATCTAGAATTTAGTTATGCTTATGATAAAATGTGCTAATTTGATTGAGAATCTGTAGACTGACTTTCCAGAAAAAGTTACCCGACTTAAGAGGGTCAATGGCAAAATTTTCAGAGTAAATCTGAAAAAAGGCAACCGACTTATAGGCGAACATATACGGTATTATTTTTTATTTTTCAAAAAACACCTTTTTCACCATTCATGTTCTAGAAATAACAACTGCTCTATTCTCTTAAGTTATTAATGCTAATATAAGTACACATACCCAGTTGTAATCTTTTAATTCCATTTTATTTCAACTTAACTGTTAATGCATGAATACATTTGTATCCTTATGATAACAGACATGACTGGAATGACACCAGGTAATCCACATGTTTAGGCAGCCATTAAAATGTATACCGAGCCCGACTTTTTTTCCCCGAAAAATTTTTTTCCATAATTTTTTTTTCAAAACAAAATAAAATGCATCGGGGCGGGCCATTTTCAGAGGGGCGGGCGGGGATGAGAATCTAAAAATTAATTTTATGTGGCCTAAATGGGATAGAGATTAAAACACATTTTTTCAAACAAGGTATTGATCATTTTGAAATGAAAAGAAAAAATCCTTGTGCAAAGAGAAAAAAGTGTCAAAGCATTGAGCTATACTAGCTGGTACTCAACTTCATATAAAGTCACCCAAGTCATCTACGTCATCTGTCATATGTAAATAATATATATAAACCTACTGGGGCAATATTGACTAGATTGAGTTACATATGGAAATTAAAAGTGGGGATTGGATTGGATGGTACATGAACTATATAATTCATTTTAAACAGACACATATTTTAATTAACTCCACATTTTTGCTTTCTCTCTCTCTCTCTCTCTCTCTCTCTCTCTCTCTCTCTTCCCTTACCTTAGATTTTAAATAACAACAATAAACATTTCCATAATTTAAATTTTTTCAACTCTTTGGCTTCTAGCAAACAATCTTATTGCAATGTATTGGAAAATGCATTCATACTATTAGATACTTATAAAATGTTTTATAATACTTCTTTTGATGATGTGTTAAAAGAATTTGATTGAGGTGCAGGTATGGATTATGTCACTAGAATTGAGTGATGGAAATGAAAAGCATATTGCAATATATTTCAAAATTTTATATGAAATATTGTATATGGAGAGAAAAAAAAAGAGTTTTATGGTCAAATAATAAGTAAGGGTGAATATTTCCGTGTATACAGTATATCATTTCTATAAGAATCTTCCTTTGTTTTCAGAGCCCACATGATACCTCTGACTCTGAGAGTGAAGGTTCAACAAAGAGTTCTTCTGCTCAAAAGAAAAAGAAATCATCCTCATCATTACAAAAGGTACAAATTTTTGAACTCATTCAGGATTTATTAGAATGTACCAAATGTGGATCACATGGCTAAGTGGTCGTAGGCATTAGGCCAGTAACCAACAGTCACTGTTTCGAGCCTCGCTGTGGTCACTTGATGTTGTACCGGAATTTGGAAAAATTGTTTGGTCTATAGTTTCCAAAAAAACAAACCAACAAAATTATGATGTTTGCAATAATTTAGTATCTGTTCTATTATTGAATGCAAACATACAATACGACCCGTATACCATACTATAACTGCTACATGTGTAATTTTGTACCTGCTACCCACCTTTTTAGCTCACCTGAGCTGACAGCTCAAGTGAGCTTTTCTGATCACTTTTTGTCTGGCGTCCGTCTGTCCGTTCGTCTGTAAACTTTTAACATTTTCGACTTCTTCTCCAAAACCACTGGGCCGATTTCAACCAAACCTGGCACAAAGCATCCTTAGGTGAAGGGGCTTCAAGTTTGTTAGAAGGGACACGCCCTCTTTAAAAGGGAGATAATTAAGATTTATTAAAAATTTGTTGGTATCTTTAAAAAATCTTCTTTTCAAAAACCAATTGGCCAGAAAAGCTGTAATTAGTATGGAAGCATCTTCAGGTAGTGTAGATTCAAGTTTGTTCAAATCATGATCCCCGGGGGTACGGTGGGGCCACATTAGGGGGTCGAATTTTTACATTGGAATATATAGAGAAAAATCTTTTAAAATCTTCTTCTCAAAAACCAATTGGCCAGTAAAGCGGTAACTTGTGTGGAAGCATCCACTGGTAGTGTAGATTCCAGTCTGTACAAAGCATGATCCCCGGGGGTACGGTGGGGCCACAATGGGGGGTCAAATTTTTACATTGGAATATATAGAGAAAAATCTTTTAAAATCTTCTTCTCAAGAACTAATTGGCCAGAAAAGCGGTAACTTGTGTGGAAGCATCCTCAGGTAGTGTAATATATAGAGAAAAATCTTTCAAAAATCAAATAAAAAAGGATGAGACCACAATGGGGGGGGGGGGTCAAATTTTTACATAGGAAATAAATTTGATCATTCTCAAAAATATATACATGTAGTATATTGTATTACTAATGTGCAAGCATATTGACATTTGTTGATTCTCAGTTGTTTAGACTGTGGCCGGCCTGGATAATTCTTTGGCCACACAAGGGGTTCAAAGTTTGATATAGGTTTATATTTATATGATCTTTTTGAGAATGGCAATGTTCAATATGTAATATAACTATGAAATCATCCAGTTACAAAAGGGGCTCAACATAAGAACATCTGGAGAAAATTTTGAAAATCTTTTAATACAGGATCTATTTTACTCATTCATTGTCCCGATATTTTGGATATGACTTCATAGCTAATTTTATTATGTCTATTGTTGCTCAGGTGAGCGATGTGGCTCATGGGCCTCTGTTTTGTTCACTCATCATTGTTCAGTGAATGTTTCACTAATAACTGTTTAAGCTCCTGACCTCCATTAAAAACATTAATGAAAGAATAATAATAAATCATCTATTTAGAGACTACATTGCTTTTTACTTTTCAATTTATTTTGGTAAAATTGATATATTTTTTAAATCTATCTTTATCATTGTTAATGTTATTACATAAAACAGAAATCCCAAGAGAGGAAAGGTTCTGGGGATGGGAGTGAGGAGGAGGGGCCCCGTGTGAAAGAGCTGAGGAAGATTTGTCGGGCGGTGGGGATCGTGGTCACTAACGCCAGACACCTGGCAGGGTGCTCGTCAGACAACCAGAAAATCAACAAACTGAAGCAGCTCCTCAGAGAGGCGGGCATGGAAGGTAGGACTAATGTCCCTGATTATTGAATTTGTTAGAGCTGTTTTAACAAGAGCTTGGACTTTGGGCAGTGCATATCAAACTCCAATTTGATGAAGGCAGGGTCTACTCATGGCTAACTGTTCAGTCATTGGCTAATAGAAATGAAGACTCAAAACGCAACGGCACTTGTCTGACTTTATCCAGAACTGTATATTTCAGTTGAAACAGTGTCAATTTCACCCAATGGAGCAGACCCTTGAAAGGAAAAAAGAATTTCGATTTCAACAGTCTTTGAATATTGGTGAGCTTCTCTTAGCAAATCAGAAAGGAGGTACTCAATACTTGACAGCTTATTTTGATGTACAAACTAGAAAGTTACATCCCATCCGATCGAAAGTCCGAGCTCTTGTTAACATGGTTCTAAGGTGGAGGAATGCTTATTGGACATAGGGTTATGTCTCACCAATAAACACATATACATGTAGGATGGTAATTCTTTGGTTCTAAAATAAGTTCTCAATCTTATTAAATACATGTTATTTATAATAGGTTAAATGTACAGTGGGGTTACGATATATCTTGTTCTCAGTCAGATTGTCCAAATAGGTGTATATTCATTTCATCATGTTTTTCAAGAGCCACTTGCATCTATATTTAAAAAAATGTCTTTTAAAATTCTTAATAGGTAGACCGAGTATGAAAAAGGTGGAGGAAGTGAGACTTATGAAGGAAGCAGCTGAACTAGACACCCAGAATATACTGAAAACTGAAGGTATGAAGATGGAAGTTGTCAACACTAAACCACAGTTGTCTCTCTTTGACTCTAAAATCATTTTGATGTCAAGAACTTGTACAAATGCTTATTTTCAATTCACTTTCAGGTAGAGGGAAAAGGAGAGTGAACAGCTTATTTTCAAGGTCAGATGATTCTCCAAAGGTCAAGGTCACACCAGTGAGAGAAAAATTCAGTAGACTTAGAGACATCATTGACAGTGACACTGATTCTTCTGATTGATTTATAAGAGGTAAATAGAATAAATACACAACATGTAGCTACATGTATCTCACGGGTAATGATATGAAAGACAAAGCATTATAGTGAATGTTCATGAAAAATGTGATTGTATTCAACATGACTGGAATTTGATACTATAGTTTTGCAGGGATATTTAACCAAAACAAAATTCAGGGTAATTAAATACACTCACATCTCTTATTCATATGAAGTAGAGAAACACAAAGTAATATGATAGTCACATAATGCTTAAAAATGTTGCAATTTCAATGATATGAAATAGAGATAACACATATAAAAATATTTTGGTTAATGATGCATGTCAAATAAACATTTATCTTTGGATCTTCAGTACACACTTATACTATTTGAATATGAAGTGCATCATGAAATATCTGTTGCTTGTCTTCATTGTACATGTACATGCCATGTATATGTAGAATCCACATCTGATATAATTTCTTTTAGCTGCTGTAATTGTATTAATACAGTATGCTTTACCAGGTACAGATATTAGCCCAAAAATGTTCTTGGATACATGTTAGGCCTAAAAAAAATAATGGTTTGTTTCTGCTTTCATGCTGAAAAAAAGTAGGGTCGGTCGGTCGGAATTTTTTTTTATTTTTTCAAATTTTTTTTTTCCTTTAATATTGCAGTATCCATACATGCCGTTTAGATACTGACACTGCTGAATGGTATAAAATGAGAAATACTTTTAATATCTTTCCTGACTATTAAGCTGGTCTAAAGAAAACACAAAAATGATATTTATATCAGATCATCAGTGATGAGAGCATTATTAATATCTACAACACATGGAAACATACGGCCATTTTAAAACAAAACGTTTGAGTTACACTGATTTGAAAAGAGTAACTGCTACAAGCATTTTTGTGACCAAAATTTTGAGTAAATTTTTTCCAAATCGGATAAAAACGGAAATAAACGATTTTCCATCAAAATTCCTTTAAAAAAAGTTTTGAGTCGGCGGTAAAAACCTAGGGTCAGTCGGGAAAGCGAAAACAAACCTTTTTTTTTTTTAGGCCTTAGAACATAAAACTTTTTGTTCAATACATGAACATGAAAAGGAAAACTGGAAGGTTTTCTTTTTTTGGTCAGACTTTCCGTTTGTTATACAGAATTGTTTGCAAATTGATTCCCTCTTCATGTTCAGCAGTTGCACATGCCATTCATATTTCTCTACAATTAAGAGGGCTGGATGGTCACCATTTTTAGACTATATTAATCTCCTTTAGAAGAAGAGCTCTGTATAAAGATATAGACAAGAATAGATATGGGTTACCCCATATCCAAGATATTCGACTTTTAAATTACACTGTACTTGAATTTTCACCGTGCTCAGCCGATCTCCAAGTATATAAATAAAGTTCTTCATGTCCGTATTAAATACTGCCACCTGTCATAAGCAAACAGTGCACACATCTGTACTTAAACGAGTGCGATCAGAAATATGGGGCAGGTGTTGCGTAACCATTCCGTCGTTTTAAAAAAAAAAGAAATAACACACACTCATACACAACAAATAATTAAAAGAGATTGTGTGATAACTAACAAACAGTAATCATGAAAGTGATATACCGGTAATTATTGCAATAATATAAGCAATATTCATTAGTGAAAAAATTGTCAATCGAAGAATGACCTATATTTTCATGAAAAAGACTGAGGAGGCAGCTAGCGTAGGAATATGAATATTTCACATTTACATTTCTTAGGGTGGGGAATTTTTTCAAAATAATTTTACGTTAATTTTGTTTTCTTCCACGTATTACATATACATCGATATTCTAAACATTTATTGCAATGTTGTATCTGCTGATCATGAACAGAACTGTATTTTGCAGCGCAATTGTGTAAAGAGTACCTGACTGTAGTAATATATCTTGAATAGATAGTAGGCACTGATCGAATATATTAAAAAATACTTAGATTTAAATGCTAAAATAAATGGAATTTTTCTTTACAAACTAGTAGATTATAGCTAAACAATTCATGTCTAAAAAATTAAGGAAGATCTGAAGGTTAATTTGTTGACCACCCAGCCTCCTTCATTATTTAAAAAATTGGCTTTGCTGTACAAGTTGTTTCCCTTAGACCAGCAGCTGTTCAAAATCAAGTGCTTACCACAATTGAAAAATTAATGTTTTGTTTACATTAACTAATAGATCAAAGTAGGGAGTGATTCCAAATGACAATTCTGCTGCCGTTAACAATGGGTCGAGCAATGTACACGTTTATGTGTCAATATAATGTTCTAAAATTAAAAATTCACTTTTTCACTATTATATTAACAATGTTGATCTATCATACCTTTGTAAAATTAACTCATTGTATGGAATTGTGGCAATGTAAACAGTGTGTATTCCTTAGGAATCGATCACTACAGAATGGGGGCACTTTGATCTCAATGTTTAGCTGTGATATTGATTCGTCAAGAATGTCAGTGCGAGCTTAGTCTGTTAGTTACACCATTGTACAGAGAGATTGATGAAGACTTCTTCTTCTGTGTTGTTAGTCATGTAACAGAGGGGCTGTGAAAGTTGATGGATAGGTGCTAGGGAATAAACAAGAAAAAACAAAATAACACTTACAATCTGACATCCTTAAACATGGAATACTGAGTAGATATTTTGTGTGGCAAATTGTACCTTCTTGTTATCAGACCGAGTGTTAAAATTATGAATATTCAACACAAAATGTACAAAATGTACAAAATCTGAATTAGCTGTGTTTCCGCCTCATTCATCAGTGTAGATAAGCATTGGCTAAAATCTCGTTTAAACAACCAAAAATAAATCTCTCCTTTACATGAATCTTTTATTTTTCTTTTATTTCATTTGGAAGATTCTATTATAATTATCATATTGTTTTCTTTTATATATTCATATTATTGATATTCTAGGCCAAAATAAAATTGTTTGTTTGGAATTGCCTCCCGCCTCATTGAAATACCCCCCGCTGATAAAATTTTATTAGCAAAAAATAAAGAACTTTTTTTTATATGATGATTTTTTTTCTTACCAATTTTAATAAGTTAAACTTCAAGTTTGAAAAATAAAAAAAAATTCCTCCCTCCCTCCCTCCTGGGTCTGGAAACCCCCAGGCAGCAATTCCAAACAAACATTTTTTTTAAGGATGGCCTTATCGTCCAAGTATTTCTGATGTGTGAAGAATTGGGATTTTACTCCTTAACTTTTTAATATTTAGATAGATATGTTTATACATGTAAGTAGACACATGAGAAAGGTAACAAAACAACAGGCTATATGTTTATTAACTCAGGTTCTATTGAATAATTTAAAATTTCAGTCATACCCTGTCAAACTTTTGAAAATTGATAGACATGTGTGCCCTTATTCAATCCCATAGATCAAGACTACCTATCAACAAGTGACCTAGTTCCAAACCTTTTACTTCTTATATCTTATTTTGATTTTAGCTACTGTGATTAACCTAGTAGCCAGGTGTTATCACTGTATCTCTTATAATGGACATTGTGCAATATCCATGATATCAGCCTGATAGCTCTCTTTACATGTGGAATCTCTGATAGAAGGCATATTCACGATTTTCAATTAAAACCTTTGATCTACCCACTACACCCCATGGAAGATATTGCCAAATCAATATTGCGCAATACTGGCATACTGCAGCGATATTTATTTTTTTTTTTTTGAAAATCCCCCTAAAGTATTTTAATAAGAAATTAGGAAAGAAACACCCAGGGTGGTTTTAATGATTGTGAAATGCAGTGATATTGCATAAATTATATTACATGAGAATGAAGTCAATATCCTGGTGTTATTTATATTTTAACATTCAACTTTTTCAATGAGTGGTGATTTCTTGTAAATGATCTGTACTTTTTAGAGAAAAAATGTTCCTCTCTGTGGTTGGTATTACTATCAGGTTCTTTTGAATAAAGTCTGATACCAGGGCATTTTAGATTTTTCATTCTACCTTCCATTGTTACAATAATGGGTTTCTAATTTTAAGAGTTGCATTTCAATTACCAATTTGCTGCATCATCATCACAATCACCCCTTTTTTCTCAGAAAAGAAAAACATGAAAAAAAAGAAAAAAGAATAGAAAAGCAAAAAGTACACAATCGGAAAATATGATGAACTTTTGTGAGCTTTGTCCTTGAAATACGTTGTTATGAATGCAACATCTAAATGTGCATATGTAATATTGAAGGTAATCACCTTCTCTCTATGATTACAGATTGGAGTGAAGGGAAGGGAGAGGCGTCCATTGTTGTAGGGGCATTGTATGGAGCCACCTCCCGCCGGTAGAATGCAGTCAATTTGACTTTGCGGTGACATTGGGTGCAGGTACAAAGAACCTAAACCAATTGCATTCCTGTCTTCCAATTTTTGTCAAGTCGCACCTAGTGAAGGATGAAGATTGGTGCATAGATCATTAATTTTGCACCCAAGTTGGAACCCTTTCAACAGGACCTCGTTCAAGTTTTGAAGTTTAATTACAAGGAAAAAATTGCACATAAACATTTTTTTTTACTGGTTTGAAGGAATTGATGTATGTATTTTTTTTTTAAAGTTAACCCATTTGATGTCTTGCATTTACAATGTATGTTGAGAAAGAATTGGGTTAGTTGATGTTATAAAAGCTTGTTAAGATAAACAGACCACAACCAATTTTACTTCATTGACATATGATGTATACTTGTAACATTTTTTTTCTTGTAAAACTAAATTTTTATGGAATATGTATTATTATATCATGAAAAAAAAATTGTAATTTGATTTATGATACTTGTAATTCTATTAGGAGTAATAAGACAGAAAATAGATTTAATGAAAAATTTCAAATTTCAAAAACTGTTGTTTCGTTCATAAACAATCATTAGCATGCTGCTTCGGAAAACAGACATTACATTCAATGTAATATCTCTGCTGCCAGACGATTGGCACTTGGGTTCAAATGAATCAGTTTTACATGCTCTAAAAGTAAATGATACAATATAACGAAGTGTCCAGCAACTGAGGACGTCTGTATCATAAACTGGTTCTCTCACCTGTAACCAGCTATAAGCACCAATCGCCGGAAATCGGAACTCGACTTCCTGTTGTTGTCTTTGATCCTAGACAGAAATAAACATTATGACATCAGCTTTTTATGTGCTCAATGTTTCTTCTTTTTCCCGATGGCATCTTGTAAACGAGAATAGTCTGCAAGGGGTTTTTTCCAACTTTAATCATGGCATTTTGCCCGAAGAGATGGAACCAGTTCATCTGTTTTCCATTTTGATGCAAGAAATTTCATTATTTTTTTTCAATATAATTTACTGGGGTTTTTTTTTTTTACATTGATGGAATGCATGTACATTGTTTGCATAAATGATATACAAATGTACATGTTCTGTGAACACTTGGTTGTTAAGTTCACACTATCGGAATAATATATGGGACCTTCACGTTCCATTGTGTAATAAATATATATTAAGAAGCATTTAAATAAAAATGCCATAAAAATGTCATAAATTATGACAAACATTATTATGTGACATGGTTATTGATCCAGTGCCGGTTTTTTGCAGGTTGTGCTCTTCACTGTCTTAGCAGGTGTTGCTTGCGAGAAAATGACTTTAGACCAAACTGTCGAATTTCTAAATTGGTTAAATTGCATATCTAAAGATAAAGGACGATTTCACTACAGTGAATAAGGCACAATTATATTAAAGTTACTTGAAATCATTTAGTACTGTTTTTAATTTAAATAAATTTTTCTATACGGTCGAGAAAGTTCCGAATAATTATTAAGTGTGATTGGAAATTGAGAATGTTATGGAAAAAAAAAATACCCGAATGTGAGCCTTGAATGCAAATAAGGCATTCAGGTAACTAAAGTGATCGAAATATTATTATGGTAATCGCGCAGGTTTTGATTCCAACATACCAAGGGTTTAATAAGCATTTATAGGCGGTTTTTATTCCATATAATTACAAAATTCCCCTTGCACTTTTCTGCGACATCTTTCAGCATTAAAAGGATGCTCAACAAACACAGACTATTTCTCTTCTTTTGTTGAAGACTGTGAAAAGCCATGTAATTATCACGTGAAAACCTGCAATAAATGCACCGAAAAATACCTTTTCTATGTAAATTTGTAGATAATTTTCGGCTTTTAAGATTCTTATCGCCTAGGTATGATTCTGTTACACTTGAGTTAATGAAATAACGATGAGGTTGTTTACTCTCATTAGTT
>WFKH01010931.1:36532719-36592958 GCA_016163765.1 Magallana hongkongensis
CGACGCTCTTCCGATCTTACGGTATCAGTCGAAAACTCATGGCTTCTGAATATCTTCTTAAAATATAATAAATTGAAACCATCATTTTTATGATCATTTCTGATCCAAAATATGGCTTCATTGACAAGCGCTCGGAAGCAATTTGTTATTGATTTGTTATTGATATTACCAAATAAACTATCCAGATGATCAATTCTAAACCATATATACATTTATATTAAAAGTCGACGTTTTTATTGAATCAAAACTTGATGCCAATGACTCGCCCATTTCAGTTTCTTTTTTCGTTCAATCAATCCTTCTGGTGATGTTATGACATTTTCTATTTCGTGTAAAGAACATTTATCATGCTTTTCGATCATTGCATTTATAGGCAACAGAAGTTAGTCGCTTGCATTCTTCCAATACCATAGTTTGCAAGAAACATATAATGGCAAACAAGTTATAGATGAATGTTCAATTCCCTTTAAACAGAGAGAGAGAGATATTTATTTTTACATCTCATTCATATCGACAGTCAACGCATTTTTGCAGGAGAAATAACTAGCAATGGGTTTTGGGTTTTTTTCTTTACACTGGGAAGTTTTGTGGGGCGAGAAACTTGGGTGTCAGACTTTCATTTACGTATTGACCATCGGTTAGACGGTATGTTCATACCCTTTCTCCTTCTACTGATATAAATTATGTCGATGTATATATAATCGTCCGCAGAATCACAATATCACGCAAGTAAGGAATTTATCTCCTCATGATTATTGTATTTAAAAAAACCATGACAACCATTAAAAAGCAATATCACTTAGTGATCACATATGACCTTGATTTTGTAGCAAGGTCAAGTCAAGGTCATTTACTTTTAGATGTAACCGATCATAGGGCACCTACTTATATTTCAAAACATTATTTGTTTCACATTTGATACAAAAATGATACCACAAAATTTGTATCATAATATTACTATAGCTACCAAATTGAAAAAATAACATTTAAATATTAAAATAGTAAACGTTCATACTTAAAAATAATTTTAATATTTTGATCATTCAAAAAACAGATAATTCATACAAATACAAATACGCGAACGATATCATGCTTCAACATCTTCTATGTAAACGTCTGAGTGTATTTATTTCACTGAAAAAGCGACAAGATACATGTATATGGAAATTTACTAAGAATAACTTTGTCGAAAACGCACAGTTGATTACTCGTTGTTCCTTCTCTCTGAGATAGAAAAATGAAGTAAGCGTGAACACATATGATTGAAAGAAAGACATGATAGTGATAGTGGTAGCCAAACCCTCATATTATTCATTTGAAAAATAAGCATTAAAAAAAAGATTTCAATAAGCTTTAATGAAGTTTACCTTGGTATAGGGTAGGAAGGTCGGTGGTATTACTATAACATTTATGAATTTAAGAAAAATTGTGTTTTTTATTTATTTATTTTTCGACCCACCGATCCATATATTTTTTGAAAGTCTTAAAAAAACTAATAAAAAGTATGACCTTATTATATATTGACATTCCCTTGTAATTTATTTGTTAAGTCCAGCGGGACTCCCTAATTTGTCAAATGCCTACAGGTACATTTAAACGCCCAACCTGATCATTGCAATTGCGTATGAATGTATGAATCTTTATGTTATCTATAACTTAAACGTTCTAGGGGATTTACAGGTACTGTAAATGTTTTCATATCATGCATCAGTTCCTCAGCAATTACAGCTTACTATGAACATTTCCTTACGTTGTACAATATCTTCCAAACTTATCAACAGTCCTCTGAAATAAGGCATTATTGACGTCGTCAATTTTTATATATTTCATTTCATTTTTTTTACCTGCAATACTGGTAAGAGGGAAGTAATATCATAAATTTAATTAAAATCTACTCACCCTTTTAGTTCTTAAGATCAATTCTATGTAAGAATCAAAATTCGGTGGCCACGCATAGTCACGATTTTCTTCATACTTTACAATTTGATTGACTTTGATGAGTAAAAAATCCTTACACCATTTATTTGTTGCTATGTGGTCCCGTTGCCATGGTAACATAGGGTAAAGATGTAAAATGGCATTTTAATGCTTAATTGAGAAAATATTGTGAGTAATGGCAACAATTTGGGGTTTCCAGGGTAGAATACCGGTATATTATAAAAAAAAAAGTGTCATTTTTTAGGAGAAAGAAAAACATTTATGGAGAAACGCATATTTTTAAAGTGTTTCAATGGTAACTAAACAGAAATTTCAAAATATGATTTCTTCATTTAATTTGAATTTGAAAGGCAAATCTTTAATTTTTTTGAACACACTATTATGATTTAGAACCGTTGCTATCGTAACAAGGTGAAAAATAGGAAATATTCTCATATTTTGAGGCATTTTGGAATGGATATTATTCAAATATACAATATTATTTTTTTAATATCAATTGTTAAGTAAAAATTAAGCATGTCCTCAACTTTAGTGCAACCTGAAAAAATCAGAATTTTTCTAAAAGTAATTGCCGTTGCTATGGACTTTTCAAAAAGTAAGAATTTCTGTGTGATTTTTTATGCAACTTCAATTTCCATAGCAACAACACTTCTGTGTTGCATTACAAAGCGTTTTGTGGTATTTAATGAAAACTTAGGCATATTTTTAATAAAAAGTTTTAAAAACAGGAATTACAGCATATCAAAATTACCTTTAATTTTTCAGTTTTTCCTATTTCTTTGCCTTGTTACCATAGCGACGGGTGTCAATTTTCATAAATAAAATGTATATTGCATGAACATTGAGAGGGATGTAAAAATTTTATAGTTTCCCATTTCAACTTATTAAAAAACCGCCGATTTCAAAAATGTTTATCGGTTTCCATGGTAACAATTTAAAAGTATTGGTTTCTCCATCAATTTTCTTCCATGAAATAAAAATTGACAATAAGAAAAAGGTTGTTTTATGTCTTTGGTAGTTTATATTAGGCGTGGCCAGACCCTTATATAAATTTTTGATTCTTACATAGAATTGATATTAAAGTGAAAGATCTGGCAAAGTGTAGTTTACCCAAAAATACATTTTTTTCAGGTATATTAATACATTTGTTTAGACGCCAAGTGAGCTAATAAAAAATTGTAGGATCTCTCTAACTAAGAATCCATTCGTTTAGTATAGTGTACTTTAAGTGTTCTTAAGTTCAGCTCAGTTGAACTTTCAGAGACATGTTTTATGATAGAAAAAATCTATCTAGACCTGGAAGAGGTCGAATATATTCCTAACATTTGACTACTTTATTGACAAGCGTGTACTTCACCTGCTCTTGCTGCAGATTCCAAAGCCACACAAATACAGTTTACCAAGTATTTTTGGATTCTATGTGCAATAGAGTGAATATAACGGAGATAATACCAAGTAAAGTGCCAATAGCTTACGTAACACGAGTTATCGTTCTTTTACTACAAGTTGATGCTCACGGGGACAGAGCTAAACGATTTTATATAAGAATGTCTAACAAATTATTATTAAGCATACATTGAGCACTGCAGAAACCTCTAATGATATAGTATCTAATGATAACTAATAATAAAGTTGCATTTGTGGTCAGAATCCTGACCATTAATGACATAGTTTTATCATTAACGAACTACCTAGCCGTCCGTTGATGATACAATTTCAAAAGGTCAAACTTACATCCACTAATGATATAAGAGAAAAACGCAAAATAAGTACATCTTATTATATCCATAAAAGAGGTATCCAGAACAAGCTGATTATTACAGTAAAGACAATATCGTAAATTAAAACTAAAACTATCCTTTTTATTCACTTCTTTTCTTGACATTGGACATAACTATCTAGAATGGGTCCTTATTACTCAAAATAGGAGCTGTGTATATAGGCAATAAGATGTGTTTCTTATAAGCATGTACCTATTAGATTTACCCTTATATTAATAAATGAATTAAAAACAAAAGTTGAAACCGATTGAATAATCTATTTCAACTCCCCTCAGCTACATGTACATGTAGTAAAAAAAATAGACAAAAGGGCATGCAAAAATGCATGTTATCCAAACAGTGCAATTTTTCATATATAATATCCTCTAATGATATAAAGTTGCATTAGTGGTCATAATCCTGACCATTAATGATATACCCGTAATATTATCATTAACCTACTACCTAGCCTTCCATTATTGATATGGTGTTACTGGATAGTGTATCATTATAGGTTGCTACATGTACAGAGTACACTTTCGATATTTGGCATTGTAAATCGACAAAAAACAAAAAACACCCACGGAATAAAATTACAAGTAAGCCAAACTGTTTGAAAAAGTTCAGTTTATTTTGAATAAATATTATGTGATATATATTTTGTAAAACACACAACACGGTCTTAGATATAGAGGTGAAATAAAGTTAAGAGGGCTGGATGGTCGTGTCCATTTTTAGACTGTATTGATCTCCTTTAGAAGAAAGAGCTGTGTATAAAGACATAGGAAAAATTAATACTCAAATTTAAAAACTAAAAGGACAATAATATATAATAAGAACAAAATTTGGCTCTAGACTAGGAATATAGCTAGAACATCAAGTCATACCATGGAACAATGCTTCCTCAATTTTATTTTTTTAAATAGTGAAATACACATTCAAAATATAAAATCAATCTCTTCACACCCAATTTTTCTTCTAAATTGGCGTAGTCTCAAACATGAAATTTGCGTCTTAAACTGTGACGAAAAGCGGTCGAAAAAGAAGAAAATATCCCATATACGCACAAAAATTATTTGAAAAAATATCCGGGTATGGGGTAGGGGTGTGAAGCCAACCAACCAAGGGGAGGGACACTCTCTTCAATGGTCTTCACACATAAACGCTAGTGGAATAATCTTGTGGAGAGAAAGGGTAGTAGAAAGGGCATTGTTGTAACAAAACTTTCCTCTCCTTTTTAAAATTATGCTATCTAACTTGATCAACCTCTGCATGCACAGATTAAATCTAGTCATATCTACAAATTGAAGATATATCTGATGGTTAATTTGTATTAATATGGCTAGAACAACAAGTCATAACATGGAACAATTCTCCCCCATTTTATTTTTCAAATAATTGTGATATACGCATTCAAAACTTAAATTCAAATTCTTCACACCCAATTATTCTTCTTAAGTGGCGTAGTCATAAACATAAAACAAGAGGCCCATGGGCCATATCGCTCACTGAGCAACAATAGCCATAATGAAATCAGATTTATGGAGTCATATACAAATTATATGGACAATGTAGTAGAAAAAAGATATAAAAAGATTTTCAAATTTTTCTGCAGATATTATTATGTTGAACATTGAGCCACTTTTGAACATTTGACGATTTCAAAGTCATATCATATAATGAGCATTACAGTTCTCAAGATCTTAAACAAATATCTATAAACCTACATCAAACGTTGAGCCCCTGGTGGGGCCCAAAAATTATCCAGGTTCTAAGCAATTGAGAATCAATAATATGTCAACATGCTCGCATTTTAGTAAAATCATGTATTATACATTTAAGTTTACAAGAATAATTTAATTTTTTTCCTATGTAAAAATTGCCCCTTCACACATTGTGGCCCCAATTTATCCCCGGGGATCATGATTTGAACAAACTTGAATCTACCCTACCTGAGAATACGTCCACACAAGTTACAGCTTTTCTGGCCAATTGGTTTTTGAGAAGATTTTTAAAGAATTTTCTCTATATATTACTATGTAAAAATTCGACCCCCCATTGTGGCCCCACCCTGCCCCCGGGGATCATGGTTTGAACAAACTTGAATCTATCTTACCTAAGGATGCTTCCACACAAGTTACAGCTTTTCTAGCCAATTGGTTTTTTGAGAAAAAGATTTTTAAAGAATTTTCTCTATATATTCCTATGTTAAAAAAAATCAACCCCCTATTGCGGCCCCACCCTACCCCGGGGGTCATGATTTGAACAAACTTGAATCTACCCTACCTGAGAATACTTCCACACAAGTTACAACTTTTCTGGTCAATTGGTTTATGAGAAGATTTTTAAAGAATTTTCTCTATATATTCCTATGGAAAAATTGAACCCCCAATTGTGGCCCCACCCTGCCCCCGGGGATCATGATTTGAACAAAATTGAATCTATCCTACCTGAGGATGCTTCCACACAAGTTTCAGCTTTTCTGGTGAAATAGTTTTTGAGAAGAAGATCATTAAAGATTTACTCTATATATTCCTATTATGTAAAAATTGGACCCCCATTGCGGCCCCACCCTACCCCTGGGGATCATGTTTTTAACAAACTTGAATCTACCCTACCTGAGGATGCTTCCACACAAGTTACAGCTTTTCTGGCCAATTGCTTTTTAAGAAGAAGATTTTAAAAGATTTTTCGCTATATATTCCTATGTAAAATTTGACCCCCAATTTTGGCCCCACCGTACTCCCGGGGATCATGATTTGAACAAAATTGAATCTACCCTACCTGAGGATGCTTCCACACAAGTCAAGCTTTTCTTGCCAATTCGTTTTAGAGAAGAAGATTTTGAAAGATACCAACTAATTTTCAATAATTCTTAATTATCTCCCTTTGAAGGAGAGCGTGGCCCTTCATTTTAACAAATTTGAATCCCCTTTACCTAAGAATGCTTTGTGCAAAGTTTGGTTAAAATCGGCCCAGTGGTTCTGGAGTCGAAAATGTAAAAAGTTTACAGACAGACGGACAGATGGACGCCGGACAAAAAGTGATCAGAATAGCTCACTTTCAGCTCAGGTGAGCTAAACACTGTGTCTTGAGCTGACGAAAAGTGGTCGAAATAGAAGAAAATACCCTTATACGCCCAAAAATTACTTTTTTAAAGTACAGGGTATATGAAAAAAATATCCTGATAAGGGTAGGGGTGTGAAGATAATCAAACCAAGGGAAGGGGCACTCTCTTCAATGGTCTTCGCCCATAAACGCTGATAGATAAATCATTCGGAGAGAAGGGGAGGTAGAAAGGGCATTGTTGTGGCAAATCTTTTCTCTCCTTTTTAAATTTACAATGTATGTTCATCTAACTCGTTCAATCTGTGCGTGCACAGATTAAATATAGTCTTATCTAAAAATTGAAGGCATATCTGATGGTTAATTTGTATTAATATGGCAAAAAATTGTGAAACACACATCCAAAACTTAAAATCAATCTCTTTATACCCTATTTTTCTTCTAAACTGGCGTAGTCTCAAACATAAAAATTGTGTCTTCACCGTGTTCAAACACACATGCGGGGGACCGTGATCGGTGTAGCGCGGGGACCGTGATTTTGAAGAGGTGAAAGTAGGTCATCAAGTACTCAAAGACTTATTATGTTTAATTAAAATCAATTTTGATAACCAAACGTATTGCACGGAAGACGATGATATTTGAGAAACTTCCTCTAGTAACATGGGAGTTGAGATATCTTTCGAAAAGTTTAAACACTCCAACAATATGCAGGTGGGGTATGTGCATGTGTGTTTGTACACTGGGGTCTTGAGCTGTGACGAAAAGTGGACGAAAAAGAAGAAAATATCCCATATACGCACAAAAATTATATAAAAACTATTGGGTATGGGGTAGGGGTTTGAAGATCATCCAACCAAGGGGAGGGGTTTTACAACGCACTTTGAAAAAATACGCACTTTGAAAAATTTGTTCAAAGAGCTTTAAATTTGGGACCAAGTCAACGCACTTTGAAAAAAAAATTGTGCAAGGTCTAGTCGAAGTTGTTAAGACCCTCAAATATAATAGTTAAATGTTTTAACCTAGTTTTGCTCGATAAGACATTGAAAAGAGAATCCATGAAATTTTTAGCTTTCCTAAATAGCAATTTCGCAATGAAAAGGCTTGTCGATAAGATCATTTAATGTAATATTTTACCTATGAAGAAAAATAGTTCAAAAGTTAATTCAGATATTATATCTAAATATCACCTGAACTGCACCAATAAGTCGTCAGCCGTCCTTCCAAATAATTTATCTTTTTACTTTGTGAATATTTACTCTCTAAAGAAAAAAGAAAATGATTAATTTTGAGGGACACAATAACTGACATATATACGGCGTTTATAGGCATATGAACAAATATCATGACAAAGTATATCGAAAACAATACTAGTATATTTTTTGAAAATTAATGCAAAAAAGTACAGGCTCAAATGCTTAGAACCATTTAAACAAGAGTTTGGACTTTAGGTAGCTGTGTCATACAGCAATGTGACGTAGGCCTGTCTATTTCATTGCTGGCCACTCAGCCATGGCTCTTTGAAATCAACAAGATTTGTCGGCTTTTGAGCTAATACTACCCAATCCATGCATATTTCACTCGAAACCAGCGTCATTTTTAACTTGTTTTGATGTAAGAAACAGATAGACAGCCACGTCCTATTGAAAGTCCAAGGTCTTGTTAAAATGGTTCTATTTTTGAGTTGATATGTTTAAACGGCTGTACATGTCGTATTTTATATATCAAAATTATTCATTTGGTTTGAATTTGAGAAAGGGATTTATGCTTACAAACCTGCAAATATATAAATTTATGGAATTGATATGATGTTTGGGAAGAAAAGATGATGCAGATGCAATTCTCAAGTAATAAATATAAATATTTTATTGGAAATTGTACTGTATCTTTGGTTGTCCTCTCCCTATTCCCAATGATGCTAGACCATATCAAACAGTGTTTACAAAGAAATATAAACACTTAGTCTGAATAAAACGAAATCAGTTAAGAACGAAGCTCATATTTTGTGATTTATACATTATTTTTTCAAAGTGCGTTAAGTGTCTTGATATTAAAAAATGTTGATGTACACTTATAACGCACTTTGAAATGTTTTTGCAAAGCTAGTGCGTTGACTTGGTCCCAAATTTAACGCTCTTTGAAAAAGATTTCGAAGTGGGTTGATTTTGTCCCAAATTTAACGCACTTTGAAAATTTTTTTCAAAGTGCGTATTTTTTTCAAAGTGCGTTGCCACAGAGGGGCACTCTTTTCCATGGTCTTCGCCCATAAACGCTACTGAAAAAAATCTTTTTGAGAGAAAGGGTAGAAAAAAGGGCACTGTTGTCGCAAAACTTATGATCATCTAACCCGATCAACCAGTTGTGCACAGATTAAATATAGTCATATCTAAAAATTGAAGGTATATCTGATGGGTAATTTGTTGACCCTCCAGCCTCCATAACGTGAATATCATCATACTTATATAAATTGCTTAAACATATACTGTACATATCATAAAAGCACACTGCAATAACTCTTAATTTAACAAATACCTAACACAGGTGAAGAAATGAGCAGTGATTGGCCATTGAGCTAGCTGCATGTCTGTAGCTCACGATTAAAATAAAAATTGGATGGACGACCACGGAACTACAATTCCTTACGTTTACGGCCCACACTTTACTTGTCTCTAATATTCTTATAATCACCATCATCTGCCGTGAATTAGTACAAGAAATGCGACTCTCGATCTGCAAGTGAATTTAACAGGAATATTCATTTTCTGAGGTCAGTTAGCATGTTTCAGAAAAGTCTGAAGCAAGTGAAGCGACGATATCAGTAGTAAATTGTCTGAAGAATCTAATGGTACAAATTATTTCTGTAGTTTAGTAATCAGCCCAAAACTAGTTTTTGTGCGTTGTAATTTGCAACTATGAACTGTAGCTCCCAGCTCGTCCATCCGAATTGTTTTAGACCGGGAACTACCATCGCGCTAACCACCTGGTAATCGTGCTTCTCTGACGAACAAAATCTAAACGGGTTGTCTCTCCTCAGTTTATTTTTTAGATAGAAGTGAACTACGGTGAAATTTCAATATCGAAACCAAACTGTGGAGGAACAGTTTAATGTTGGAGGATTTTCATCATATTATCCAACATTCTATGGGTCCTTAACAAGCATTATTTGCATCTTCTTTAATTGATATACATTACTATGCTAGTTAAGTATACACATTTTTCATTGCATAAAATTTACACGCAAAGTAGCATTGGTATTTAGGTTTTCACACGATTACCATTACACACTAAAACTTACAAAAATTACACAATACAAAAGATCATTATTAGGAAGCAAGACAGTTTTGGACAGTCATTTGGGGATATTCGAATCACCTCGCGTTTCATGTTTTCGGAAGTTTGAAGTGTCGATTTTCAATGTACAAAACATCAACAAAAGAAAATACCCTACAGTCATCATCAGCAACATATAAGCTATCTTTTTACAAAATTTTAAGAGAAAATATTGTACAGTAATAAAATAATTTGTGATTTAATAAATGTATTCAATGGAGGAAATGTGCATGATGAAAACGCTGTTCAATATATCTCATTTGTGCTGTAGCTTTAACAATCGAAGAAAATTGACAAAATGTATGTTGATAAAACGGCAATTGTATAAGTTTTCAAGAACTGTAAAGGTTTTTCACAAAAGCTATTAAATGTAGACCTTCAGTTTGAGGGTATATCGAATCACGTGTGCACACAATGACCGTGCCCAAATCAATCAAGGCTTACCACACACGTGTATTGAATATTTTTCGTTTAATAGTTTTTGTTTATGCAAAGCAGTGATAGTTAAAATGCTAGTGCTATAAAAAGACGAACGTTGTCTATGGTGACGGATAAATACTGGTCTCTGTGTTTCTTTCGATAGTGTGTGTAGAGGCGATGCATGGAGGAGGGGATGTTATTAAATTTAAAGTTGTCAAAAGCATGGACTAAAATAATTATTTCTTTACTACTCTTCGACTGTAGGGAAGTAAGATGAACTAATTTGTTAAAAATGTTATTATAGTCGGACTGATTTGTGCCAATTTAGCTACTGATTCGAAATACCCAGAAGTGACCCGCAATACACTAAAATGGTGGTGTCATAAGAACTGTCGTTTTGAAGTCGCTTCTTTAAAAAGAAATATTTTGTGACAAAAATCTGTTTCCTAACATATCTTTTCTGTTGCTACCAAAAAACAGAAAATAAACACAAGTTTTACATATTTTGCAACAAAGTTGTAAAGGTAATTCTGGATCCCCCAAATGACTGTATAACATAATATATAAAATATAATATAAAATATGAAATGGGCTTTAATATCACTATGTTGTTACAACCAACACCAAAAAAGGTCAAACATTTATGAACTTGGAGCTTAACTATACTATGAAATACTAAAACACATTTTGTTAATTTTAGGGTTTTGTGTAATGATGTTTCTCTATGTCATATCTTTAAATTTCTTCTGTTTTTCCAGGAGTTGTGTGGGGATAATCCTTCCATCAGGGTTTGCAGATAGCAAGCTGTTCCGGTATACAGTATACACACAGTGTTGTCTCATGATTATTGTGGTTCTGAGTTAACAAATAATGATATTTAGAACTAAAATAAAAAAGTATAGTTGCATACACTTGTTTTCTCTTGTAGGTTTTTGTTCCGACAGTGTACTTACCAGACCTCAAGAAGCTGACAGTTTTGGCGACAAGATTGTACAAACCAGAGATAAATGCACTGAAGCTCTCCAGTAACCAGCTGAATATTGTCTGCAATATAAAGATCAGTACTTAGCGAATTGCATCCTAACTAGTTCATTCTTAAAATCGTACTTTGTGCTCCAATTACATATGTAATTTAGTAATTTCACCTCTACTTATGTATGACTTGTGTGTATTATGATTAGAATGAATGTTGTCCTGTTTTTTGTAACCCGATGAGAATTAACAAATGCCTTTTTTTCCCGGAGACCCGAACAAAATAGTTTTATAGGATTTTTATTCATTTGTAATGTATTAATCTAAAAAAAGAATAACTGTTGTGTTTACTTGAAGTATCTGCTCGTACAGTTTTACATATATACTCATATCCCGAAAGACATGAACCCCCGTGGGATGCTTATCTAAAATTTTGCAAAAATCATAGTCTTCTTACAAGTAATTAATAATTGGAATAGTTATTTCAGATAAAAACTTTAAAATATTCAACAGTTTACTCAGAACAGACGATTAAAAACGGATAGAAATGTCATGTGGTGATAACGAACAGTGTTCAAAATCAAAAGTCCAAAGGAAAAATACAAAACAGGAGCAGAGCAAACACGGACCTCTAAAAAAATTAGAGGTAGGATCAGGTGCCATGGAGGAGTGAGCATCCTCTGCTGACCGGTCACACCCGCCGTGTGCTCTTTGTCGTAATCGGGAAAACGGAAAAAACCGTAGACAAGATTAGTTGGTCGTCTTGTGCGACTTTAACTGAAACATGATTGAAAAAGTATATTTACCTTAAATACTTCACTTGTGACCACTTTGTATACGATATAGACGACGTTCACAATGAAGAGAATATTGGATGCTGCTGCCCACCAGCCCTAGTGATAAATGTTATATTAGTAAGTTAATCTTTAGACTATGGGTCATATAAGAAAAAGAAAAAGAAGAAAAAGAATAAGAAGAATAAAAAGAAGACCGATCTACATTGCATTTGCGTGTAAGTAAGAATCATTTGATAAAATGATATATGGTCAGACAATGAAATCAGCACTCGTGATTTTTTTAATCTCTCTCGTATTTTGAATTATTGAAAATTGGTTTTTAGATTACTTTTGTTTAGGGGATACATGCAAAATTGATTTCTTGATGTTAATCTAAAAGTTATTGGAGACGGATCGTTCTTTCGACGTACATGTAAACTTCTACCAACGGTGATGCAAAAAAACCGTTTTTCTCATAATACAGCAATTTTGTAAGACAATAGGATTTAAGTGATCATTATGTGTTTTCTGATGCAATTGTTTATACGTGTACGAGAGTTGTTCGGAAATTATTAAGACAACATCAATATTCCCCTTTCTAAGTAACGAATTTTGGTGAAAATCGGCATAAACATTGAAGAAACCCAAACAAATAATTGAACAAAGGGATATAAAAAAATATGTTATATTTTGTTTACGACGTTACATAAACAAGTCAGTGGTCGGGGTACCCGGCGCAGGCATATTAAGCTCGGGAGGTGAAAGAACTTAAACACTACTAATAAGTGTCGGTAGACCAACAATAAATAATAAAGGAAATTAAGTTATATATGTTCATTTTGCTATTTATTGTACCTAACTTTTGTGCAAGTTTCACTAGTGATCGAGTTTAAATACAAAGATAGTACAAATATATTTACTAAGCATTATTATGACTCCTGTTAGATCGTCTATTGTTCAAAGGGTTTATATAGCGTAAGCATACTATGCCAAAATAGAGCACGGGAACTGTTTCCAAAGAAAGTCTTGCTAGCGCCGACAGCAGGTACCAAATTAGGATCATATTTATTTCTTGTGATAAAACAAAATTGTCATCGTAAAGTCTATCTACAGCAGTTTTCCAAGAATGCCCGACCGTGAAGTCGAGCATGCGTATTTCAGAAATATAGAATAACCTACATGTAGTTGCTAACGCTCGAGAGCGCTCGCAATAAATCTCCGTAAGAAATTTGTTTCCGTTCCTTTGAATTTTTTCGAGTGAAAAATGACAACGTGTGAATGAAGTTATCTTGGATATTTCCAGTTTCAATTGCACTTCTTTCACAGGTACATGTATATGTGTATTTTTATTAAGGTATCCGATCCATAATAGCCCCAGATTCAATGAATCTGGATGCATAACATATATGTATGGGCTTAATACTCAGTATACTTGGACATAATTTTCCTGTTTAAGTATCGGTATGAGGAGTGGAATGTGTCCTAATTAATGACCTTTTCCTGTTCTTGAAGAGTTGCCCCCCTTTGATTTTAATCTATAAAAATCAATTTAAAAAAATATATATGGTATAAAATTTATTTTAAATAGTTTTTGTACTCCTTAGGATTAAATTCATCTTTTCACCAAAGCATTTTTTGATATTCTTAGTATTTTCTTTTTTATTTAAAAAATTGTGCTTGTCTCCATAGACCCTAACGCAATCTTCATTAATTAATTACTGCTTAGTTAATAATATTTTTGAAAATTTCTCTCGGTAAATCTTTTTCTACTCTAAAAAGCTTTGAATAAATATCAGAGTATATAATACATGATGGATATTCAGGGTTAGAAAAATTAGGTCCTAATATGGGTCGGATACCTTAAAAATCGTCCAAATGTGCTGCATAAAATCTTGGGACAGACTATAGACAACACTCAAATGTCACATCTACTTAAAGTAAGGCATATCAGTATACAGCAGTCAGCATAGTTATAGTGTTGTGTTGTGCATGTACACTGTTCTCTGCCTAAATAGTAGTCAGGGTTTGATACATAGTGCACGAGCCGGAGGCTACTGCACTATGTATCAAACCCTGACTACTATTTAGGCATAGTACATGCACAACACAACACTATTTTATAAATAGAAATCTGACCATGACGGTTTATTAAAGTTTGACTTCAAGGCGGCGCAGTGAATATACATCAAATAAGTGGGAATCTCGGAAGAAGACCTTTTCAGGCCAAGCAATTGCTTACAGCTGACATGAATTCATAAATACGCATTATTTCCCTTTTATCTCCGACTACCGCCATATTAGTTGTCGATTTCTATTATTACGCTCCCCGCTACAGTCCCCTATATAAGGCAGAGAGCACTATTCATGCTTCACCCGAACACGTAACATTGGACGGAATGATTTGTAGAAAAGCGTTTTGAATGACAACCACGGCACTGGTATAAGAAATATCCAATGAAAGACGAAACAAAACAGACTGAAATCCTAGCACACATATTTCAATAACCCTCGATCATTGTAGAATGGTTTCCTGTGCCGTACTGTTATAACATCGCACATGCGCAAACCACACTTTGTAGTAGATCGTGCTGTAACAGCATGGACTTCAGGGGCCCGTTTCTCAAAAAGGCGTAAATTTAGGCTTTTGTTACCTTACGCCAATGTTTAGTCGGGTGTAAGTTCCGAAAGAGGTGTAAGTAAGGGTTTAAATGTCGAAGAACTTAATAGACATCTCCGCTGAGTACTAAGCATGCGCATATTGTATTTTGTTTTGCTATGAGGCTATGATTATATGTGGTGGATCAATTTTCCAATTCATAGACTAGTATATATATCACAGAATATGCATAGTTTAAGTTGTTCATAACATTTTATATTAATGACAATTGCACAAATGCCTATACGCTTCTTAACATAATGTTATTTTAGAGAAAATACAGATAATATGAAAGAAGCAGATGGTTAGAGATTGCAAAAACCAATTATATGCATTGCAGACGATATTGAAGCACAATTGTGCATAATTGAACGAAACAACGCATAGAAATTAACTCCAATATTCGAGTAAAATTGAAAATATTTATAGAATGCATGAGCAGGGTACGATAGAAAAGCCTGCTTACGTGTGCAGATTGATAAATCATACTTCATAGATATATCGTCAGTTTCAGTTGCTGAGATATATAAGAATCGATAATTTGTTATCATATCACTGAATTATTTTATTATTGAAAATAATGTGACTATGATTTAAACAGCAACCTACTGAAATCGAAAATTACACTGTAATATAATAGATAACATGTAGATGAACCTTGGCCATGCTTTTAGTAAGAAGAAAAGTTCCATCCCCTGTTCGAATATTGTAAGAATTGCAATGGCATGGAAACGATTCTTGATTTCCTGCAAATCGCATAGTTACCCTCTCTGGAAACACGATGTTTATCAAGATGTTGTTGATGGCGATTCAAATGATAAAAGTTTTGAGATAATGTATACAATTAACAACATAGAAATTATCATTTGAGGCCGGGGTTTCACTCACACTCCCTTTCCTGTTTTTGGTTCAATAAATTGTTTTATTTGTTTTTTTTTTATTCAGTATTGAAAGTTACAATTATGTACCTTAATTAAAATATAGATATAAAAACAATAATCTAAGTACCCCCTCATTATTTGAAAATAGTTTGAAAGGTTAACTTTCTAAAAGTTTAAAGAAAAAGGCATCTAAACATCCCAATCCCCCTCCGGATAAGGTATTTAGGGTCTTTGCGTTTTTAACAGGTACATTTGCATATTACTCTTTTCCTATCTGTTTTAAGGTTTTGTTTTTTGGGGTTTTTGTTTTTGTGTTTGTTTGTTTTTTGTTTTTGTTTTTTTTTTTGGGGGGGGGGATATAATTGTTTATATAATAAGTATGGCAAGCTAGTTAAATTTGTAAATAATGCACAACAGCGGACGGTCTCATGCAAGTCGACAACTTCGAAACAAAAAAAACAACCCTTTATATACATACATCGAAACACAAAACTAACATGAATTCAAGTGATTAAAGTTAAAATCAATTAAATGAGTACAAATAACCAATACATACGCATGTGCAAAAATATCATTGATATTAAACCATACCCATTTTAAAAGAATTACAATCGATTTTTAAATATGAACGCAATTCTTTAATTAATTTTAGAATTTTTAAGATTAATGAATTTGATTTCTGAAAATTCAAGGAGACGTGCACGGTAATTTTTACAAATTTTTAAGAACCTTGACAAACGCTTGTCAATATTCTTTGACACAAACCCTGCATTCTAAAATATTATTTTTAAGAAATTAAAATGGATTGCACCTAAATACGAGTTTACGTACATTAAGAATAACATGTAGCTTTCATACGGTTTTGCAAAGATACTAAGAGTACAATAATGAGAATACAAACGTGTTGTAAAATTGTAAATGATAGTAATATTGGGAAGGAAAATACAACCACACAAACACAAATTACAACTGTAAGTGTTTTACGTTGCTCCTTATTGAAGGAATATTCTCAATATTTGAAATCTGTTTCGTTTTATATGTTCAAATTTGATTAGAAACATTATATTGGTCTCAGACTTTGTCCAAAACATACATGTATTACATATGTACTTCTTCAAACGATGTGAAGATAAATAAATAGGCTTAGTTGAACAATGTTAACTTAAGAGGTTTTTAAATTAAAATCTAATATCTATGCTTACCGGGTATTGATAAAAAAATAGATAATCTATTAGTACTTAAATACATTTATACGATGTATATTCTCGGTGTTGTTGTTGTAGAATACATGTATAATTTAGAATTATAATATCTTTTGATTATTGTGTTTATATCAGTTACCGGAGTATATCCTTCTTGAATTCTTCATACTTCAGGTAAACTTAATTTACGAGTAAAAATGTATTTTACATATGTTTATTGAGTTAAGTCCATTATTTATCAAATTGATTTGATCTTAATTTTTTTAGAAATAGGATAATTATCCAACAATATGTACATTTTTTAAAGTAATACATGTACAAATATTCAAATAAATGTGAATGTTTACCTAAGTAACACGTAAAACAAACCAAAAATTAAAATTCTCTGTTTACTTTGCCTTAGAAACAAAACACTCGTCATTTTTGTGTACAGACTAAAATGGCGAATGATTTGATAACAAGGCAGAGTAAACGAGGAATCTTAATTTTGGGTGTGTGTTACGTGTAATTAAGAGAAACATTAACATTTATTTGAATATTTGTACATTTATAACTGAAAAAAATCGTACCTATTGTTCGATGATTGTTCTCATTTTTTAATAAATTAAGATTAAATCAATTTAATTAGAAATCCGATAAATCGATTGTAATTCATTATTTAATTAATTGAATTGAACAACGTTAAATTAACCTAATTGAAGTCATGTTAGTTTTGAGTTACATCATAATTAAGATAAATGTACGTGTATATCAAGGGTTGTGTTTTCTTCTGAAGCTGTCAACCTGCACGAGACTAAGGTGGCAGGGGACAGTTATTTTTGATACAATTCACTGTAGCCAAGGGATGTGTGTCTTTGGAACTGTGTAACTAGAATTTCCTCAGTTCCCATTAAGCACAAATACCTTTAATTCACTTCTTATAAGGCCAATCACCAATTTCTGAGGGAAATTACTAGTCAGAATGTAACATTTTCTACATACTGGTTTTTCTGAGATTTCGACCCTTTCATATTTCGTCCATTTTTCATGATTTTTCAGCTTTTTAGACCTCCCCCAGCTAATTCCCTGCAAAGGGTTGCCATTCCGTACCGTGTGCATGTTGCACCATCACATATCAGGAACTTACCAATGTAGAGTTTACTATGTCCCATCCACCTACTTTTCGTGTTATTTTACCCTCCGTCTGTAACTTAAAATTTCACTGTGCAAAGTCAACACAACAGTCATAGCCGCAAGTTTCGCATTTTACTTCTGATTCTCATGTACTTAACATTAGGGCCCTACATATTGCATACCAATTTCAACAAGAGACATTCCTCTAACTAATGATAATCTTTAAAAATCATTTCATGAATTTTAGCAACACTCATAAGCCTTCAAGTACAGCAACTCTCAATTTTACAAAAATATTGGGTACTTTATCCGGAACTGTCTCTTGCTACCTAAGGACGCTGTTTTAGCATATTTTAGAACAGTGTGCATTATTTACAACTAACTTGTCATACTTATTATATATACAATAATTTACCCCACTGAGGAAAATAAAATCCCAAAGCAGATAGGAAAAAAGTACAATATAAATGTACTTGTTCAAAAAGCAAATACCCTAAATACCTTGTCCGAAGGGAATGAAGGATGTTTTAGATGCCTTTTTTAAAAACTTTTAGAAATCTTTCATTTATAAAACTGTCTTCAGATAGGGAGGTAGTACTTAGCTTATTATTGTTATATCTATATTTATATTTTAATAAAGTTATATATAACTTTTAATACCCAATGAAAAAGCAAACAAAATTATTGATTTATTAAAACAAAATTAGGAAAGGGGTGGGGGAGACCCCGGCCTCAAATGTTGATAAATCCCGTGTTTTTTAATTGTAAACAGTATCTTTTAAAACTTTTATTGTTTGCATCGCAATTAACAACACATTGAAAAACATCGTTTCCAGAAAGGGTAACTATGCGATTTGCAAAAAATTAATAATCGTGTCCATGCCATTGCCTAAATTTTTACAGTATTGGGACAGAGGATGCAACTTTTCTTCCTTTTGAAGGCATGGGTAAGGTTCATGTAGATGTTATTTATCCAGAGTAAATTTTCGAATTTAGTAGGTTTTTGTTAAAGTCATAGTCAAATATTTTCTATAAATTTATTCAGTGATATGATAAACAATATATTGAGCTTTATCTCAGCACCTGAAACCTATATGTTTGAAATATGACAAATCTGTGCGGGCTTTTCTACTGTACCCCACTCATACATTTTATAAATATTTACATGAATATTGGAATAAATTTCTATGCATTATTTCTCTTCTTGTACTTCAATATTGTCTTCAATGCATTTAGTTGCTATATTATTGGTTTTAGCAATCTCTATCATCTGCTTATTTCATATAATATGTGTTTTCTCTAAAATTACCTTCTGTTAAGAGGCGGATAGGCATTTGTTCTTCTGTCAATAATATAAACTGTTTATGAACCATTTAAAGGGGCATATAGTCACGATTTTGGTGAAATAATTATTTTTCCGAATGTAATGTTTACAATGCTTCAGTAAGGCTTTTTTAATAGGCAACCAAAATTTGAGTTTCATTCGTTGAGTTATAAGCGAGTTACAGAGCTTACAATTCCTTGCTATGTAAACAAAGCTTTTGTTTACATTTTGAAGATTGAAGTGAAAATTCCAGTTTTAGACCTAAAATGAATGTGTGAAACGTTGGGAACTGTTTATTTATGCTTAAAATGAATAAGAACATAGAAAAATCAGGTTGAAAAAGATTTTTTACAGGTATATTGAACCTATGTAAACAAAAACAGGGCACGAGCCTTGTTTACATGACAAAGAATTGTGAGCCCTTTATCTTGCTTATAACTCTTCGAATGACTCTCATATTTCATTTGATCATTAGAAATGCATTCCTAAAGAGTTGTAAATAATAAAAACAGAAAAATAGAATTTGACCAAAATCGTGACCATGCCCCTTCAACGTGTGCACATTTTGTGATATATATTAAACGTGTACTTTCAAGTACATGTACTTTGAATTAAAAAATTGATCCACCACATATAATCATAGCCTCCAAGCAAAACGAGATACAATATGGGAATGCTTAGTACTCAGCGGCATTTAAACTCTAGCTTAAACCTCTTTCAGAAACGCAACCTAGACCCGACTAAATATTGGCGTAACTTCGTTAGTCGGACTAACTTAAGCCCAAATTTAAGACTTTTTGAGAAACGGACCCCAGGGGCTCGTTTCATAAAGGGGTCGTACGCCCAGACTTAGCGCTACGCCGGTGTAAATGCTGGACTAGTTGGAATATTTGCGTTTCATTTAAGAGCGCATCTTTACGTCCGACTAAAGTTAAGCCAAAATTTTACGTCCCCTCATAGGTAGGCGTAAGTGCGGACGTAAACGTAAGCATATATATATTATGAAACGGCGATTGTATTTTATCACTAATGCGATTAAAGTTATTGTCACAGATACATGTACTGAGAAAGAACGTTTTATTCTTTAAGTTCTGGAATTTGATTGCCACGGGAGTTTCTCTCGAATTATGGTGCACTTGAGATAGAGAGAGAGAGAGAGAGAGAGAGAGAGAGAGAGAGAGAGAGAGAGATCAATTCGAACTGATTTGATAAATACACTTTATAATTTTTTAGTACTGGATATAGAATTGTCCCTTGAAAGTGTAACCTATTATAATACATGTATTATAATATATTATATTGCGCTAAAATGCAAACCATTGCGAAATGATTGAAAACAAAAATTCCTAAATTTTGTTTTAGAACCCCTAAAATTCATTTCAATTAAAATATGCAATGACAATTTAAGAGCGACAAAGGTCAGAAAAATGTCATATTGTAAATTATAAGTACATATGTAAATGAATAAACTGGGTGGATGTAAACACAAAGTTTACCATATGACAACTTGTAATTTTACATCCACCCAGTAAATTCAAAACTGAGTTTCAATGTGATAAAAGTAATCAGTTAACACATATTTTTCGGACTTCCTATATACATAAAATGATATATTGATAATTCTATTGAGCACATTTCACATGTACTTTACTCAAAATAATGCCGAGTAAGGACATTCCTTAAAAGAAAAAAATATGGTTTTACCATGCTGCATATTTTAGCAGTCTATGTATAAATAAACACAATTCAGGCCAATAATTAGGTATACAAGTATTATACGGATAATGCATATATAAGATTTTCATGTGTGTTTGACACTTAATAATACTCCTTGCTTTGATATTCTAGAAAATCATATATAGACAACTTTTTATTGATTGCGTTAAATGTTTTATTTATTTGTATAAGTTAATTTTTATATTATGTGCTTTTTGTTCAGTAAATTGTTGAAGGAAAAAGAGTATATTCAAATGATTTAACCATAGTATAGTAGTAATGTATGCATCCTTGTACATACTGATTTATCAAATCTTAAATATCTTATTAAGTAAAATTATTGCAATTGCTAGTTCCTCTAAAATTGATCATATTTTCACATGCTACATACTTCTGCACATAACGGCGTAATAGAAACAGTTTTATACATGTGCAGTGCTGCGTTACATGTATCAAGGACAAATGCCATAGCCATAGCCTAAAGTTTACGCCTCTAGTTACGCCGCTTTATGAAATGCAAAATACGCCCGACTATGTTTCGGTGTAAGTCCTCGGACTTGACTAAAGTTAGGCCCATAACTTAGGCCTCTTTATGAAACGAGCCCCTGGGGCTCGTTTCTCAAAAAGGCCTAAATTTTGTCTTAAGGTACTCCGACTAACGAATTCACGGCAATATTTAGTTGGGTCTAAGTTGCGTTTCTAAAAAAGGTGTAAGTTAGGGTTTAAATGCCGAAGGAATTAGACATCTCCGCTGAGTACTAATGCGCATATCGTATCTTGAAGTTGTTTTGTTTGGAGGCTATGATTATATGTGGTGGATCAATTTTTCAATTCATAGTACATGTACTCAAAAGTATACATGTTTTACAAATATAACAAGATGTGCACATGTTAAATGGTTCATAAACAGTTTATAATATGTTTTACGGTGCTACCGTTGTGGCGAGCGCAGCAAGAATTACACATACCTTGCATCATTGCCGTCTTAGTGTTATTTAGTTATCAACGAGCGTTAAATAATTTTTTGAGAGAGAGAAAAAAAAGAGAGAGAGATTATTATATAATATTTCTAAGTTTAAATAAATTCTTACAAAATACATAGACTTGCTTCCCTAAAACCGTTCTTTACTTTTGGAGAGAATTGATCCGTCTGTAAAATATAATTTTTGTTTAATTTGGTCAAAAGTGTTAACGATAAATACAGTATTTTTTTTTTGTTCCTTTTTTTGTCCTGTTCATAATTTTTTTTTAAAAATTCGTTTATTTTTGCATTCTAATTACATACGTTATCCGTGCCCCCGGTCCCTGTTTGTAGGTGTGTAATTTCCCATTTTCTAATTTAATGGTTTGACTATATGCAATATCTGCATAATTTTTTTAACTGTTTATTTTTTCTTTTTATTTTTTTTTTATTTAGTTCAAAATGTCCTTTTTTTTTTTATTTCCTCCCTACTCATACTTACTGTACATGCATGCAAAATTAGCTTAAAATTGGATCGATATGACAGTAAAGTGTGGCTCTTGCTAGTATATATATAATCTCTCTATCAAAAAAAAAATTAAAAACAAATCATATGTCCATGAGACAGGTATCGCAGTCTATACTGAAATAGCTAGTGCAAGCGTTACACATGTTTGATCCACCTCTATATTTATCGCGGGAAATATAGCGCGAGATCACTGTGACGTCATACGTTAAATTCCATAATCATTTGTTTACGTAGCTCAACTCAATACGATGGAATGGAAGCATGTAAAAAATCTCTTGGGTCTCACAAAAGCTTGTGTGATACTCAAAACGTGTCTTCAAACCCCAAGGCACCGTAAATTACGAGTTAAATGTCAGCCATTTTTGGCATAGCACCACGGGTGAAAATATTAGAGAGCATTATGGGACCGAGACAAAAAATTTTGTTTGATGAATCTGTAGGTTTCTTTTTCCCGCGCACTCTGGTTCTTAGAGCTCGCTACGCGAGCGGCGCTTCGCGCCGCTCGCTGCGCTCGCTATTATTGACAGAAGAACAAATGCCTATAGGCCTCTTAACATAATGCAATTTTGAAAAAAAACACATATCAAATGAAATAAGCAGATGATAGAGATTGCTAAAAACCGAATATGTGGCAACTGAATGCATTGCAGACAATACTAAAGCACAAGAAGAGAAATAATGCATAAAAATTAATTCCAATATTCGTGTAACATTGGAAATATTTATAAAATGCATGGGTTGGGTACAGTAGAAAAGCCCAACATAGATCTAGAAGGTTTCAGGTGCTAAGATAAAGCTCGATTTTTTATCATATCACTGAATATTTGACTATGACTTTAACAGAAACCTACTTAATTCGAAAAATTACTCTGTATAAATAACATATTCACGAACCTTGCCCATGCCTTTAGAAGGAAAAAAAGTTCCATCCTCTGTTCCAATACTTTAAGAATTTAGGCAATGGCATGGAAACGATTCTTAATTTTCAGCAAATCGCATAGCTACCCTCTCTAGCTGGAAACGATGTTTTTCAAGGTGTTGATAATGGCGATGCAAACGATAAAAGTTTTAAAAGATACTGTTTTCAATTAAAAACACGGGAATTATCAACATTTGAGACCGGGGTCTCAACCACCCCTTTCCTGTTTTTGTTTTAATAAATCAATAGTTTTGTTTGCTTTTTCAATGATTATTTAAAGTTATACGTATCTTGATTAAAATATCCATGTATATATAATAATAATAAGCTATGTACTCCCTCCTTATCTGAAGACAGTTTTATAAATGAAAGATTTCTAAAAGTTTAAAGAAAAGGGCATCTAAAACACCCCAAGTCCCTTCGCACAAGGTATTTAGGGTCTTTGCTTTTTGAACAAGTACATTTGTATACTACTTTTTTCCTATTTGTTTTGGAATTTTTTTTACTAGGGGGTATATTATTGTATATATAATAAGTATGACGAGTTGGTTGTAAATCATGCACACTGTTCTAAAATATGCTAAAACAGCGTCCTTAGTCTCGTGCAAGTCGACAGTTTCGGAAGAAAAACACAACCCTTGATATACATACATCTTAAATATGATGAAACACAACACTAACATGAATTCAAGTAGTTTAAAGTTCAATTCAATTAATTAAAGCAACGAATTACAATCAATTTATTGGTTTTCTAAATTAATTTCTGAAAATTCAAGGAAACGTGCATGTGAAATTTAACAAAATTTAGAAGTAAAGCATTTTTGAAAATTATTGCGTTACAGGGGGATATCCTTCTTTAATTCTTCTTACTTTAAATAAACTTAATAATTGACGGGTAGTAATGTATATTACATACATTTACTGAGTTAAGCCTATGAGGAATAATTAAATTGATTTAATCTTAATTCATTTAGAAATGGGAACAATCATCGAACAATAGGGTTTTTTCAGTTATACATGTACAAATATATGTTAATGTTTCCCTTAATTATACGTAACACAAATTATTCTCCGTTTACTTTGCCCTGTAATCAAAACGCTCGCCATTTTTGTGTACAGACTAAGGGCTCACGCCTACCCATGAGCAGGTGTAGATTTGAACCCAAAGGATCTATAGCGAATAACAAAAGAATTGACCTATTGGGCCGGTATTGGTTTCCGTCTTTACAAAAAGCATATCGATTTCCGTTCCACTTCTTGATTTTAGGCTATACACAGTAAACTCTTAGGTTCTAGATAGTTCTCATAATGTATAGTGATTGAAAAAAAAAGTTTCACAGTCGTTGTCCGAGCAGTATGAGTTATAGACGCTTTTTTTACTTCATTATCTTTAAATTTTATTTTCAGTTTACTTTCTATAATACGATACATGTACTTTATATGCGTTTTTTTTACAACCAGGGACATATTAACAACTATCGAAAGTCTCGCGTGACGCGATTTCAAAGGTCGTTTATGCATCAATTTTCTTTTATTCCATTGAAAACATTAACGAAATATCCTTTAAAAATAAGGAATGTGTTATTTTACTTCATTCCCGTATAGGATCATAATTACGATGATTAAATTCTCACATATGCCGTGTCCACAATGACGTTAAAATCGGGTATTTATTTTCCTTATATTTCATTCAGTTTAGAACATGACGACTAACCAAATCTTCAAACTGATCATACGAAAGACCCGTTAGATTATAATAATCCTCGTCACACATGTTTAATGTCTTTCTAAAATCAAATTTCTTAGACAAACCTTGCAATATTCTTTCCCTTAAATCACTGAGTAAATCTGTGATTTCACTTTGGTTGAATTCTAAGGAAACTCTTCTGAGTTTAGACGTTTCAACTTCATGCCCCGCTCGCAAGTAGTTATCTTTCAAATGAGAAATACAACACTTGACCCCATCTGGAACAAATACACATTGCTGTATGAAAATGTCTGCACCTGCTGAACGTGGAATAATAAGCCAACTTTTGGACTCTTTGCAGCAAGTGATGCACGTCGCCTTAGTTTTTCCAACAGACATAACGGGAAGAGCGATAGTTGCAGATGTAGAGGGATTTAATTTTTACGCGAGGTTTGAACACTTTCATCATTCACCGTACGTTCAACTAAACTCCTTTCAGTATTTGTAGCTACATCCGTTGTACGAGGGTACGTACCTGATGCCGGGATGGCAAGGGGACGGAAAACCCCAATTAAACCAACCCCATTTTTTCTATTCTATAAACCTTTCTCCTGCATTTTTGACGCATATAATGTCGCCAATGCACACGTTCTTTCCAAAAAATGTACTACATCTACATTGCAATACTTCTCCCACAATGGTACCATTTCTCAAAGTTGTTTTGAATGGCAAACGCAGCAGTTTTTGTTCGGCAATTTTTTTCTACGTGGCACTTGTTTCTAGTAACACAGAGTGAATGAATCTTGTCCTCAAATAAAGCGTGCTTACACTAAGGTATAGTTCCGGTTGATTGCTTTTACATGTAGTTAAGTATATACTTTTTCCATCTATATCTTTAATTCAAAGAGCAAATGTGGATTTAAGGAAGAAGATCGAAGTTAAATATACCAAATGCACAATTCTGCATAAAAAAATAAAAAGGTGTTTATAAATGCCGTTAATTTTGAAAATGAAAATGTATGCCCACAGATGGAATCGAACCTGGGCACAAAAAACATCATGTACGAGATAGCCAGCGGTTTAACCTACTGAGCTATCCAGAACTTACACTTTTCGTTGTAAATATAGACCACTATGATAGAAATCAGTTTCCAAAATTGTTGTCGGGTTTTTCAAAATTCGACCCCAGGGCCGGGGTGCCGGGGTCTTCCTTTGAACAAAACCTATCAAAATATCTATGATTTTTTAGGGGCAGGCCGGTCCTGAAGAATATCTAGGCCAAAAACCATGCATAAATATACCATTTTACTGAGAAAATGCTGTTTTAACCAACTTTGAAGATAATAATAAAATTGCTAAAGCAATTTGATAGGTTCAAAATGCAAATTCGAAAATTTTAGAAATATGTACGATAGAAAATAACAAAAAACTTTGATTTTCAAAAGTGATTTTTTCCGGTAAATCCATCTCCCCGATAGGTCAATTCTTTTGTTATTCGCAATAGATCCTTTAGTCCCGACTAAGTTTCCTCCTTTTTGTGAAACGCAACATAGTCTGGTTTTAGAGTTTAGTACCTGGTTTAGTCCGGACTAAGCTTACGCCTGGACGTAGGTCTTTTTGAGAAACGGGCCCCAGAAAACGGAGTGTTTTTGTAGAAACTTATAAAAACGATGTTACGTTGCTACTTTCTTGGATTTACTACGGTATCACTTATCTACTGCGTTGGATGTAGCGCGGCCAGGGTCTACAATAAGATTCAGACGTTATGCACTCTGCATGAACGAGACACGTGTTCGATGTGCACGCGAAGTAAGGCAGCACTACTGTGCATGCACGTAGCATCGTTTTTGTAAGTGGGGGGGGGGGGGGGGGGGGGGGCAGAAAAATCCAACAAATCTTGAAAAAAAAAAAAAAAAAAGAAAGGACAACTCTAAAAAATCTTCAAAATCCTGGGGGGGGGGGGGGGGGGGGGGGGTGGCTAGCGTATTATACCTATAACTATAACTGCAATTTCACTCTTAATTTCCTTATTTTCATTTCTGTTTTTTACATACTACCCAAAAGGTAGAAAGGGGGAGGGGGGCAACTTCATGAAAAATTTTTTTTATATGTAAATTTAAGCAAAATGGACTCATTTACCGTTATCGGCTCTATCACTAGTGTAATGTGATCGATGGTTTTGGCAATATTTTTTTATTTTTAGCTGTGTTTTAACACATTTTAAGTTATTTAATGTGAAATGACAATTATATTTAACAATTTAGATAGGTGTTTAGATGGCATCGCGGAATTCAATGAAAAACTGATAAAACCGTATAAGACAGTCATGTTCATACACCATACTTCAACATTTTTTATCCGCATGAGAATTTTGTCTTTGTAGATTTCGTTTGGATATACATGTATCATGAATTACAAATGTACTAATTTTGAGTGGGTTTGAACAATTATTTAAAAAATATAGACAATTTAAGATGCTAAACTGTATTTTTTCGAGGTTAAAAAATTGAATCAAAGTGCACTGTAAATGTCATCATATACACACTTGCAAGTTTTAATGGCCTTCAATTGTTAATAAAATCAGGAAAAAAGGATTGGGATTAATTTCAGTAAAGATTTGCTTTTATAAATGGAAATCAAATAGAATTTACATGTATATGATGTTAGATTGGGGAGCAGTCGTCGCTACAATTGCTCTGATAGTGTACCTGTGTTAGCTCCTACCGCATGAAAAATATATTTGCAACATATCCATATTTTATTTCAATTTGATTGTTTACATATTGATCTTCAAATTTAAACAACAATTACATGGGTTAAACCATAAACACATCAAGGATTGAGAAACCTTAAGCAACCACTATTAAGGAAATCCTGAGCGTATTGGTTACATTTTACTAAATTTTTAGCAGTATATTATTTTTCTATAAATTGAAGTTGCTAAAGTGTCTGTGATTTTTCAGTTTTCATATTGTTATGAGATAAAAACACTTTTGTGATACATGTATATGTTTGTTAATTTCCGAATTCCATGATGCAATTGTTGTTTTTTAAAGTTGTTCCAACTTGTTTCTAATCCTTTTTTTACAATACAATAAAATACGTTCAATTTACATGTAAGTTGTTTAGTTTTGGTCAGTTGCATGAGGACCTTTTAGACGGATTATGTATTTTAGTTTGTGAAAGTCAATTACATGTACACAGAAAACATTTTTGATAATCTTGCTACAACATACAAATGTTTGTGTTTTAATATTAAAAGTAAAAAATTTAAAAGGTTTCAAAAAAAGTTAAAGAAAGAAGAATTTATATTTAGATACAGTACAAAAAATACAAAACTAATTACTTTTTACTAAAGTTATTTAACGAGACATTTCATTGTAAACATTAAATTATTAGTGTACATAAATCTTAAATCACGTGGATTAATTTCAATTTACTTACAACTGTCAGCAAAACCTGTTTACTGGCCTCTCTTACAAGCGATATCATCAATTCTTCTACCTAAAAAATAGATTTTAATATATTGTTGGTACAGAATACAAGGATTTTCACCCCTGATATGAGCAAAGGCACACGCCTTTATCACATCCCCTGTATCATCACCCTTTATTACACCTTTCCCTTTTGAGTCGGAGTACCTCAATTTTTTCCCCCTTTTAATCGACGCATACGTGGGGGCGTTCAAAAAATAATGTCACTAAGCAGATTCATGAAATACAGGGTTCAGTTGACCTTAGAATTTTTTTTCACGCATGATTTGGTTCATATTCTATTTATGGCCGTTTATCTGACTACGTTTCATCATCGAATACTCCTTTGAGAAGCTGATATATAACCCTTACTCGAGACACTGTATGAAAATATGACTGGTAAGTCATCATCCAATAAGGCTGAAATTAGGGGCTACATAAAAGCATATGTTAGACTAGGTAAAGACTCGACAGAAATTTTCAAAGAACTGCGTGATGGGTATGGAAACAAGTGTATGTCCCTAAGACAAGTTTACATGTGGGTCAGCAAATTCAAAAATGGCCAAACAGACCTTACGGATAAGCAACGTCCTGGAGCACCTCGTACGGCTTCAACGGATGCAATACTTGCAAAAATAACCGATATCATTACTAATGATAATCGATTAACCATTAAACAAATAGCAAATTTAGTAAGCATTTCATCGGGGACAGTATTTACAATTTTAAAGAAACACCTTGGCCTCCGAAAGGTTAGTGCAAGATGGATACCTCGTCTATTAACAGAAAAACAAAAACGATTGCGGGTTGAAATGTGTAGAAAACTACTTAAAATCTACAAAAATTGGAATGAACGACGTTTATACGGAAGCGTATCGGGGCCTACACTTGTTGTGTTATAACTTATACATTGTCATACTTTTTATCGTCTTATCAACATATAAACTATTATGTCGTTTTATTTATGCAAACATATTGCATTGTATTGAGATGAGTTAACATAATTCAAATCACCTTATTGTAATTAATCAGTTTTATTGCTATCTGCTATATCGACTTAACAAAATACGGAGTTAAAAATAATAATTTAAAAATGGGTTTTAGTCATATCGAGAAAGAAATGTTGACATAGAACAATGAAAACCTATACATGATAGGTATATTGACATAAATATGTTTACATTTCTTGGGAACATAATGCGAAAATATTGTTATCGAATGAATTTCGCGGAGGCGGGAGTTCTAATGGTTCGTCACCTCACTCTGAATCTAGCTGTAGGATACACATGTGGAATGACATTTGTGGAATAATTGGAATTCGTGTATGCTTAATTTTCATGGATTTCGTTAATGCTAATTTTCGTCATTTATGAATTTAAATCCACAACGAATTATGAATAATAGTATAAATATATTTATTATTTATAATACAAGTATTTCCACGAAATGTTACCATTAACCTATTTAAAAAAAAATACCAATCTACGAATATTGGCTCCATGAAATTCAATCCACAATAAAGGAATTTAAACTCTAAAATTCAGATATTTCTTTTAATGTCAAACATCCAAATATCTGCATTTTTAATCGTAGTTAGGGGTGGTAGACATGAGCAGTCCTACCTCCAAATTATGATCATGATTCAATAATCACGTTGTTACAACGATCTCCCATCGATGAGGCTAAACAATGTTTCACCCATCTGTCTTCGTCTTCAAATTGATATTACACGATCTCAAAGCAATTTTATTGGATGAATCACCCACCCTCTCAACTACAATGTAATCTACATGTAATTACGATATCAAATACTATCATGCATGAACTAACTGCATGAGCGTTGAATTTTCTCATTACCATGATTTGATGTGAGTGTTGTCTTTATTCGCGTGGTAAAAAGACTCGCATCAAATCATAATGATGAGAAAACGCAACGCTCATGCTATCAGTTCATGCATAATATTATTTAAGAGCAAATACAATTATTGTATATTTTGTTTCGACGCTTTGGTAAATAAAAATTAAACATTTATTTTTTTGATGGTGGTGGTGGGGGGGGGGGGGGTAATATATTACGTGTAAGTAAAGGGGTTCATGTAGTTTAAATGTTCAATTACATGTATCTGTCTCAAAACTCATATCACATGTTTATTGGAGAGTAACCCAAACAGAAGATCATGACGAACTGCTTAAATATAGATCATACCGCAGTCCTCTAACTACGATAACAAATACGTATACTAATTGCAATTATTATAAAGTAATTACTGTTCTTTGTTTCTGATTTATATCAAAATGTCAATGTCAGTCTATATGTGCCGTCTACAGCTATATTCAGAATTCAGTGACGTCACTTTCAGAACTCCCGCGCCCGCGAAGTTCATTTGATAATATTTTCGCAATATGTTCCCTAAAAATGAAAGCATATTGATATCGACATGGCTATAAAGCATTTCTTTTATTGTTCTTTGTCTAATTTTCTATCTCAATATAATTAGTTCACATTTATAAATCAACATTTCAAACTTCATATTTTTTAAAGTCGATAACGCAGATAGCAATAAAACTGGTAAAATTCAATAAGGTGATTTAAATTATATAGAAATCACAAGATGCAATTCAATTCATTTACATAAATAAGAGGTCACAATACTTTATATGTTGACAATACAATAAAAAGAAGGCCAATTTATAAGTTAAAACACAACAAGTGTAGGCCCCGATACGCTTCCGTACGTTTATGGGAAATTGTTGCAGGTGATGAAACATGGAAACATTATTTTGAACCTCAGAGGAAAATTGATAACAAGATGTGGTTGACTAAAAAGGCAAAACGCCCTGTTATAACAAAACGATGCCAAGGTAAAAAGAAAGTACTATGCGCAATTTTCTTTAATAGTGAAGGTCCTGTAGTTCGAGTTGCTATTCCAAAAGGCCGATCAATCACCGGGGATGTATACAAAAATTATGTGCTGAAGAAAGTTAAGAAACATTACAAAAGAAAGAGACCAAAGTCTGGAATTCGCAACTTTCGACTTCTTCATGACAACGCCCCAGCACATAAATCCCAGATTGAGATCATTTTTGGAAAAAGAAAAGGTTCATGTTTTGTCCCATCCTCCCTATTCACCCGACTTGTCTCCCCGTGACTTTTTTCTTTTTCCTAAATTAAAAAAAGCACTTGTCAGGAAGGAAATATGCTTTAAGGAATGCTTTGGGCTCTGCCATTTATCAGTAAATGAATACCATTCCCAAAAAACATTATATAAATGCATTCAAAACTTGGTGTATCGGTTGAAATTATGTGTGTCTGTTAAAGGAGAGTATTGTGAAGGTAACCATTTGAAAAATAACAAAAAATATCTTGTTGTGTTATTTTTGTACCAACGATGACATTATTTATTGAACGCTCCTCGTATCTGCATTCATCACAGGAACATTTTGTTACAAATGACATCACAATACATTTGAGCGTCGAAAATTCGCCGTTTGCGAGATTGGAAAACTAGGATAACGTTTTTCAAATTATATACAAAAAGTTATACATAATTAAAAAAACCCAATAATTGTCAAAATCTATATAACACCCAAATCGACCCTCGACCTATTAATATCAGCCCTTTGGCCTTCGATCCTTGCGTTGATATTGGAGTTGATATGGGGCGTGAAAAAGAATTTGCCATGTATTATTCTCTTTTTATTGAACTAATGACCTCACTGAATACAACGTTTATCACACGTGCTTATATCTATTGAACCTAACTCCGTCACCCACAAGCTCTTTGACACAATAATTAAGGTCTTCTGTTGAAAACGGAAGACCTTGTACTGATTCTGGTGGAAATTCTTCCTTTTTATTCTTCTCCTAGACTTTTTAGCTCACCTGAGCTGAAAGCTCAAGTGAGATTTTCTGATCACGTTTTGTCCGGAGTCATATCATCATATAGTGTAGATCAAAGTTTGTGGGGGGGGGGGGGGGGGGGGGGTCGAAATTTTCAGATTAGAATATATAGAGAAAAATCTTCAATAATCTTTAAATCTTTTTATTAAAACCCAGTTGGCAAAAAAGCTGGGACTTGTGTGGAAGCATCCTAGGGTAAGGTAGGTTAGCTTCAAATTTGTTCAAATCATGATACTTGAGAGTAAGGTAAGGCCACAATATGGGGTCAAATTTTTACGTAAGAAAATATTGAGAATTTTTTTTTTTTAAATCTTCTCAAAAACCAGTTGGCTTGAAAAGCTGTAACTTGTGCAGAAGCATCCTCGGGTAGGATAAACAAATCATGATCCCCAGGGGTAGGGTGGGCTACAATGGGGAGGGTGTCGCATTTTACATAGGAATTTATAGAGAGAAAAAAATTAAAAATATTATTCTTAAAACCAATCAACCTGAAAAGCTGCAACTTTAGTGAAAGCAACCTCAAACAGTGCGGGGCTACAAGTGGGGGATGGGGGAAGGGGGGGGGGGTACATTTTTACATAGGAGAATATAGAGAATATAGAGAAAATCTTTTAAAAATCTTCTTAAAAACCATTTGCCTAGAAAATCTGTACCTTTAGTAAAAGCAAAATCAGATAGTTTAGATTCAAGTTTGTCAAAATCATGATCTTCGGTGGTAGGGTGGGCCACACTTGGGGGTCCATTTTACGTAGGAAAATATTTTGAATTATTTGTAAACACTCCAATGTTATGATATAAAGTATAATTGCTTACTAGTATATGCAAGCATCTTGGCATAATGTTGATTCGATTTTCTCCATTATACCACGTAAAAACTGAATCAAAGAAAAGGTTTTGAAAACTGTTTTTGCTTCTGTTTTTGTTTCGTAACTTTTTATTTGTAAAACAAACTAAACACATAAAGAACTAGAGGTACTGTGAGCAAGCTCATTAATGATACCCCCCGTTAAGAAAAAAATCATAACTCAAGTATTTCTCTATTTAAGAAAATGATGGATGCTATCTATTTAACCGTCCATGTTCTATCAATAATAACTGCTCTATTTTTTTAAAAGTTCTTCTAATGCTAATATGAGTACACAAACCAATTTCTTTAAATTCAATTTTATTTCAACTTAACTGTTAATGCATGAAGACATTTGCATCCTTATGATAACAAACATGACTGGAATCAAACGATAATCGATAATCCACATGTCAAGCAGCCGTAATATGTTTTGAATTGTTGGTATACTGAGCCCGATTTAAAAAAAAAAAAAAAATTTCCACACAATTTTTAAAAAATAAAAAAAGATAAAATACATCGGGGCATCGGGCCATATTCAGAGGGGCGGGCGAAGATGATAATCTAACAATTAATTTTATGTGACCTGACACAAGCAAACTTTGTGTCAAATTTTACTTCTAATCATTTCCATAAATACAAGACATGACACAGACAGGAATTAAGCATTTTTTAAACAATGACCTTGAACTTGCCTAAATGACCTTGGTCAAGGTCATGACACACCTTCAGGTCATAAGCAATCTTTGTGTGAAATAAGAACTTCTAATGTTTCTCCATAAGAAAGATATGGACCGGACACAAGTTTTGCACTTTTCCTGCCAGTGACCTTGACCTTGCCCGAATGACCTTGGGTCAAGATCATGACACACCCTCAGGTCATAAGCAATCTTTGTGTGAAGTAAGAACTTCCAATGTTTCTCCATAAGAAAGATATGGACCGGACACTAAATTTGCACAGACGGACGGACAGACGGACGGACAAGGCGATTCCTATATACCCCACCCCCAAACTTCGTTTGCGGGGGGTATAATAAAAGTTGTGCAAAGTACCAAGGGCTTTCGTTTGACACCTTAAAAAGGAGGCTGGCCCCTAAAATTACGGATCTAGAGCCCTTGAAAGTAATTCCTTTATAACTCGAAAACGTTATAGGCGTTGCTGGAAAGATGTTCTTTGTGACATTATTAATATCATGAAAATTTTATTGTGTTCGGTATTTGCGTAATATGATAGTAAATAGTTTTACATTTAGACAAGTATCCGCGGCTTTCATTTGGCAATTAAAAGTTTTTAATTAAAAATTTTGTGCCTAAATGTTAAAATAAAAGCGCATTAATAATGTTCTTTTAGTATTGTTCATTTTAAGGCAATTTAAAAGAATACCAATCCGTCATAATCTTTCCTTTTTTTTTTTTTTCATTATCATAACTTTGTATTGAATTGTAAGCGTTTGAAGGGAACAGGGTTGATAAAAATTGAATCGTCCGAACACTGATATTGCTTCTGCTGAAATGGAACGAACTGAACGCGGAGGAAAGTTTTGTTGATATAATTTCCAAAACATGTTAACTTTTCGTTTGTTTGAATGTCTCCTTACACCTGCAATAAAGACAACCCGGTGTGTTTCGCTTCATGATGGGCTTTTAGACTGTGTCGTCAGGTGTACGAGGAATTACATTTTTCACAAGTAAACACTTTGCCATCAATGCAATTTCTCTCATGGGTTTTTTTTCGCATATCTACACGAAGAAATCTTTGCCACATTGACGTTCAAGTGGTTTTGACAAAGTCGTTGTTTTACAAATGTGCGATTAACCGGTTCAAATGGGCACATAAATAGGTTAACATTTGCATTGTTGATTACATATCTGTGCATTGAAGCGATGAAGGTAGCCATGTCCCCTTTACGAGTTATAGCGGGTCCATATATTTTGCAAATTAGTCTGGTGTGTGCATTTTCCATATGCTCTTCGTTGTCTTCTTCTTTTTGAAAAAAAAACCTGTTCACTGAAGGCACATATAAACATTATTTAAGTTCCTGTGACTTTTTACACGCCTTATAAGATAATATTTTTTACTAAAACTTTTTTTGCATGTGTCGCATTAATATCGTTTAGAAGTGGCCACCTCAACAAAACTACCTTGTAAGACATCACAATCCATGATATTGATCTAAAATCAAACAATGGAAAAACTAATTAGATTTGTTACAGTGCATATAAAACTTTTAGCAAATTTTGAATGTTTAATCACAGTTAAAACAAAAGTTATCAATAAAGGGATGAGTGATTCTTTGAAATGTTTAAGTGCAGAATACATTTTATATACTGAGTAAAACTGCAATTGGGCTACAAAATGTAAAAGTCAAAAGCGACATGGCGCAGATATAATAAAACTATATACATGTACATGTAATGATTTAACTGTCTTCAAGTTGGATGTACATACATGTACTACGATATATAGTTTTTTTTCTTCAAGATTTGGTTTTTATGGTTTCAAACTTAGACTAGTAAATTCTTCTGTAGACCTTACCTTTTTGTGGCAAATTACTCCTACTCCGAGTTCGGCAACGTCCTCCGCGTTCGGAAAAGCCGTGTGATGGGTGTAAAAGACTTAAACGATTTTTTCCAAAGCTAAAATTGTTTACGACTGCTTGAAATCACATAAAACGGAGATGGAAGAATTCGTCCTTGCCCCTTTTTTTACAGTGATAGGTGTAACTCTAGGTGCACACACACATTTTAAATATTTGTTTTAACGGAAAATATCGGATATTATTTGAAAATCTTCTGCACGTGCACAGCATTGTATCAGGAATTCTCCAAAGCGTTAAGAAAGATGAAATAACAAAATTCAGAAAAAAATATTAAATTAAAAACCGATAAAATCAGCATTACAGGATTCAAATGTTGTCGAGTTGTTTATTCATTTCTGGCCCAAGTATGAAGGAAACGAGTAATATTAAGATGAAATATCACTATCGGTGGAGAACTTGTTAGAAACAAGCTTGAAGCATTGTAACAACGCTTTTCAAAAAATTGCAAAATTTGAAAAAAAAACACCAAAAAAACCTCAAAAGACCCACATGCCTTGACGGTCACCTGAGTACCATAGCCCTTTGATTGACATGTCAGAGAGTCTCATGTTTGCATTTTTAGCTTCATTTTGAAGTCTTAACCCTAATCTGAGACTCCTCTGACTGTTACCCCCGCTTTCATTAGTTGATTTTTGAAAAACATTTATTCATGAAAATAAGGGGTGGGGGGGGGGGGGGGTTTCAAGAGTCAGAGGAATCTCACATTATGTACACCCTTGCAAAAATTGTAAATTTTTTGGGAAAAGATACCTGCAGGCCTTAATATTCAATTTCATTTATAATGCACACAACATGCATACAGCTGATTTTAACAAGCTTACAATGCACAGGAAATTAAACTTTAAGCTGACATGAATTCATAAATACGCATTATTTCCCTATTATCTCCGACTACCGCCATTATGATACTAGTTGTCGATTTCTATTGTTCTGCTCATCGCTACACACCCCCTATATAAGGCCGATAGCACTATTCATGCTTCACCGCATTCAGGTATTTCATACACCCGAACACGTTACATTGGACGAAAAGACTAGTCTTGTAGAAACGCGTTTTGAACAAAAATAATATGACAACCACTGCAATGGCAAGAAATATCCAATGAACGACGAAACAAAACATACTGAAATCCAGGCACACATATTTCAAAAATCCTCAATAATTGTAGACCATTATCCTGTGTGTGTTATAACATCGCACACGCGCAAACCACACACTGTGGCTGATCGAGCAATGTCAATGATTGCATGGATTTTGGAAACGGAGCGTTTTTTGTAGAAACCGATGAAAATGATGTTACGTTGTTACTTTCTTTGATTTACTATCATTTATCTACTGTGTTGAATGTAGTGCCGCCGGGTTTTCAAAAAGATGCAGACGTTATGCATTCTGTATGAACGACACACGTGTTCGATGTGCATGCAAAGGCAGCACTATCTGTGCAAAATAGTACGGATACCTTGGAAATTCTTTCAAAGAATAAATATATTTTGTGTTTTATTGATTGTAGTTTCCTTTATTCTTTATTACAAACATTTTACTACAATGTTTAGTTCATGCATTAAGAAATCCGTGCAACCTGAATGCCTCGATCGGAAAGCAACCGACCGTAACTTTCTCAACCGGTATATATACCCCAGTGGCAGTAGAGGAGCGATCGACACTAATATGGCGACCAAATGCTTTTATGAAATCATGTCAGCTTTAAAGTAGAAACTACATGTAAACCGCCATATTTGCCCCCCCCCCCCCCCCCTCCAAAAATAAGAAGTCTCAACTTCTGCCCCAATGGCAATGAATTTCACAATTTAAGAACAGGACATTATAAACAAAATAACAACAGTGCAATTAGTTTATCTCCCACGACTGTGAGAATACAGAACAAAATATTAAATCAATACATTTTCACTATGTGGTCATATTGGACTCGCCCTAAGGCATGTCCCGAGGGTCACGAATTTCACAATTTAGGGAGAGAACTTCATGAACATCATAACCATACATTCAGTTTGCATATTTGGCACCGGCCATGAGGCTCCGAGGATGTCAGGGTCATGAATTTCACAATTTAGATTTATCTTCATATCTTTGAGATGCTTCACGCCAAAAATGGTAACAATTGGCCTTGTAGTTTTAAAGAAGTTAAAAATGTAAAATTGTTAACGAACGACGCACGATGGACGACGCACGACGACGGACGAAGACCAGGTGACCTAAAAAGAGAGAATCACATGTTAGTAACTTTTGCTGAATTGAGTATCACACTTACCAATGAGAGAGTCATTGACAAACACAGAGTAACGCCCGCTGTAACAGCGCCAGCAATTTCACCGGCCACGGTTGCTCCAAAACATCCGATCTAAATTATAAACCATAAATTAAATATTCATAGCAATGATGCTGCTAGTAAAGAATGCATGTATTGATACTAGTTAATCAGTTCAGCTTGCCTTATCTTTTAAGAAACTTTTTGTCATTTTTCCAACCGCAATTCCTGCATTCAAAGCAAAAAGTATTTTCACCATGTTAACTGCCTGTTTCAAAAAAAAAATTTATGTAATACATTTTATGATATACTCATCAATTTTTCTTTTCTTGATACTGAGTGTGATCCGATTTTCCGGATAACCACACCGTGAGTCACAACTCTCTGAAACTGATGACGTAATACACATTAAATAACGTTGGTATTTAAGCGCATTTTAAAAGATTTCCTTTAAAAATAGCTTTGTTGAATAAATAAACGTCATTTAATTAAATCTTTTAATGAATAAGGATGCATAATAAATTTATCATTATAACAGTATCTTAAATAGCCGGATCACGTCTCGTTGCCAGACGCGTCTCGTTTGATCTGATGACCCGCGCCTTGGAAGTCGACGTGATTTTACCCTTTGGATCAAGTTACTGTTATGATAGAATATGTATATTTACATTCAGTATATATTTCCCCGAAGGTTTGCATTAGAAATCTTTGACGTTTATTATTCAATAACACACAAACTTGAATATCAAATAAACAACGTCAGCACGCAGTTTGTTTATATATATATATATATATATATATATATATATATATATATATATTATAGTAAGATTAAATGAAACGTTATCCATTTTTGTGACTCTGAAAAATAATTGTTAAATCATATCTTCCTCATCTCAAAAAAGTTTTCCCCGCAAAGTTTCTGGAACTTTACTTTAAACCGCAGTGGCATGCTCAACATGTTTTATGGCTGTTCCATTTGTATTCATATTCCTGACAAAGAGCGTATATAATGTCTTTAAAGCGACGATACAAATATATATCATACATGTACAAATAAACATAAACTTTAATACAAATAAAAGCGCTGAATGCTTATTTTAAATATCGTCGGTCCTATAACACAACCGGCACGGCACACAAATTATCCTACTGCGCCATTTAATTTGACTGCACAGCCTGGTGTGCTATAGGAACGACGATATCTAAAAATAAGCATGTTTTAGCAAACATAACAAAAAAATAATATTTGAAAATTTTCTCTATGGATATTTACCTGGAAAGATACGGGGTTTCCGTATCTACACATATTTGCAAAAGTTTCACAGTTCCCAAACAAAATGCTGTATCCTTCTTTCCCTAAACATTCCTTGGCAAATTTAAGCGTCTCTTCTTTAACTTTGGCCCTGCACAGGATAATAATCATATATACTCCCATTTAACATTTTATTCATTCTAGTATTAAAGAAATAAGATATCAACAAAATAAATGCGTTTCATGTTCTTTATCTTTAGTCACGGCTTCTCACTTTAATTGTCCATCCAGAGAGTTATTGACGATGACGTCACAAGTCCCTGCAACATCGTCTAATTTGTCACATTTTACAACTGATTTTGATAGAAATCTCTTTAAGATGCCAATTATTCCATCACATGGGGAGACATCGAATGTTAAATGAATGACTCTTCCATCACCTGTAAGATATGTATGAGCATGATACCGTTTTAAATCGAATAAAGGTTACTTATTTTACTCATATTATTAAAACCAAAATTAATTTTTGATATATGGATGGTTTTTATCTAGAATAGGAATAAAACTGAAATGATTCACCCCGGCGCGATTAAAGTTCGGTTTTTCAGATCAACTTTTATCTAGTTTTTGAAAACGACATTTCGCATTATTCACATAAAGTACTATCACATGTTTGCTTCCAGGGGCCCGTTTCACAAAAGTATCTTATGACTAAGATCTATCTTAAGACCAAAATTTGTCATAAGATCTCACCATTATGATAGCTGTTTCACAAAACTGTCATATCTTATGATTATCTTAAGATCTGTCATAATCTTATGACAACCAAATACATGTCTTAAGTCCAACTTTAACATGGCGAGAACCTATATTTTGGTTGACAACCAAAGGCTGAGTCAATTCGAGAGCGCGCGTCTTTTATTTTCATGTTGCCGTTGGTGCACCGATAAAAATTTCTATAGTATTGTGTTTTTAATCAAAATAAACTTTATCCGTAACATCTATGTGTTAAAAATAATTTAGTTTTATACATTAATCGGGTAAAATGCTAAATTTGTACTAGCTTTTAAAGACAGCATTTATTAATAATTGCAATATATACTGCACTACTGCAAATTAAGAGTGATAGGGCGATGAAAAAATTAACGTTGATATAAACAAAGTTTTAGCCGGATGATCGACATTTTAAAAAATTTTCCATTTTGGACTTTTTACAATAGTTTTCATACAGGTTAAAGAAAAAACAGAACCCTTGGTCAGAAATACAAAGACTAATAATTTATTTGTAGATGATAGTAACGCTTTTTCGACCGTGTTCGAGTTTAAGACTTCAGTGCACCCCTCCCCTCTCAATTCCTGATGCTTTATTTTTCATGTCTTCTGTCTTCTTCTTCAGAACATTTGCAACAGAGACATTCTGCATTGAAACTTAATTCCAACTGCGTCTGTCAAATTGGACACCACACATTGTAGACATTTTCACATTGATGTTTTTGAGTCCACTTTCATGTCCGTAACCGCTTTACAGTCACAACTGCGTGCATTGAAACAACATCTGTTGTTTGTACAGGCGCAAATGCAGCGGTGAATCAAAAAAATATTTCTAGGACTGCAATATACTTTATAAAAATACATTTTATTCCGTAAGTTATATGTACAATTTTATTAATAAATAGTTTTATATCAATGTAAAAGATATTCAGTTGATGCTGAAAAAAGCTAAAATATAAAATATAAGCAAAATGAAGACAGTCTCCGCGAAAGTACAGTATTTTTGGTACAAATAATTTTTTTTTGGTATATTCACGAATGAAGTTTGTCTTAAAAACTGTCTAAATACTTAAGATAGTTTTGTGAAACGGAACTGATATATCTTATGATTGTCATAAGTCAGATCTTATGACAATCTTAAGATATGTTTATGATAAATCTTACGATAGTTTTGTGAAACCCAGCCCAGTTGTTTAATATAACACCGCGATGATGTCACAATATATTTTCATGCATTTTAATTAGGTAAATAATTCATAATCCATACTGAAGTTTATAATTTATTTTATATATGCTTATGTGCATTTGGGTTTACATTCATTCTCTCTCTCTCTCTCTCTCTCTCACACACACACACACACACACACACACACCCTCACACACAAACACACAATTAGGCATTTATAACGAGGTTAAGTCCTTAAAGCAGCAGTATTACAACACATTTTGAAAATTACGCACTTAATTACGCACTTTGAAAAAAAATTTCAAATTGCATTAATTTTTGGACCAAGTCAACGCACTTTGAAATAAAAATGATTTTATTTGTAAGCCTTTCACCTTATTTAACTCCTGGAGATTCGCCTCAAACTCAGTAATTACGAAGTCCAATTAATAAGCGTTTATTAATGAGCGTGATCGTATAGTAGATTTTACAATCATTAAGAGCAGCTCAAATCAAAGAATCTATATAACATCATTTTACATGAGTATATATAACATTTCACTTATGATTGACGGTTCTGACCAGTCTGGCCCATCTACAATGATCATGAGCGAACAATTAGTGTCAAAATCCCGGAGTTAAATTTTATTTCTAAATAAAGTAACAAAACTGTCAAAACCGTCAGAAAGAATATTGTGATGTGGGTTTTGAGTCTCAGAATCCGAGTCTCTGAGTCCCCCACCTGGGTATGATGCATCGTTTACTCATAATACATTCATTCATACATGGCTTTAAGGTTACAAAGGTTAAATAGAATAAGCAATACATGACTCTATATAGAGTATCAGAGCTATCGATGCACACACAGAATCGCCAAATATGACAACTTATTTACAAACTCCCAATTTGGATATTTGTGCCCGTATTCTGCACCTGGTTGCATAACATCATTTAGGAATACTGCGCAGTGGTACGAGTCACATAGTTCATTCTGTAAGTTATCATTAACACAATTCATTACGCAGTATCTATGTATACATAAGTATCATAGTGACCAATTTGTAATAGTAACAATTCAAGGTCATAGCATGGCTATCTGTTTACATATTTCAAAGTGCGTTGATATTGATATCGTATACTTGATGGTTATAAAATACAAGAAATACTTATTTTAACCGTGCTTAGGTCAACGAGATGTATTAATCATAAGACTCAAAGTAAAGATATCCGGGCTCATTTAATGTGTATTAAAAACTTTTTATTATATGCTTAATAGACACAATGAGTCATAATAAAGGAATCAAATGAGTTCATAAGCGTATTAATAAATATTTATGGTGTTTTATTTTTGCAAATATTTCGCATTGTTTTTAGGATTTATGGGATTTGATCACGTGACCAACCCATATTTATATCCCAATATACATCCAGAAATGATACCTTATTTCTTATATTTACATTTGTTGCAAATTATGACGATAACATTGCTACATACTTCCTTTTTTGTGATGACCTAGAAAGCCGCTTCGATTAACATGACGTAACAAAAAATACAGTAGTTCAACAATGTTGCAAGCATTTGGTTATCATTTGAATAAATATGACAAATTTTTTGACAAGACAACACTTTTTAATTATAATAAAGTGAAACATTCAAGAAAATTCACTTTAACAATTGATAAAAAAAAACGATTGCAGCTTGGCGGAATAGTACCACTTCCGTTGAAGTCGCAGAGCGGTTGGAAATTTGAAAACAAAGCGATTGAAAGCTGAGTTAGAGTCTACTTAGGCATTTTTAGAGGAAATTCTATCCCAGAATCAGATTCAAAAGCATAATGATTTTACTCGGACATTATACAGGCAAGCTATTCTAATTTCTTTTGCGGAACAAAACGGACAGAGAAGCAGAAGGATATAAATTTGACCGTGAATGGACTAAACACGAAAGGTCTGTGATATTGCGTTAACTTTACGATTTTGATCGGGACTTGTTATAAGAGTCAGAAATGAACTATAATTGATCTTAACTACTCTGACAAATTACGATTGTAATTTTCAAGAACGCTTTGTTACGATGTCAATCCATAAACTTTATCTTACGTGTAATTTAACCAGTTTTCTTGCTATCTGCTATATCGTCTTTACAGGGGTTAAAAATAATAAAGAATGAGTTTTAGTCATATCGAGAAAGAAATGTCGACATTGAGCAATAAACATGCATACATTATAGGTATATCAGACAAAAAAGTTAATTGTATGTAAAGATAAATAATATCTTCACATTTGAAGCTTTTCTGACCATGTTTCGATATTGTTTACTATACGCGTAGCCCTTGGCCCCTTGCAGGTGTGTACGGGTAGCTCTGTTTTGCAATTTAACCTTTGTAAACGTAGCTTCGATCAATATGCTAAAATGAAAAAAATATGCTTACATTTACATCTGTATGATTTGTTTTCAGTCTACACTATCGCTGAGATATACAACTTTATTGTTCATAAAATGTATACATACCTTATCACTATAGACCAATCAATAAGTTTTTAAATATTTGTTTCAATTATATTATGAAATATGTGCAAATCAATTTCATTTATATATTTAGTTATAATTAAATATGGAATGAAAAGCAATTAACTTTGATATTAATAACGTATTATATGTGCAAGCATACCAATGTTTCTGATATTTTGTTTGGCAAAATAAATAGCTTAATACTTTTACTCCGTAGGTTGAATCTCATGATAGAAACCGACTACCGATTTTTACATATTTTTTGCATTAATTTTTCTAGTAACTGTTGATAAAACTTTGGTATATACTATACTCTATATAATGATAATTAATCTAAATAAAGATTAATTGCAAAACGAGAAATGTCTGTCTGGAATAAAATTATACATAAAAATTTAATACTCGCCGTGGGTTCTATTTTCCGAGAAATGACCTCCCCTATGTAACCGTACATTTTGAACAAAAAATGCATTGAATATGGATTTTTTCCTAAAAATTTTAAGATCAATTACTGCATTTAAGATGTTTATAATTTAATTGACCAATATGACCACTCGATTACCATGAATTTTAAATCGGTCAAATAGTTTCAAAGTGTTTAAACGACTAGACGCATAGAACACTCGTTAGTTTGCAATTGACTAATGCTGTCTTCCGTGCGGTATACATTGTTTTGGAAATACTTGGTTTTGCTATAAATTAAAGCAAAAACCGCGACATTTTTCCAGTCGCAAAAGCGGAGACAATGAACTCCCCCATACGTACGGAAGCGTATCGGGGCCTACACTTGTTGTGTTATTATAATAACTTATACATTGTCATACTTTTTATCGTCTTATCAACATATAAACTATTAGGTCGTTTTATTTATGCAAACATTTTGCATTGTATTGAGGTGAGTTAACATAATTTAAATCACCTTTTAGTAATTGATCAGATTTCTTGCTATGTGCTATATCGACTTAATAAAATACGGAGTTAAAAATGATAATTTAAAAATGGGTTTTAGTCATATCGAGAAAAAAAATGTTGACATAGAACAATGAGAATGTATACATTATAGGTATATCGACATAAATATGTTTACATTTCTTGGGAACATATTGCGAAAATATTGTTTTCGAATGAATTTCGCGGGGGCGGGAGTTCTGATGGTGCGTCACCTCACTCTGAATCTAGCTGTAGGATACACATGTAGAATGACATTTGTGGAATCATTGGAATTCGTGTATGCTTAATTTTCATGGATTTCGTTAATGCTAATTTTCGTCATCCATGAATTTAAATCCACAACGAATTATGAATAATAGTATAAATATATTTATTATTTATAATACAAGTAATTCCACGAAATTTTACCATTAACCTATTTAAAAAATCCCAATCTACGAATATTGGCTCCATGAAATTCAATCCACAATAAAGGAATTTAAACTCTAAAATTCAGATATTTCTTTTAATGTCAAACATCCAAATATCTGCATTTGTAATCGTAGTTAGGAGTGGTAGACATGAGCAGTCTTATCCCCAAATTATGATCATGGTTAAATAATCACGTTGTTACAACGGTTTCCCATCGATGAGGCTAAACAATGTTTCACCCATCTGTCTTCGTCTTCAAATTGATATTACACGATCTCAAAGCAATTTTATTGGATGAATCACCCATCCTCTCAACTACAATGTAATCTACATGTAACTACGATACCAAATACTATCATGCATGAACTAACTGCATGAGCGTTGCATTTTCTCATTACCATGATTTGATGTGAGTGTTGTCGACGCTTTGGTAAATAAAACATTTATTTATTTTTTTTGGTGGTGGTGGTGGGGGGGGGGGGGGGGGGTAATATAATACGTGTAAGTAAAGGGGTTGATGTAGTTTAAATGTTCAATTACATGTATCTGTCTCAAAACTCATATCACATGTTTATTGGAGAGTAACCCAAAAATAGAAGATCATAACAAACTGCTCAAATATAGATCATACAGCAGTTCTCTAACTACGATAACAAATACTTATACTAATTGCAATTATTATAGAGTAATTACTGTTCTTTGTTTCTGATTTATATCAAAATGTCAATGTCAGTCTACATGTGCCGTCTACAGCTATATTCAGAACTCAGTGACATCACTTTCAGAACTCCCGCGCCCGCGAAGTTCATTCGATAATATTTTCGCAATATGTTCCCTAAAATGAAAGCATATTGATATCGACATGGCTATAAAGCATTTATTTCATTGTGCTTTGTCTAATTTTCTATCTTAGTATAATTAGTTCACATTTATAAATCAACATTTCAAACTTCATATTTTTTTAAGTCGATAACGCAGATAGCAATAAAACTGGTAAAATTCAATAAGGTGATTTAAATTATATAGAAATCACAAGATAGAATTCAATTAATTTACATAAATAAGAGGTCACAATACTTTTTTTGTTGACAATGCAATAAAAAGAAGGACAATTTATAAGTTGAAACACAACAAGTGTAGGCCCCGATACGCTTCCGTACATACGTTGGACGCGATCCCCCATGCATTCATTTTGGCGACCCCTACCCATGCGTTAGTGGCTGTATGTAGTGAAAATATACACCAAGTATACTTCATATGGTTATTGTTTATAATACCTAAACACTTTTAAAAGTTAAAAGAACCAATAAGTTTATCATTATCGCCTGGAATTGAAAGCTTTATTTTTTTGGCAAAATCTCTAATGACATATTTATGCAGTGTTCTTCTCATTTACATATGCATAGACAAAGCAATACATTTCAATAGTTTTATGCAATTGTCACTTATCCGAGGTCGATTAATATTGGTGTGTTTAAGTGTTTATGTAAATGATATAGCAGATAATATGTTAACATTCTGTAACTTTCTGCAGATGATAATATGTTTCAACATGCTGCAATCAATGTACAAGATATAGAATTTAATCTAAATCAAGATCTTTTAAATCTGGAAATTTGTTCTAAGAAATGGCTTTTGAGCTTCAATCCTTCAAAAACCCAAAGCAGTTCATTTTAATATTTAAAAAAATACTGTAAATCCCTTGTTAAAATTTCAAGATCGTGATTTGGAATTCGTGTCTTCTCACAAACATTTAGGTGTTATTTTTTCTGAGGATCTTTCATGGACAGTTTATATCAACTCTATTATAGCAAATGCTCAAAAGAAATTGGGACTAATGAAAAAACTCAAATTCAAACTTAATAGAAGGTCACTATCATTGTTATATACTTCATTTATAAGACCTCAGTTAGAATATGCATCTGATGTATGGGGCGGGTGCTCTTTCACTGATTCCGAAAGGATAGAACAAATACAATTGATTGCAGCAAGAATCGTCACAGGATTACCTATTTTTGCTTCTAGGGATTCTCTTTATTTCGAAACAGGGTGGGAAACACTTGATAGTAGAAGGAAAATGTCCAGGCTGAAAACCATGTATAAAATTGATAGAAACTTTTTACCCAATTATGTAATGGACATTTTCCCAAATAAACGTGTTAATGCATCCAATTATTTTACAAGAAATGCACAAAACTATTATAATAGTATACCAAAATGTCGTTTACAATTGTATAAATCTTCATTTGTTCCCACTGTTGTTAACGAATGGAATGCGCTTTCAAAGGATGTCCGTCAAAGCGACTCCATTCGCATTTTCAAAGAAAAAATACATGTTTCTATCATAAATCAGAATGATATTACCTGTAGAACAAAACCTGATTTTTTTACTTATGGTGACAGATTTTTGAATATTATTCATACTAGACTTCGTCATAATTGTGTACTAAATAGTGATCTATTTCGTTGTAATATTATTAATAGTCCACTCTGTTCCTGTGGCAAGCTCGAAGACACTTACCATTATTTTTTCACTTTTAATAAATATAAAGAGGCCAGAAATATTCTGCTTAATGAAATTTTCAATATTGTAAATTTAAATATTGTTAATACTCATGTCCTACTTTGGGGCGACAACGCAATCAGTGTCAGCGAAAACAAACATTTATTTTCTCTAGTTTATCGTTATATCAAAGATACAAAAAGATTTAGTTGATGTTTATACACCATTGAAAATTTATATATAACTGTCATATGATCTGTTGACCCTACATGTTGTGTATACATTATTTTTACTGTATTATATACTTGTATTGGGAGAGGGCGGTCTAAGTTTTCGAACTTGTGCTCAATCCCTGTTGTAATTTTGTACAATAAAAATATGTTCAAATCAAAGTCTGAGTAAAGTGATTGTTTCAGTAGTAAATTGGCTGAAGAATTTAATGGTAATACTTTTCCCACAGAATTTGTGTGTAAATAAGGTTAATCAATCAAAAACTAGCGCAGTTTTTTGTGCGCCGTAAATTGCAGCTTTTTACTATGGAAGGCATTGTAGCTCCAGGTCGTCCATCCGATTTTTTTCAGACCGGAAGCTATATCATTCCACGAATATGGTTTGAAGAGAGAAAAAATGAATTAAATTGAAATGCGTTGCAATAATACGAGGCATTAAATATGGATGTTAAATATACTAATATGTTTAAATACGAAACAGACCAGCTTAAACAAAATCAACAGACTTTTTTTGCAAAATCAAAAGACATCGATGCAAAACAAACGATCACCGATGCAAAACCAACAGTCACCCTATAATTGTCTTTTCAGACCGATAGCAATTATCTTTGCCATAATACACAAAAGAAATATTTACCCATTTGAAGTAAACACATGTTAAAAGAGAACGTGCTTGAAGCTAATTTATTGGAAAGCTGTACAGTGTAGTTTCTTTTGGAGTTTGTCAGCATACACATGCACCGGCTGGAAATGAATGTCAAGTGATGTGACGTTTCATTACATCTCCCGCGCCCGCGAAAAAATTCGACAACAAGATTTTTTCCATGTTTTTTTTTTTCCGGAAATGAATACATATTTATATCGATATAACTACTAAGCATATGTTTCTACTGTTATATATCACAATTTTTATATCGAAATAATTTCATCTCGGTTTTAAATCAGCATTTTTACTTCATATTTTTTTAAGTCGATAAATCTTACAGTGATAAAACTACTGAAATACAAGAAAGTGCTTTAAATAAAGTGAAATACCTAAATACAATATAAAATATCCCTATTAATAAGAAGTCATTAAACTTTAAATGTTGATAAGATAATAAAGAATGAGACAATGTACAAGTTATAATACAACAAGTGTAGGCTCCGACACACTTCCGTAGATAAGGCCCGGACTCATACACAAATATAAATTGTTAAATTGGATATTGTACTTAGCGCAACCTGCATTCCTCTGGAGATAAATAGCAAGCACCCATCTAAATTATTTTCGTTGATGATTAAGTTCTGATTACTTTTATTCTTATATTTTGGGAAAACGGTACAAAATATTTGTTTTCCAGCAATGAAAAAAATATTTGATAGAATCATTTAATATTGCTTCTGTTGAACTTATATCCAGATATTAAACTTCGCTATGTTTCATCACAGCGCTATGCGTACAGTAAAATTCGGATGGATTTGTGCTACGCGTACAATATGAAATAATGAAACCTAATGATATTCTATGGAACTTCCACACTTTTATTTGCAAAAGCATTAAACGCCAGGTCAAATTTTTTTCTTGAGATATATATTTACCACTACATATCATCAATTTGGTCATAATGATTGTATTTTTTACGTTAGAATCATTTCAATATTGAAATGTAACCCTGGACATTGATAATCAAAATGTTCACATGAAAATCATATTGCAATAAGAAAACATACAACATCTATACTTGTGCCAGTCTATTACCGTAACGTATTGAATTGTTTAAGAAGCTTTTTAAATCCATTGATCAATTAATTTGATTAAAATCACGCTGATACTGTTTTCGACTGTACGCAGAGCTACGTATTTAATTTGTTAACTCGCTTCGACGAACAGCGCTACCCAAAACTGACTGTACACTTCCGTTTCTACATTGTGAATATTGTCGCCAAATCAATCCACAATAAAGAAATGTTAACTCAGCAACGCTCATGCGATCAGTTCATGCATAATATTATTTAAAAACAATTATTTTGTAATTTTTTAATTTTTTTTTTGGGGGGGGGGGGGGGCGGAGGGGGGTAATTTAAATGTTCTACCATCGGTCTGAAACCCATTTTACATGTTCAATAGAAAGTAACCCCAAAATAGAAAAACATAACGAATTGCTTAAATATAGATCATGTAGCAGCCTTCTAACTACGATATCAAATATGAATTGCAATTATTGTAAAGAAATTACTGCCTTGTTTTTTTTATTCATATCAAACTGTCAATGTCAGTTTACATGTGTCGTCAAGAGCTAGATTCAGAGTCAGGTGACGTACCATCAGAACTCCCGCGCCGGGGAAGTTCATTCGATAACAATATTTTTGCAATATGCTTCCCAGAAATAAAAGCATATTGATATCGACATGACTATAAAGCATTTATTTTATTGTTCTTTTTCTAATTTTCTATCTTCTCAATATTATGGTGGCATAGTTCTGCCACCACTTGTCAGATGATTATGTCGACTTGTCATATCTTTATGCAGACTTGTCAGATATTTATGCCAACTTGTCAGATCTTTATGTCGACTGGTCAGAAAATAATCATAGCGACTAGAAACTCAATATTTTGTTTTTAAAGAGTGTTCATGCCACTAACTGCCATCATAGTATCTGACAAGTTAACAATTATCTGACATGTCGACTGATCAATTAGATATGATTATTATTGATATTTGATTTTATTCTAAAATTTCGGCCATTTTGTTTTTGGGGTTTTTTTCGATTTGGTTTTTATCTTTTTGGGGTTTTTTTCTTGCTGAAACTATGATACGGAAACGTACGGAAACGTATAACCGCCTCGTGTTGCTGTGATAAAACACGATATATTCTTATAATTATATTGTCATATATGATTGTTTCAAAGTTTGGCAATATAATTAAGACAACAATCTCTCTTAAGTACGGAAACGTATAACCGCCTCGTGTTGTTGCGTTAGAACGCAATATATTTACATTAATATATTGTCATATATGATTGTTTCATACTTTATCAAATTAATAATGACAACAAACTCTATTAAGTGACACTATTTTGACATGTTTTTGACGACTTAAGCACCTTAATTTATCAAAGTCGAATCCCGCAATGTCGCACTAAAATAATGCATATAAACTATGCCGCCAAAATTGAATGTCGCAGAACTTATTGCAACATATTGTATATGGCGAATTCACGTAGGCGGCTTATCTAAATCAGAGAGGATTATTCACAAAAATTTGAAAGACTAGAATAATTAGTTTGCTTAAAGAATGCTATGATATGGAGAGGGGAGGGTAAACTCCCCAGATGCTTTGGGGCTTAAGCGATTTGTGTGTGTGTGGATACCCTTAATTTTAGTTAACAATTAAAGAGCTCTGGTTAAGACTTGTGTACATGAAGAGTTTTATCTGAACATAATTAATGATGATTCTATATTTGAAGTGCTATTGAAAGCTTAAATATAAAATTACTGATAGAAATATATATTTCTGATTGCTTTTAATATTTCTTAAACTTCAATTTAAAAGTAAAAAAAAAAAAGGCTGGACCTTTGAGTTGGGAACCATTTTAACGTAGATTATTTTATGGCAACGAAACAGTACAGAAGAAACCTCAAAGAATGAGTTACTGAAATGTTAAATAAATAGTACCTGAAATATAAAATGGGTTTCTTTTATTAAATTAAGTTAATTTCAGTCGGTATATATTGTCTTAACCAGAGCTTTTTGATTGTTAACTAAATTTAAGTTAAACTAAATTCTATAAAATAAATCCACACACACACACACACACACACACACACACACACACACACACACACAAATCGCTTAAGCCCCAAAGCATCTGGGGAGTTTACCCTCCCCTCTCCATATCATAGCATTCTTTAAGCAAACTAATTATTCTAGTCTTTCAAATTTTAGTGAAGAATCCTCTCTGATTTAGATAAGTCGCCTACGTGAATTCGCCAAATACAATGTGTTGCAATAAGTTCTGCGACATTTAATTTTGGCGGCATAATTTATAAGCGCTATTTTAGTGCGATATTGCGGAATTCGACTATAATAAATTAAGGTGCTTAAGTCGTCAAAAACATGTCAAAAAAGTGTCACTAAATAGTAAGAGTTTGTTCTCATAATTAAATTGCTTGAGTTTGAAACAATCATATTTGACAATATATTTATGGTTATACCTTTCCGTAGTCAGACAAATCTACATCATTATCTGACAAGTCGACTTAATATTTTAAATGATGATTTTGGTCATAATAGTGGCCATTTAGTTATTCTGTGTTGATTTTATGCCTACCTTATCGTTAAAATATAAGATGTCAACTTACATTGACCAACCGAAATGCTGTACATTCTTCGTTCTCTTTTAAGTTGGGATTACATTTTTGTGCAAAGAACGATTTCAACGGTTTTTTCAGTCACGGAGCTGTAGCCTGGCCATTGCTTTCGCAACGAGCCCAGCTAAAAAGAGAACCCAAGGGATTCTCATCTAACTTAATAAACAGTTTTCTCATGAGCTCACGTACTCACATAGTTAAACAAATTACACATTAACAACTCGTAGGATTGTTATTATCCAATAGGACAAACTGCATTGCTTTCTTTTATCTTTTTACCTTGTGAATGTGGATGCAGCAAACTTACTCCTTTGAAAAGGATCTCTTATTTCATTTTTCTCATTTATTATTATTTATAAGTAAACATATTTCAAATTGCTTAAATTTCATGTGCTTATAAACAAACATGATGAGAAAAATATACGTTGGATATATCAAACAATATCATCTTTTAGAATATAAGTGCAAGCAAAAAAGACCCTAATGCTTATCTTTTAGTTGATAATTAATGATGAATTAAATGTTCCTAAAATGTAACTCTCTTAATTTTATAATGAAGTGATTCTCTTGGTTTGAATTTAAGAAGAGTATTATGTTTAGATTATGTTTAGACACCGACAGATTTTTTAAAACATAGATACCATGGGAGGAACTATTGTGTGGTCAGCTTGTTTTTTTTAAATTATTAGTTCTTTATTTACAGCACACCTTATCCCTTTTTCGTTTACTCTAGTATGCTGAATATCATATTTTTGGGAAGAAAAGATGAGGAGTAGACCTTTTTCATGTAATTAATTCGGTAACAACTTTTAACAAAATGGATAAATCATATTTATTAATGTTTACAAGTCACCATACTATCAACAAATAAAAATTAAAATCTCAGAATTTGTACGTTATAGCCTACGTATTTTTTTTCAAACAACATAGTGTCTCGTTCATAAAAAAACGTTGTACATTGTACTTTTATAACGCACTTTAAAAAATTTAAAAAATTGTTGACTTGGTTCTAAATCTAACGCACTTAGAAATTTTTTTTAAAGTGGGTTGATTTGGTCCCCAATTTTACGCACTTTGATTTTTTTCCAAAGTGCGTAATTTTTTCAAAGTGCGTTGCCACATAGCAGAGGGGAAAACCTGAAATTTTGAATTACTGATTATATAATTTATACATATCGACTGGCCTTACCTGCATAAACTGCCCAGTGACTGTACCCTTGTTTCCTCCCCATCTCAAGTAGATCTCCTATCTCAAACTGGTCTATGTTAACCATTGTACCTTTGGTATGTGGCACTGGTTATTAAATTGATATTTTTTAAAATCTAAATATCAAATTGCAGCAAATGTAATAACAAAAAACTAACTTTAATTTAACCATACTTACATACGTATAAACTATGGGTATTCTTTGGATGCAATCGTTAGCCCTTTCATTTCAAGACAGGAAAGTATAAATTCATGTAAATGCCATTTCATTCTTTTAGTATTGTTTACTTAAACAAGGATCGAGATCACATTAAACTTATATTTTTGTACCAGTTACATTTACAAAGATATGATGGGACAAAGTGTAATAATGCCTGCATTCATTTAAAATGAATACTGATTGCCCCTTGATTAATTGCAGACGTAATGCTAAACATTACTAAATATAAGGATTACCCATTCTATTTAAGGTCCTATAAACTTGAGGCTTCCTTGTAGTCTGGTCCAATTAAGTGAAAAAAAATTTAACGGCAAATTATTATTATTTGATCCAGCATGGTTTTTTTTTAATAATAATTAAAGTGTGTTGAGTCCGAAGAATATGATGGACTTCATGAAAATGGCCTTAAGTATGTCAAATTGGCGATTCAAAATGGTAGACAACCAAACCTTTTAATTTTGTTTTTAAAGTCTCTTCTTTAATAAGAAACAGTAATAAATTGGTCCAGCATAGTATTGTTTTATACTTAAAGTGTGTTGAGTCTGGAAAATTATGCTAGGCTTCCCATAACACGGCGTTAATAAGGTCAAAATGGCGGACAGCCAGATTTCATAATATTTTCCTCAAGTTTCTCAAAGAGGGAAAGCATGAGAGAAACAATAATACATGTAGTTCAGTCCAGCAAAGTGTTTTTGCATAAATAAGGCGTGCTTACTCTATATACAAAACCATTCTGGCTTTAATGGAAATGGCGTTAATTTGCTTAAGGTGGCAATCAAAATTGCCGACAGCCAAATTTTATAATTCTTTTTTAAAGTCTTATAAATAGAGGAATCAAACTATCATAAATTGGTACAGCATGATATTAAATCATATCTAAGGTGTGCTCAGTCCGACAAAATATGCTGATCTTAAGAAAAATGACGATAAATTGGTAAAATGGCGAACATTTAGATTTCAACATTCTCTCTTAAAGTCTCTTCAATGGAAAAAAATAACGATACAAAATCATAGATTGGTCCAGCAAACATTTTTATCATAATTAAATTATGCCAAGTGTGAAGAAATGTATTGGTATAAGTTACGAAAATGGCGTTAGTTTTGTCAAAATGGCAATTCAAATTGGCGGATTCTCGAATTCTTCGATTTTCTGCTCAGTTAATTCCCCATCTCATAGTTGTTTCTGTATACTTTATCTGTCAATTTCCTCGATATGCTGTGGAAATAAGAATATTAGTGAATGATATGAAATGAATTAATAGCTAATACGAAGCAATCAGTGCATATGATGATAAAATAGTTAGATTTATTTGCTATAAAGGCGTTCAAAGAAGAGACACGACAGACACTAAGACACTAGAAGAATTCTTGATGCCGAACACCCAAGTATCCGATTGTACCTCTGTTATCATATAAGCTTTTGATATTGATGTTTATAAAACCTAAAAACACCCATTTTCACACTGTTGTGCATAAAACTCCCTTCTCCCCTCTCTATAACTTTTTAAGCATTTTGTCGCATTCATGCACTGACAGGGTGTGCCACATCTTCTTAACTATTTTTACGATCGATCGAAGAAATCGGTCTATAAATTGTAATAAAAAAGCAAAACGTTTAGGAACAAGAAAGATATAATATATTTATATTATTAAATCATGAACAGAGAATGTTTAAAAAAGAAATACGCCTAAATAAGTAAAAACGGAGAACATTAACATTATTTGTAAGTAGTAGAACTTGGATATTTTTCTTCGTTAAAGTGTTCTAATTTAATTTGTCAGATGCAGATTTGTATACTATGATACTTACACATGTTACCCTCTAAAATGCTTTAAAAGATAATTATAAAATCTGGCTGTTGTCCATTTTGAAACCCTATTTTCACTGAAATAACGCCATTTTTGTAAACGCCGGCATATATCTTCAGACTCAGTATGCCCTAACTGTGAATAGATACGTTATTGGACTGAACTGTAATTGTTCGTTTTATGTTTTTTCCTATTTAAAAAACCTTAAAAATGCATATTTTATCAGACTCAGCACGCCTAAGTTGTGTTGATAAAAGGACCTATCGCGAATAACAATAGAATTGACCTAAAGGGGAGATGGATTTCCCAGAAAAAATCACTTTTGAAAATCAAAGTTTTTTTGTTATTTTCTATCGTACATATTTCTAAAATTTTCGAATTTGCATTTTGAACCTATCATATTGCTCTTGCAATTTTATTATTTATCTTCAAAGTTGGCTATAACAGCATTTTCTCAGTAAAAAGGTTTATTTCGGCATGTTTTTTGGCCTAGATATCCTTCAGGACCGGCCTGCCCCTAAAAAAATCTTAGATATTTTGATAGGTTTTGTTCAAAGGAATATTAAATTAAGATAGAATTGTTTTAGGGGCACCCCGGTCCTGGGGTCGAATTTTGCTAAAAACCGACAAAAATTTCGGAACTGATTTCCATCATAGTGGTCTATATTTACATCGAAAAGTGTAAGTTCTGGATAGCTCAGTAGGTTAAACCGCTGGCTATCTCACACATGATGTTTTTTGTGTCTTGGTTCTATTCCATCTGTGGGCATACTTTTTCTTTTTTAAAATTAACGGCATTTAAAAACACCGATTTATTATTTTTTTAATGCAGAATTGTGCATTTTTTATATTTAACTTCGATTTTATTCCTTAAATGCACATTTGCTCTTTGAATTAAAGATAACGATAGATAAAGTATATACTTAACTACATGTAAAAGCAATCAACCAGAACTACCTTAGTGTAAGCACGCTTTGTTTGAGGACAAGAATCATTCACTCTGTGTTACTCGAGACAAGTGCGACGTAGAAAAATAATGCCGAGCAAAAACTGCTGCGTTTGCCATTCAAAACAACTCTGGGAAATGGTACCATTGTGGGAGAAGTATTGCAATGTAGATGTAAAACTGTACAGGGAAATATTCGCCCCCGTTTTATTTTCGCCCCTTTCGCCCTCGTTGTCAGCGGGCGAATTTAAGACTGGGCGAATTTAACAAAATTTTTAATTAATTGTGTTAATTAGAAAGAGTATCAATTTCCAACTGTGTCTGGCGAATTCAAGACGAAACGAAACCGTTTGCAAGTGAAGAAGGGCGAAAATAACCCTGTATACAGTACATTCTTCGGAAAGAACGTGTGCATTGGCGACAATATATGTCAAAAAAGCAGGAAAAAAGTTTATAGAATAGAAAAAAATGGGGTTGGGTTAGTTAGGGTTTTCCGACCTATTGCCATTCCGGCATCAGGTACGTACCCTCATACAACGGATGTAGCTATAAATACTGAAAGGAGTTTAGTTGAACGTACGGTGAATGATAAAAGTGTTCAAACCTCACGTAAAAATTAAATCCCTCTACATCTGCAACTATCGCTCTTCCCGTTATGTCAGTTGGAAAAACTAAGGCGACGTGCATCATTTGAGGCAAGGAGTCTAAAAGTTGGCGTATTATTTCACGTTCAGCAGGTGCAGACATTTTCATACAGCAAGGTGTGTTTGTTCCAGATGGGGTCAAGTGTTTTATTTCTCATTTGAAAGATAACCACTTGCGAGCGGGGCATGAAGTTAAAACGTCTAAACTCAGAAGAGTTTCCTTAGAATTCAACTAAAGTGAAATCACAGATTTACTCAGTGATTTAAGGGAAAGAATATTGCAAGGTTTGTCTAAGAAACTTGATTTTAGAAAGACATTAAACATGTGTGACGGGGATTATTATAATCTAACGGGTCTTTCGTATGATCAGTTAGAAGATTCATAAGGAAAAAAAATTATGAACTCTGGTTGATCGCCATTTTGACATAAAAAGCACCGTTTTAGTGGAGACCAGGTTAATTCTTCAGACTAAGCGCGCCTAATTTATAATTTAATCTTTGCTAAATAGAATTATTATTATTTCATTCATGTATTTCTCCATGTAAAAAAAAATTATAAAAACTAGATGTCAAACATTATGAACCGCAATTTTTTACATAATTCACGCCATTTTCTTGAAAGACAGCATATTATTCCTGACTAATAACACCTTAGTCATGATTAAAAACTTTGCTGGACCGAATAATAATAGTTTGTCGCACGCTCAGCATACTTTAATTAAAACAAAAAACCATGCGGGACCAAATAATAATTACTTCCCGTTAAAACGTGTTTCTAGAGCCCTTTTTAGAAATCTGGACCAGACTATTGATTAATATTGCAAAACTTAGCAAATGTAAGAGCACTCAACAGAAACCCAATTATACAATAAACAATATCATTATTCGAGAGTTGTTTACTCCGACAGATATCGTAGACATCATGGATTTTTATATCCTTACATAAAGTATCCGAAATTCGTAAAGCCAATTTACTTGTACATATTTTTAAAAATTAGAAATTTCTACAAATTACATCTAGAAATGTTCAATTGTACATAAAAATCAAATCTGCTTAGAATTTTACGTTAATAAAGCTTGAAACGAAAGTATGGTAATTCCCAATATAGCCTTGTCCCAGATCGTGCCTAACAACCAAAAATCTAGATAAGTATATGAATGACATAGTTGGTGACATTGCTTTTAAAAACTACAATAAATAAAATTATCTATAGAATAAATGAGCGTAATATAATCATATCATTTCAAGTTGTTTCTTTTAGATTTAAAATTCTTACAAGTGTTTAACTTAAGAAATATGAATACTACTGTTTTTTCTCTGGTGCTCATATAGGATGTTTACTGCATATTACATTATCGTTTTCCACTTATACATGAAATTTATAATTCCCTTAGTGTTTTAATCGTTCACTTTGAAATTGGAAACTGAAAACATATTTACCTGAAACATGAAATGTATGTCCAAAGCTTGGTATTTAGCAAAATAGTTTTTGTTTCGGTTTCACATCAACCATTCTTTGTGTCAAGATCTAGTATTGTCTTTTTGGTATTATTGGTACGGAAGCCCATTTATAACCAATCAAAAATAGTTCTGATTTGATCAAACAAATCGGAATTTAATTTGTTAAAAAACTTGAATTTCAAAATTTGCTAAATCAAATAAAGAAAAAAAAAATTATAATATCAGCCAGCTTGGGATCTAAATTTATTACAAGTTAGTGTTTTCAGCGCTGATGAGACATAATATAATAATTATCATATCCAAAACATTTTCTAAACGTGCTTTAATACTTACGTATTAGCAAATATGAAGAAGTTCAACAAAATTGCAAGCAAACATTTTTTTTTCATTTGGGTCATGCAAAAGTCAAAATTATTTTCAATTTAAACAATAAATTTTAAAATCATAAGATATTGCTTATTAATCCAAGATACCTGATAAATAAATGAAAGAGACATGTAAATTTGAGATGGTTTATTCTGGTTTGGCGTTACTATCCGCAGTGACTTGAGGTTACCAATGGGCTGCCTCGTAACAAATCAGACAAACTGACTACATCATAGACTTACTGTGCAATAGGTAAGCACGAATGCACAAGCATCACAACATAAAATTCTGTACAGTGGATAAGCACAAATGCACAGACATGCAAAACAACATATTAAATATATGAATACTCTTGTACAAAGGGTATGCACAAGGTGACAAATGAACATTAAATTTTGTGCAATGGGTAAGCGCGAATGCACATAAAAACAACATGTCAAATTCCTAAAAGTTCTTGTGCAATGGGTTTGCGCGAATGCACATGCGCGAATGCACATGCATGATAAAACAGTATTTGAATGAGATAACAAGTATATATAAACAGTTCAAAAGTGGATGGTTTAATGATTTGAGTTGTTGCACTCTTCCATTGGAGTTGGGGTGCGACGATAACGCCACTTGCAAGGGTCATAAACGGCTGTTTATGACACTGCAACCACCATCAATAGAGTGCCAAAGAAACATTGGTGATGGCGGCAGGACTCCAACTCAAATGGTCACTGCAAACCAGTAGTATTGTAGTGGGGTTAAGCTAGCATAATCCAATAAATGTTCTAAAGCATGTTGTCCAAAAGTGTATCATTACCAAGCTCAGATAGATGAACACCATCGGAATCAAACAAGTTGGGTGGTTTTCCGGAGAATTGGGGGTGTTTTATATAATGACCACCCTTAGATAAAAGGAATTGTATTGCTTCTCTATTCATTCTACCCCTAATAGTTTCCTTGCCTTAACATTGTTGTAAAACTCCCATGTGAGTCTAGGCAAGGATGAAGACCAAATAACTGTGGTGGTAGGGAACATGGCACAGATTTGAGACAATGTATAAAAAAGTACCTCCAGCAACTTTTCAGTAGAAGTTTGGCCAACATTGTTCCCC
>WFKH01010931.1:36603782-36614070 GCA_016163765.1 Magallana hongkongensis
AATGAACTTTTAGCGTATATCAATCGCTATGTTTTGTGAAATTTATCTTTAAAAAACAGTCTTTAATAAGAATAATTTTGTTTATATGTATACATGATTGCACGAAATACATGTACTATTTAGTCCACATATACATTTTTTATATATTTTGCTGGAGGAGTATAAATACGAAATTTACAATGCATCATATTGTTTAATTTTGTATTTATACTTAAAGTTACCCACTGGCCAGTAAATTGAAATTGTCATATTGTAAATTGTAAATTTTCTTGGTGGGTGTAAAAAGAAACTTTACAATAAGACATATTGTAATTCTTTTACTTACACCAGCCCAGTAAATTCACTAAATGACAATAGTAATGGTAGCGGAAAAAGCAAAAATATATTTTAACATGATCATCAATGGTAATTTAAATTCAACAATCCAAAATAATATCATAAATGACCATAAATGCAAAACTAACAGTCTTAATATTGATCTTCTTTGCAACCAAATGTATCAATATTATAATACCAATCAAAATTTTAGTCTTGTCATATTGCTTCCCAAAACGCCACCTGTTTATTTTTGTGCGTCCCTAGTTTTATGTTATGTCCGTTCGTTTTGCATTTATGTCTGTTGATTTTATTTTTATTTTTTTAGTTTGAAAACCGGTATTTTCAGTATTCTATATATTCTGCTGTGGAAATGTGCTATTGTATGATAATAATGCATGTAAATAAATATTTATAAATAAGAAGTTTGAAACAAATCGTTACATTTTTTAGGAATAAAACATTCTGCATGATGGAATATACATGTATATATATATTGCAACTTATTTTTTGTACAGAATGCCGACAGTGCGAATTTGCTTCAATTTAAGTCTAAATGGCTTGTCTCACAAAATCTTCACATCAGAAGTTAATCAACCATAATTGATTTTATCACTGAAGTGGTAAATTACAATTTTTATAGAACAATTGCAGCTCATAATGCTTTAAGTAGAGGATCATGCTCAGGGGTAAGGGTAGGTGGCGATTTTTGGGAGTTTAAATCTCGTTCAGGAAATTGTTGACTCAAAAGTAACAAGGATCCGTTGTAATCTTTTAAGACTTGTTTGCATAAAGCTTGCTAATGCGTCATAAATGTCCAGTAGCCTCTAAATACACCCACGAAAAAGTGTCTGTTTAGTGTTTGTATCGGAACATTATTTTTCCGTTAACACGAGATCAGTAGCTAATTATTCATCATTTAATACAGTTTAAATGGCAAGTTTACGAAAAATTACTGTTAAGTTGAATTAATTTAATAATCACTGATAGCGATTTGTCTAATAAAAATGACAACTCTTCATTATTGTGCTGTCAGATAATTATAATGACTTCTCAAAATAAAGTTGTAGCGATTTGCCGGAAAAATTACATAAACGGCCGGTATTGGTTTGACCATCTTCGCAAACCACGGCCAATATGAACGATCCTGTAGGAGAGAGCTATGCGGACTCCGGACCGTGGCTTGAGACGATGTTTTTTGACATATACTAGTATGTCGATTTTTCAAAATATTTTAACAAGTTTATATCAAGAAAGGTGACAATCATTAAATCCCGATTTAATCCCGATCGAAGAAAGGAGACGTGCTGGATGTCAATTTTTGAAAATAGGTGCATTTGTTTTTGTTCCGGTGGATTTATATTTTTAATAACAAATATCATACTTTCTTTTAGCTAGCAATAAAATCTGACAGGAAAACACCGAATTATCTGTGAGCTGTGAGTGTCTTTGACCAACTTAAGAGTTTTGACCCAAGGTATGGAAATGAAGTATATGTCCCAAAAAATTTTTCAGCCCGACCCACCCCCGAACAAAATGGTCGTCCTCTTAGCTGTATCTACACAGTTTACGAAAAAAAAGATCCATATCGACATGAGTATCGGACAATATTAAGAATTAAAATTTGAAACTAAAATTTTTATTTAGATACATTTAAATTGCGTAAAGCAAGTTCTATTTCAAAGGTAGTTTAAAATTCTGTAGTTGTGGGTCAATTTTCAACAGGGTCAATTTTCAACGTAGTGAGGTCATTAGAGATTTAAAAAAAAACTTTTTCAAGGTGTTGAAAAATGACCCCGGGTATAAATTTCACGACTTTTGGTCTCACTCTTCAACGTTGAAAAAGTCGACGTTGAAAATGAACCCCGGGTCAATTTTCAACCCGGGTCAATATTCTTTGTTACACCGGCATGATCACTATTTTTTAAGTAGTTTTAATTCAACCAACTTTAATTGATATTCTTTGTTGTTCTAATCTATCAACAAACCCACAAATGTTCAACTTAACAACATATTAATGATTAAATTTTACTACAGACCACAGTAGCAAATATTCTTATCAATTAGACCTTTTTATGTTAAAAAATCACGCAAAAAGTTTTACAATAATTTTTTAATATGGTAAAATTGCTTTTCTATAAATTTTCTTCAACTTAAAATATCTATCACAATTCCTTTTTGTTTAATGAAGACCCATTTTGATTTTGAAGTAAAAAGGTAAAGTCATCAATTTTATGTATTTTGTCTGTATGCAACAACTTCATTTCGAAGTGAAACGGCAAAATGTCAGGGGCAATGTCAAAATGATGTATATTACAATAAAGGACTGTATTATATGATTTATTAATTCCTGATTGGCTGATATCCAACATTCTAGAAAAAATAAAATGTTTTATTATATGATTGATTAATTCCTAGCTCTCTGAATGGCTGATATCCAACAATCTAAAAAAAATAAAACGTAATATTCACCTGCACGTGACCTAGGAGGTCAATATAACATTTGATTTTCTCTACATTGGACTAAAAATAGATCTTCCAATGAAATATCGCGTTTCTCAGTTTGTTCGGCTATGGCTTCAAACTAAAATCTTTACTTGATAACACTCAATTTGATTTGTCTGTATCAATTCGTCGCTGAATCATACAATAAAACAATTATTGTTTCTTTTTTCGATCAATACGATGATTTAGCTACCCGAGAAGTACAGCCTTCGGCTCGGTGAATATTGTACTTCTCGGGTAGCGTCTCCGAGCCGAAGGCTGTACTTCTCGGGTAGCTAAATCATCGTATTGACCTCAAAAACAGCAATTATTTTATAATATATGATTTGGTGAAATATCTGCCCCCCAGTTTTTAAATAGTATCGTATGAAAATCAAATCTTAATTAAACATTATGCAGAGGTTGTCTAACACATTATTCTTGACATTAGTCACCATTGTCCATGAGCTGTTCATCTATGACGTCACTAAAATAGGCTAATTTCCGCGATTTTTGCAAATAAATATAAATATCGTCATTTTTCTTCATATATTGCCTTTGGAAATATAGAGCGCAGGTCTGCTCAAGTACGGTTTAAACATATAATTTTGTTCATATAATTATACACATCATAGTTAAAAATGGTACTTGAGCAAACATCCGCATGATGTTTCCTAGTCGAAAGACACCCCAAAAAACCCCATTCATTTATCAAAATAAGACAATCATCGTGACGTTATTTTTACATTATGACGTCACTGGGTTGATAACCTTTTACATAAATGATTTCAATATGATTTTCACATCTTCAACCTTATTTTAAAAGCTCTCTATAGAACTTTAATTTGAGGAAGGGAGGGTGAGAAATGCATAAAACCGCATATAGTCCTTTGATAAAGTTTTGATTCTCTCCATGCTTGAACTTTATTAAATTATATTTCATGCATTGGCTCTTATAAGACACAGACACTTTTATTTTTGAGGTCACAATGCTGTAAACTACCCCCTTCATTCATTTTTAAGCGGGATACACAAATTCCTTGAACAAACTCTAAAATATTGTTTTATTACTTTCTAAAATATAGTAGAAAAAATTGTTTCATGTTAATTTAAGCACACAAAGAAAACTGTAATACAAAACAAACAATTTGCATTTAACACATAAAACTTTTGAAAAGCATAAAAAGATGTTCTTGTTTCTTTTACTTTTAATTGTTTCTGCTGGGTTCAATTTTAACATTAAATTTTATTTAGTACACGCTTTGAAACCATGTTTGATATGAGTTTAATAATAGGAGTATAAAATATCTATAATTATAAATCAAGACATTTTGCCAATAAACTAAAAACTGCTAACACCTTTGGGATTTCAACACGTGTGATATGATGTCCGTAAACTATAATTGAATTTTACCTGATAACTAGGGATGTCAATTTTACTCGGTTGGCTTAGTCGATTAATCGGGGGCTTTAGTCGAGCGATAGTCGAGTACTCGTTCATTTATTTGAAACTCTGTGTCCTTTTCAAATCAAATATTGCTACTATCATACATATTATCTTAAACTAAAAAAACCATTTAAAAACTCATGATAATATATACTAAATGCATTTGATTTAAAAAAAATTTAAAAATTGTGTCTTATCTAAATATCCGTTAGTAAATGACCTGGCTTTTTCTTTTTTTCTTGTGACGCTTACACATAATTGAGGTCCATATCATCTTAGGCAAATCAATTGTATGCCCTGTTCCCTGTTAATTATAAATAATTGTCCGTGCCTAATTAACTATAAAAGATGAATGATTATAAAAACAAACGCCTTCAGATAATTGTTGATATGATTAAATTTTGATTATACAAACATCTTATCCAATATATAACTGATTAGAAGAAATCAAAAGAGATCAATTACTGTATAAGCCGCTTAAATAAATACACCAGGGACACCAATGGAAAAGAGTGAACTTTACGGTCCAAACATGCTGAGAAAAGAAAACTGTTATTTTCATTCGTAGCCCAAAAACTGCCGCGTTTAGAAAAAATAAATGAAATGTTTTGATTTTTATTCATTTAATTACGAGTAATCGACTAAGAAAATTTTAGTCGATGATCGGTGTGACCGAGCGATAGTCGAGTACTCGAGTACTCGTTGACATCCCTACTGATAACTGATTATTGTAAAATTAATTAAATTAAAAACCTACTTTCATTTTCGATAAACCAGCCCGAAATAGCAAAAATGAGAGTAAGGTGGTGGACACGCTTTGGTGGATCCATGTCAAAGGGAGTTTGCATCAAAATACGTATACTTGCAATAAATTAATATTGAATGATTACGTAAAGAGTGAATATATTTACTGGGAACTTACTTACAGTATACATTGAAGTTAAGATTTGGCAAATGTAGAGTTAATGAAATAAGGCAATTCGTTTCTGGAATGCGCGATTTCAGTTTTGATGGATAGAACTCATTCGCTTGCGAAGCACGACCTCTGGTGAGAGAATGGGATAGAACTTTCTAGAACGGGGTAACCAAGAACGCGGGGTGTCTAATTAACATCATGGTGAAAAGTGTAACGAGTTCATCATGCATCGCGGGCAGATACCTTGGAATGGACATCTTTGGTTAATACAAAAAAGTTAATCAGTAAAATGGAACAATTTGATGCGATTTTAGTTTTGATGGAAATAACTTTCCAGAACGGGGTGCCCAGGAACGCGGGTTGACTAATTAAAGAGTCCGTGAAGTCATTTGTAAAGTGTCTTTTAAAACATTGGGTACAAAATAAGAAATGTAAAAAATCAAGTCCGAGCGCTGGATGTATTTTAATAAGCGAGTTATTGCATGAAATGTCGAAAGTGAGCCATTTCACACCTTTACGATAACGAAAATGGGCTCTACCGGAAGTGACGTCAACTAACATCATTGGCGCCATTCTCAATACAGAATTTGTTCAGAACGGTTGCGATTTTCTTCCCGTAATGGCCAGTAAAAGCAAAGGACGGATGTGTGTTGTAGCTGGTTGCAGCAAAAGACAATCGGACGGAGTTTCGGTGCATATTTTCCCGAAAGATGAGCGACAGCGAGCAGCTTGGGTTCGGTTCGTGAAGCTTACCAGGGCAGACTGGTCGGGTCCTTCGCAGTATACTGTGATTTGCAGCGACCATTTCAACGATGATTGCTACGAAGCCCGGTTTTCGTACATGAAGGACTTTGGTATACCTGTGAACAAGTGTTTGGTCAAGGGATCCGCGCCTTCCATATACCCAAAGCGGAAGAGGGATCAACTGAACGACGCATTTCTCCATTCTCCACAGCATGAGAACCCACCAGTACGGAAAGCCCATGCCAAGCGCGCAAAAAACATGGTAAATACCTGCCCTACATAACATTGCATCACTTTTAAATTAAGATTTTTTTACCAAATGAATGTTAGTGTTCACTATGTAAACGTGTAATTTTTTATCGCTCTTGTTTGGCGTAAAAATTTTGATATGCAACAATCAAAAACTTCGTAGAGACTCTCCGTTTGATAGTTTTATAATTGTTGAATTTTATGCATGAACACAGCCATACATTGACATAGAAGTGAGGTTAAACAGTTTCAAACACCTGCCCAGTATTATTTAGCCTACATCATATGTGTACCTTTTAGCTCATTGTTATTCATGTGTTGTTATTATTACTAGAACTTTTATTGCAAAAACATAAGCTACTTGAAGAATTTTTGTTTTATTATAATATGTGAAAGCATTTTATTTTTAACAATAACATAAATAATGTGATTGCGCTTGAAATAAAATATTTGCATTCTTATATTATAGATCCTCGCAGAGCTGTTGTGTGAAAATACTACAGAGCCTATAGAAGAAGAAGAAGACCCACATGAATGCACTGAGAGCCAGCAATCCCCAATTCAGGTATTGATGAAGGAGAATTTTAAAATTTGACTTTATTTATTTTTTCAAGTACCGGGTTATTGGAAAAGGCAAGTTCAACATCATATGACATGTTACTTATTTATATAAATTTCTGTTTTAGGAGGTGACAAGAACATCTATGGCTTGTCAGACAGAAGCACCCAAATCACGGACTGTGAAGATCCAAGTGTGTGCACACATCAAGGAGAAAGGTAAATACTTATGTCTTGTAGGAATTTAGTCAATTTGTTTACTTAATGTGCAATTCTTGATGACCCACTTTTTTGTTATAAATAACAAAACACGAAAGACTTAATTTAAAAAATCAATCTGTTGCTTCCTGAGTGTATTTCTTGCATGAAAAATATGAATTGTTACTAAACAGGCAGATTAATAACGTGAATTTTTTTTCAGGGACGCAAGTTAATCTCCAACCCCGAATGCGCAGCATTGGAGTCCAGTTCAATGGCAGAGATGACTTGCCTGCCCCACAGCCACCACTACCCCCACCAGTTCCTGTCCTGGATCTGTCAAGTGAGGGAGAATCAACAGACCAGACAGATGAAGCTGCCTCGCTGTATGAACCGTCAAGTGCCAGCTCAGATGACTCTCAGATACACGATATAAAGTTAGTAACTTTTGCAATCATTGAAGAATTAATGTGTATATAACAATGTAGTACTTGGACAATGTTATTATTTTAACTAATTTATTTTGAAATTATATGATCAATAAAAGAAATCATGTTATTGAACTGTTTCTGTACAAAAAATAAATCATTCTATTTATTGTGGATCAAATCCTATCAGGTGTAAAATAACAATCTTTTAATCCTCCTAATTTAAAACTTTGAAATGTTTCAGCAATGAAGAGCCCTGCAACCCACTGGAAGAAAGAAAGTTCATTGTATCCAAGTCTAAGCTGTTGGAGCTGTTCAACACCTGCAAGAGATGCCATAGACGTACCACAGCCAGTGTTCACCAGACAGTGGGGACAATGGTCAGAGTGGGTGCCGAGTGTGAGTTCTGTGGGTTTTCTTGGCAATGGACTAGTCAGCCCTCCCTCGGAAATATTCCAGCAGGAAACCTATCATTGTCTGCCAGCATCCTGTTCTCCGGAGCTCTTTCTGCCAAGGTTCTTCGAGTGTTGCAGTGTATGGGTGTGGCCACCATAACGAGGAGAACATTCTATTCCCACCAAGCTACTATATTGTTTCCTGCCATTGCTCGGGTATGGAGCAGACATCAGGAGATGTATGTCAGGCAGGCAGTGGACAGAGGGGAGCCCTTGGTTATTGGTGGAGATGGACGAGCGGATTCACCTGGTCACTGTGCCAAGTTTGGCTCATACAGCACCATTGATCTTGAAGAAGGAATAGTGATTGACATTCAGCTAGTTCAGGTATTGCATAATTGAAGTAAATGAAAATTTTTGACATGTACTAGTCTTCATGCATGTAACTTGTGATGTATGTTATTTATGTAAAAAAAAAATGATATTCTTTTCAAGTTTTGTTTGACTATTTTGTAGAGTAATGAGGTGAAGAACAGCATGGGCATGGAGAAAAGAGGGCTGGAGCGTGCTGTTGACTGGTTTCAGAACAACGACCTTGAGATAGGGACCATTGTAACTGACCGTCATCTGCAAATCCAGAAGTGGATCAGGGAAAATTTACCTGACACCACTCATTACTATGATGTGTGGCATGTTGCTAAAGGTATGTTTATCTTGAATGAAAGAAAGAAAGATGGATGGATGGATGTTCGTCATTTATAATCATCTTTGACACATTATATACATGCTTAGTTATTTGAAGATTGGGAAAAAAGTAATGAAAGTTGATTCTATAAATTCATTGTAGGTCTGAAGAAAAAAGTACTGGCTGTATCCAAACAAAGTGACTGTGGACAGCTCTCCAAGTGGACCAGAAGCCTGACCAATCACCTGTATTGGGTTGCAGCCTCTACGCCAGATGGAGATGGAGACTTGATGTGGGCAAAGTGGGAATCTGTTGAGAACCACATTCACAACAAGCATGAGGACCACAGCGACCTATTTCCATCTTGTGCCCATGACACACTTGAAGGTGACGAGCGAAAGAAGAAGTGGATTAAGCCAGGTAAGTTTACTTGCTAATCCTAATCGATGTACATTGACTTTGTTATTTATGATTTTGAAGTCCATATTTTGGTGTTTCCAACTTTGTTAAGACTGTGTATTTAAAGTGTCCGTGAAGTCAAAGTCCAAGTTTCTTTTAAATTGTAGAGAAATACTTGAAAGTCAATATCCCAAAATTTTACATTCGTATGACCCGCGATAAGAGGGATATTCCCGTTTAAAGTCAGCTATTTTCGCACCTGCTTAAAACCAATCAGAGCAACTTCCGGTTTTGCTATAAATAGCAAATTACTGGCGTGACGTCACGTAACATCAGTTTTGAAATGGCGACTGTAAACGATACCAGCGTTTCCTCGGCTTCCTCGTCCGATTTAGACTTGCACCTGTCATTTGAGGTATCATCGTTCGAAGGAGATCATGATGATCATCTGCAGAACATAGCCCCTTATCGGTTTGAGCCTGGGACAAGCGAGGACGAAGTAGACGACCAGCGCCTAGGAAATACAGACTGGTAAGACATATAGGCCGCCTATTGAATATTATTTCGCACCCTTATTTAAATTTTAGTTAAATTGTTGACGTTAGTTTATTTCAATATATCTTTACATAATAACATAATGCGGGAAAAAACCCCACAACACTTAAAAAATTGGCAAAACCCAGACGCGAGGCGAAACGTTATAACGAAAATTAATAGGACCCAAGCTGTGGAAAACATGGCCGATATAAGTTATGTGATATTTATTTCAATGGTAATATTAATTATTATATTAAGTTTTCATTAATTGTTTATTTCGTTAATTGCTTATTGATTTTTTTATTCATGGCGGAATGTGTAGGACGAGTTAACCATCGGGTAGATACTTTGGATCTGACAACTTTGGTTTAAAATGTGCTAATAAATATGCAAACACTACCGTTTTTTAATTTCATACATTTTTATACCATGACAGATTGGTAGTTAACCTTACACATTAATTTGTTAACAATGAACAGATTGTGTTCTACGTCAATATGAATAAATGATGTATGCATCAAACGGAGAAATTGATTGGGGGGGGGGGGGGGGTGGGTTTGGGCCCCCCCCCCCCCCCCCTTTTTTTTTTTAAAAATTCTTTTTTTTGTAATTCTTATTTGGAGAACTTAGAGATACAATGCACTAAATACTCACTCACTGGTTTGAATTAAAATAAAAAAGTTTTCCAGTCGGCTGCAACAAAAAGAATTAAGGCCAGGTACATGTATATATCATCATTCAGTTTAGATTTTTCATCCCTGCCCGCTCCTCTAAATATCCAGCCATGCAGTTGGTTTTTTATTTCAATTTTAAAGAATATGATAGGAAAGCAATTAAGAAAAGTTTCGGACACAGTATATACAAAAATAAACCAAAAAAATATAGTTCAACAACATTAAACATTGTATCATATTATTGTGTAAAGTGTTAATA
>WFKH01010931.1:36614170-36624672 GCA_016163765.1 Magallana hongkongensis
AAAGGTTGCAAGTACCATCCACTAATGCAATTGTAAATTTCACATTTTTTCCCCATACCATTAGTGGTTACGATTTTGACCGCTAATGATATAAATCTGAAGTTATATTATTAGCGGACGGTTAGGTTGTTCGTTAATGATAAAAATTATATCATTAGTGGTCAACATCCTGACCACTAATGCAACATTATATCATTAGTGGATGTTGTATCATTAGAGGTTGCTACAAAGCCCCATTAATGTGTAATCCTAAAAGTTCGAAGTCGCCTGGATATATTGGTAATGGGCAAAAAGCATTCTTAATGTCGACCTTAGCAATAGGAGCCCCTTGACCTAATGTGCTTACGGTATGGACAACAGTGTCAAAGGATGTATAAGTAATTGAAGTTAACTGTGGATCTATGTGGTCATTAATACTAGCGGATGGAGGGTAGGATAAGTGGGTTATCATACGCCACCCCCCATCTGCTTTTGGCACAACCCCTACAGGAGATACATGTAAATTAGGCATCGGTGGAGCTAAGTATGGCCCAGACATGCGACCTGCCGTAACCTCATTGTGTAAGTTGTCCAAAAGGACATCTTTATGGTCAGAAGCTGAAGACAAGTTTTTTTAGAAAACTGGAGCGCGTGGCCCTGAGTATTGCAATCTAAACCTATGTTTGAAACCATCTTGTAAAATTCCTGCAGAGACCCTGTCTGGATACTGACTTAAGTATTTGATTATGACACTATTGATTATGGGAGAATGGCCAAGGACCCTAATGTCTTGGGGGTTGGCGAGCATTTCTGGCCCATGGCTGGATTGTGCGTGGTTGGTGAGCTGAAATCTGGGGTCTGAATGTGGGGTGAAAACGGTTGCGTATTGAGTTGGGTGCTAGAAAGGAGCGGTTTGATGGACTCGGTGCTGGGTTAGCATTAGTACATGACATGGATGGATGGGTATTGTTGCATTTAAGGCACCTGTGTGCATACACACAATGAGACTTAAAACAATTTCCCTTAAGATTGGAATCAAAACATTTGGGTTGGGGGTTGTTGGCAGATTTGTATAAAGTAAGAGTCATGTATTAGAAGATGTAATTATAATCGAGGCGATTATCAAGTCTCCCAAACGAACGAGGCCATCACTGGGGGTAGGGATGACCCACATGGGTCAAACTTTACAGACAAAACAATTTATTACTTGATTATTTTTATTTCTGAAATTTCATGATGTTCCCCAAGGGTCACTTAATGTAAATCTGGTGAACCGACATGATCCATTGAACAAGAATATATATGATTTATTGGTGGGGATCTCAACTGTTTTGAAGATATTTGGGCACCTCCTGTTCAAATGGGGGTCAGGACCACCCAGGGCCCATGGCCTACATACCATTTGATTCCCCTTGACACAAAAAAACAAGAATATATACAGGTATATAGTTTAGGGGTGGAGATCTCAATTGTTTTCAAGATATTTAAGCACTTCCTGTTCGAGAGGGGTCAGAACCAACCCCGGGGCCCATGACCTACGTACCTATTGATGCCTCTTGACACAAGGAACAAGAATATATATGGTTTAAGGGTGGGGATCTCAACCGTTTTCAAGATATTTGGGCACTTCCTGTTTGAGGGGGGTCAGGACCAACCCCAGGGCCCATGACCTACATACCAATAGATACCCATTGACACAAGGAACAAGAATATATATGGTTTAGGGGTTGGGGTATCAACCGTTTTCAAGATATTTGGGCACTCCCTGTTCGAGGGGGGTCCTGACCACCCCCGGGCTCATGACTTACATACCATTTGATGCCCCTTGACACAAGGAACAAGAATATATATGGCTTAGGGGTCAGGTTCCTAACCGTTTTTAAGATATTTGGGCACTTCCTGTTCAAGGGGGGTCAGGACCACCCCCGGGACCCATGACCTACATACCATTTGGTGCCCCTTGACACAAGAAACAAGAACATATATGGTTAAGGGGTGGGGATGTCAACGGTTTTTGAGATATTAAGTAATTTCCCAAACCTGGGGGTTGGGGATGACCCCAGGGACCATATCTAATGTACTATATATATTGCCCATAACACTTCATATATGCATCTGAAGACCCCATGTCAATATCTTTCACGCTTTTCAAGTTATAACCATTTACAATATAGTTTATAATTTTTCCCCTAGGATTCAATGTTAGACCCCACCCCCATTTGACCACCAAAAATATGGTTGATCCACCACAAATTAAAAAAATTTAAAACAGGGTGCACAACTATATATGCAGGCCTATCATATCCTAGAGTTTTGTACAATTCTGTTCAGCCATCTCTGAGAAACGCGATGGACAAGTTCAGAGGCGAGAAAGACAAAAAAGAAGAAAAAGAAGAACCGTACAAAAACAATAAGTCTCCAAACTTCGACTTAATAACCAAAGCTCATTGTCTACTATGCCCCAATCTTGAGCAGGGTTGTGTGCCATTCTCAACCGAAATTGTTCGTCATAAGTTGCCCAACCGTTAGATTGTTGAGCCCTTCAGCGGATGACATGCATGTATTTGATGAGCTGTTGTGTCCTAAGTGGGTGAACTGCAACATTTCTGCTAACTAAAGATAAATCAAAAATGCATCTGACAATCTTTCGATTGACATAATCTTGTTTGACTGTTTGGGTTGTGCTATGATGTTGCCCTGTGAATCGATGGCCTGCTGATATGGTAGAGGTGTTGCCCAAAACTGTTGATGTGGGGGCTATCAAACCAACGGGAATAGGCATTAGGAGGGTGCAGGTTTGCGAGTGAATTGACAATTGTACAACAAGGGATTAGAAATGACATTTATGCCCCTATCAGCTTGGGCCCGGAGTTGTGGGGCCTGGAGTTGTGGGACTGCCTGTTAAGCATGGTCGTCATTATCATCATGTCCTGCTTAGGGGTTTATGCTCCAGTTGTGGGTTTACAGGGTTTGTTTTGGGCCTACGTGCGCGTGCTTTCGCTGGTTGGCGCTTGTCACGGATAGCCGCCCGTATTGTTTGTTTCCATGGTTTCGGCATCAAGATATTTATATACAATACAAAAAGGAGAAAATATTATTAACTTAAACTTAGAATTCTATGCTCTAAATTCTAAATATAAATCCGTACAACATAATTTGTCGGCCATGGAAAAGACCAGCAGTGAAATAAATCAATCAAAATCCACACAATCAGAAGAATTCGGTGGCCATCGGTAATAAACACGCGTTAATTTGATTAAATATCGAATAAATAAAATCAACAGAAGTATTCTCAAAACAATTTGAATATTATTTAGAGTATATTTTTTGAGAAATTTTGAAGGTGTCTTACCGGTCTTAAGAAGAATCGAGAAAGGAAGCGTGAAGCGCATACTATATTAGAAGTGAATATGTTCGACCGGGGGAAATCCGGAAAAACATCAATACTATGAATGGGTCCTTGGATTTGCATGCCCTAGACAAGCAAGGATATGCGGTAAATATCTATTAATTTATATCAACTACAGTTTATCAAAACTACAAATAAATAGAGTTTATTATCGTAAACAAGACTTTATTATTGTAGTATATTTTTGTGTGGGGATAGAACACTCCATAATATATATATATATATATATATATAGGTGTATATATATATATATATATATATATATATATATATATATATATATTTACAAGTTTAGCACTCTGCCCGAAATCTCTTCCATTCAAATTAGAAAAGTTTTGAAAATCTGTAAAATTAACAATTCAAATGGATTAACTTGTATCTATCCGGATAACAAATCATTATTATATTTGATTTGCTAATATCATTTATTTTATCAAATTGAAAATATATCAGCATTACATTTTTAATGATTATGAATGGATTATCAATCAAACGTTTAACTTTCAACATTGTTACCATAAGTACGATTTTTTAAAATCAATTATAGCATGTTAGAATCTATCAAAAATATCTTTAATTTGTCATTTTAAGTTAATTTTATTTTTAAAAAAATATCATATGCTGTTATCAGAGAGACTGCGGACATTTCGTATGCTTTCCATTCGTCAGATATGCTTAAGCATGTCGAATTAACAATTTTACCAACGTATAATTGTTTTTATGCATCATTAAAGAATTCAAATTACAAACTAAGCCACAAGAACGATAGGTGTTAAATCGTTTATTACTAATAACAAAGGATTGGATGACCAGCATCCTGTGGAATGTTTGTGGTGGGTCAATGCTCTTTTATAATGTGAGTAAACGTTTGAGACTTATAAATAACTTCATTGCATGTTGAAATGTTAATGACTGAAAACAGCGGTTTTTGTGCAAAAAGGTCAAAATATTAGTAAAGTGATAAAATTTTGAACGTTTTATTTATAATTATTTTAATCTTATTCATTTCAAATAGAATTAATTTGTATTTGATGCAATAGTTCATTCATATAAAAAAAATATGATAGAGTGAAAATGAAATGTGGTTATAACGAACAATATTCAGAATCAAAAGTCCAAAGAAAAAATGCAAAACAGGAGCAGAGCAAACACGGAAAGTGATTCATCTGTAAGTTACACTTTAAGTGCAGAAAGGTCAAGTTAAATACATCATAGTCCCAAAAGAAGCATATAGATCCCCAATTTATTTTTGTTACGAATTTTGGTTAAGCTGTGTGTGTGGATTTTTAAAAGTACTTTAGTAAAAAAACAACTTCAAGACTTTTGATCGCATGATCCATCCTTAATCGCGTAATGATCTTACTTAGAACATAACCCACTTTTTCATTCGCTGATCAACAGTTCTAAGCCAATCAAATATTATCTCTCTTTTGTTTACTGCTCTCGACGTTGTCTATCGAAAATGTGTCGTCGATGTGCACTTTGAGAAATTCTTAACGATTTAAAAAATCACGATGTAGTATTGTTAGCGACAGCTGATTGGATGAAAAAGTGGATTATGTTCTAAATGTTTTTATAATGAAAATTAATAATTCGTATTTGCCTGTTTATATGCAGTAGAATGTTTCGTGTTCATTTTGATGTGCTGTTGAGCCTGTAGGTTCCACTGTTGAAATAAGTGTCAAATATTTTTTCTATACATAGCAATACATGCCAATCCAATAAGTCCAGAGAAGAAGGTAGCCCTTGTTAGACTACATAATTACGCCAAACAAAAGGCCGTTAATCATCCATACTCCGGAAATCAGGTAAAAGAAATACTCTGGAATCTTCCAGAACCCTTCCTGATCCCAGGCGTTAAATTCAACGGATCTAACATGGAGAAAAAAAACTAAGAAAAGCAGCGGTCAGCACTACCACGATCATGTTCAGGATCAGAAGGATGTGCGCAGGTGTCACTCCGCGCAGAACTTCCCCGCGATCACGAGAAGGCCTTCCGCTAATCTCCCATTGTTTTATACGACAGAAATATCGTCTAAATGTAATCGATGACGTCCGAAGTCACGAGGCTGTTAGCTTTGTATCCGACGGCTACATGAACCTTGAAATAAAAATTAAATAAGATTTTTAATATTAATAAAAATAAACATACACACAAAACTCACGCGTTACTTTAGTTTTGTGCATTTATTTATATCTTTTTTAAATCTTCAGCATAAAAAATGTCGACGTTATTTCCGCAGGAACTAAGAGCCCACCCAGTTGTGAGGTAGCCACCGAAATTATCTGCAATGTCAGGATATTTCGAAGAGCCAGATCAATCCATCAACTACAACGAATCGACGGTGATTAAGAATTGTATTAATGACAGACTGGTGTCTTTTATTTGAATGTACAGTATTACCTGTAATCCAAGATCATACGGAGCGGTTCGATCGTTGTATACACGCAGGATGATCCTCTGCTATTCCTTCAACTTAATTGTAAATGAATGACATACAAGTAGGTCTGCCAATCAGTCTCATATCTACACCTTTAATACATGATGCAATATTCACCACAATTTCTCAGATTTTCAAAAACTTTTATTTCTAGGTTGTTAATCGTCTTTATAATTTAAAAATGAAGTTTGACAGCTGTGGAAATACTGTTGCATAGTGACATCTCCTTTCATTCTTTAGTCGAGATAGATCAAAATTTTCCTGAGGCAAGAAATACATGTATAGCGCAAAAAGGAAAGCTTTAGTCAATAAAACATCTATACGATTTGATTTAACGATCAATATAGGAAATAATTTAATTAAGTAAACATAAATCACAAAACAACACCAATTTCCGTTTCAGTGCCACCTCGTGGACAAATCAAAGAGTATCCTGGAATTCTCTGAATAACTCTTTCATTATTTGACTCGTTCTAATATGTTTTATGGTTTCACCATTGGGGCGAGCGCAGCAGGAATTACACATAGTTTGCATCATGGTCAACTATGTGATATTTTGACCATTATCAATTAACTTCAGATAATTTTTCAGAGAGAGAGAGAGAGAGAGAGAGAAATAATAAGTTTAAAAAAATTTATCAAAATACATTCCATAGACTTGCTCAACCCTAAAACCGTCCTTAACTTTTGGAGAGAATTAATCAGTCTGTAATATGTAATTTGTGTTTAATTTGAACAAATCTGTAAACGGTAAATATTATTTTTCTTTTGTTCCTTGTTCTTATCTGAATTTTATTTTTTTTTTCTCCTGGTTCATAAATTTTGTTTTCTAATTTGCTTGTTTTTGCATGTTAAATATACGTTGTATCCATGCCCCCCCCCCCCCCTTACCTTGTTTCCCATTTTCCAATTTAATGGCTTGACCATTTGAATATCTACATTGATTATTTAACTGTTTAAATTTTCTATATTCCTTTTTATTTATAACAAAATGACTATATGTTTTAGTTTCCTCCCTACTTATACTTACTGTCTGTATGCAAAATTAGCTTGGATCGATATGACAGTAAACTATAGAACTTGTGTGAATATATATCATCCATCTATCAAAGCCAAAAAAAATTAAAATTAAAAAATAATCATCTGAGGGATCGCAGTTTACACTGAAATAACGAGTACACGCAGTACAGATGTTTGATCCACCTCTAAATTTATCGCGGGAAATAAAGCGCGAGATCACTGTGACGTCATACATAAAATTTCAATTGCTTTGTTTACGTATCTCGACACAATACGAAGGAATGGAAACGTGTAGAAAATCTCTTGATTAATTATCACAAAAGCTTGTGCGATACTTAAAACGTGTCTTCAATTTTCAATGAACCGTAAATTACGAGTTAAATTTCAGCCATTTTTGGCATGGCACTACGGGAGCTAGAAGGCATTTGGTTTAATTTGAACATATTGTATTTTTGAACCAAGCGGAGTGGACATAAATTCCAAGACTTATATTGCTGAATCCCTTTAAGTATATGGACAACAAATTGTATACGTGCATAAAAGACGGTTAGAAGTAAAAAAAAAAAATACAGATGTAATGTGCAAAAAGTACCAGTGTTCATTTACGAGTCTCGTACGATATTACTAAGTGAACTGTCACCCCAGAGCGCAAGAGAATACATTCTTCAATCAAATATATATGTATAACGTAACTTTAAAGTGTGCAAATAAAGCTTTGAGTATATTTTACTGTACAAAGAAATTGAAAAAAAATTGTAAATCCTTCGCTGTCTTCTTGTCATTCTTTCATCAGGTATAAAATTACACCTTATTAATCCATGGTGATATGTTGATTGTTTCTACACGTTAATAATACGTTTGTGTTTCACTTGCGTACTGTAAATTCCTAATTAAACGCGAGGAATTAATATCCGCGTAAAATCGCGAGAAGGACATCTCGCGGATTTTAAAATCTCGCTTTAATTTTTTGGACAGATTTAAACTATTTGGAATTATGATGAAAATTTGGCGTTCGCGATTTTATATTCTCGCGATTTGATGCTAAACCGTTGAATCGCGGAATTAAGTACTCGCGTAAAATAAGGAATCTACAGTAATCGTTATTAAAGAAATAAAGTACGAGTTTTCGTGAATGTTGCAGAATAACCTCCTCGGTCTCGAAATGTTGTTTTATTCTGAAACATTCACGATAACAAGAACTTTATTTCTATTCTACTAACAGCTCCGACTATCAGCTGATCGGTTTATCTATAGAGAGAGGAAGTATGTCATATTTTCAAGCGAGATGAATCTGATTAGTTGAGACGGTTGTTCCGCGTAACCCCAAAGGTTTTGTTAGTAATGGCTGCTTCGGAATGCGTATCGGAAACGTTTTGTTCAAGTAAGAACCCAACCTATTCCTGTGTATTTGATATAAAGAATTTACGCGCATGCTAGTGGAACGTGTCTGACTCCCGTGTAATTTCCAGAGCACATAGTGAAAAAGGTACATAATTTACGGGTTTTTTTTTTACTTTACCCAAACCCCATGTGCTTGATCGTTGTTGACAATAACACATTGAATCTTTTATGTTGTCATTCTTTTGGTTTGTGTTCTAGCACAAAAAATCTTTGATTATGGGGTGCACATACTACGAATTAAGTCTAATGTTAGACATTCGTTTTAGCTCTATGTTAATGTATTTACACATGTGCATGCCATGCCACATGGTATATACACTGTGCATAGTTTTGGATAGTATATAAATAATGGCAACACTGATTTAAATGAAGTAAATACTTTTAAATACTTTTGTAAACTTTCAAATTAATAATTTCATTAAAACAGATTAATAACACTTTACATATTTACTTCTCAGTCAATGTTGTAAATATATTTCTTGAAAAGTTAACAAATAATTTAAATTCAGAAAGGATTAAATAAATTATAACAGGTTCTCTTCATTTCCCCCCCCCCCCCCCCCGGAACAGTGTACACATTAATGTGTACTTGGCCCTCCCCAGCCACATGGAATGTTGAGCCGCAGAAAAGAGAACCACCACCAAGCATAGTACTCTCAGAAACTTCCCTTACAGCTACAGATGAGGTGGATGATGATGATGGAGGGGCTGGATACGTCATATTGCGTTGGCTTACCACACCAGTCGCAACTCGCTGAAGTGTTTCGCTATATTGGCGGCGCTGAGAAACGGAGGGTGCATTTACGTAACTTTGGATGCTTTTCTCATTCCGGTGGCCTGTTACCGACATGATCCCAAGAGAGCTTACCCCAGAATGGGCTAACACAGTAGCTGTGGTGGCTCGAACACAGTGATTTGTGTAAGTCAAAGACAATCCAGCAACTTTGGAAATGTTTGACATCATATATCCCATGGGAGCATTCACATACCACACATCATAGGCTGGCTCAAAACTTGTCAATGGACGCTGGAAGAATGCATTGTTTTTTGGATTACGCTTTGACAAGTATAATTTTAATGATTTCACTGGACATAAATCGGATTCAGGCAATGCGTAGAGTCGTGTCTCTTTAACAGATTCTCGAGAGTCAACCCCATGATGCGTTTTGTCCGCCTCGTTGTATGACATTGTGAAGTACTCTGCCAATAACGTCTTTGTGAAGGAGAAATGACTTGGGAGTTAATTCACGCAGACCTTCCCTTCCTCTTCTACAAAAATGAAGCGTGATCTCAAACCAGACCTTCCTTACAAGTGAAGTGGGATTGGTGATTGACAAAACCCCAGAGGAGTACATTTTCTCCAAATCTCCATTAGAGATTGGTGGATGGTATTTTGTTTTGTCGGCCCCTTCCCGCTTAAGGGGTTTTACTATTCCTATTAGAACATGATTTGAAGACATGAATTCTTTATCTTTCATGATGTTGATGGTGCGGGAATAAGGGGGGCTTGTAAGATGTCGATTGATACCGGCTCTTATGGACACCAAAGCAGATTTCGAATATTGTTTTCCGTTTTTCGTAAGTGCCTCAGCATAGAAGCAACGTAGCTCCTTCGCCAGATCATCAGAAGAAAGCTCCTCAAAATTCATTGATTTTTTTTTTCTGGGAAAGCCAGTCTAAATGTATGAAAAAGAAATCGTAATGAAAGTAATATGAAATTATTATAAAAATAACATACATTTTTAATCAGTTATTTATTTAGTTTGTTGTTTTTGGTTTTTTTTTATTCATTCAAACTGGACTTGAATTTAATAGTTCACATTTTGTTCATTTTTAGGAGGGAGAGGGTTATTTGAGTTGTGTACAATAAGGCATTGCACATGTTAATAAGAAGTGGGTTACAATAGTTTTACTGCTGGGGAGGGTGGGTGATGAGTGGGAAAAAAAGTTTGTTGTGTTGTTATTTATATTTTCGAATGAAGAATGGGTTTTAAGACATGTAGTAATTTGTTTAATATACAGTATAATTGGATGTGTTTGATATGTATTGTGTACTGTAAAATTGGATATGGTACCTTTGAAGAGCTTTACAGCCCATGTTGTCTGTTTAACAGTTGTCGCTTCCATGCGGGCATTTTCTAGCTCTCGCAAATTCTCCTCACTGCTAGTAGCAAACCTTTCTGTTTGAGTGGATTCAGTGGGGATATCATCCATTTCATCAGACAGTAACAACTGAAGCTGCTGCTCAGCAT
>WFKH01010931.1:36675635-36691892 GCA_016163765.1 Magallana hongkongensis
GGGGGGGGGGGGGCGCGCCCGGCGCGCCGGCGCTGGATCCGCCACTGACATTGAGATCAATGCATCAATGACGGTGAATATTTGTGTTGAATTAACTGAGTACAGAGAAGAATGAACCGCTTAATTTATTTATTTAGTTGCATCAACAATTGTGGAGAGCTTCAACCGGTTACAGACATAACCGCCAGTTCACTCTCAGACAGCCAGAAGACGGCCATCGCTGAAAACTTCGGCGACTACCTCAGAACTGGGTGGGCCTTCGGTTCATGCGGAAATGACGTCGTCATTTTTTACGCCGAGGATTTGAACAAGGTATATTGCACTATAGTGGTATTGTTGTTGTACTTTGTGAATAATCTAAGAGTCTTATTTATTTATTATTTCAAGGTCCATGTGGCCGTGGGATACAAAGCAAACAGTCTCGTCACCTCTGACGTCATCGATTACATTAAGACGACATTTGTATTGTATGAAAACAACGGGAGATTGGCGGAAGGCCTTCTGGTGATCGCGGAGAAGCTGCGCACAACTCTGCGCGGAGTGACGCCTGCGCACATCCTTCTGATCCTGAACATGATTGTGGTAGTTTTGACAGCCGCTTTTCTAATTTTCTTCCTTCATCTTCGATCCGTCGAATTCAAAGTCTGGGGTCGGGAAGGATTTTGGAAGATTCCGGAGTATTTCTTCTACCTGATTTCCGGAGTATTGATGATCAACGGTCTTTTGTTTGGCGTAATTTACATGTCTAACAAAGCGCCATATTGGGCCACCTTCTTCTCTGGAATTATTGGATTTGCGTGTATTGTTATGTACATATTCGAAGAAAAAATATTTGACACTTATTCCAACAGTGGATCCTACACGCTCAACATCACATCATAATGAACACGAAACATTCTAATGCACATAAACAGACAAACACAATTTATTAATTTTCATTATAAAAACATATATAACCCGATGCATGGTAATTTTATGACCACTTTCTATACTCGTATAACTTGATATGACCTTCGACCTTTTATTATTATCGACCATAATATTATGTCTGTATAAATTAAAAAACCTAGACTAACTGTACATGCAGTATTTATCTCAATCAGTCCAATAATATTTTTATATATTAATAAAAGCATGTTATTGTTACAACGTTAATTCTGGTAAGACACCTTTATTGTCATTTTGTCCATATTACTGTTCTTTTTTAATTTTTCATTATTTTATTTTGTTTACTTGCACCATGAATTTTAAAACCCGTCTGAATAGGTACATGTTCACATGCATAATTAATATAATTTTTGTATTCTTCTAATATAATGATTTTTAGGAAACTTATTTGATGACTTACTAGAATTTCTTACCTTGCTATGGAATGTAATTACTAGTATTTCGTGGTGGTCAATATTCGTGTTTGGTAGGCAATAAAACCCAACTAACTCGTGGGGAATTATTTTGGAGAGTAACCGCTCGGTAAAAATAGATAAATGTTTGTGATAAAAGTTTGTAGGGGATGTGAGTTCGCGGGGTACATTGAACCACCACAAACATTCCACTGTATGTAAACTATAGATGTTTGTAATTCGATTTACAGAGATTGCTGGTCATCCAATACTTTGTTATGAGTATAAAATAATTTAATACCTATTATTCTTGTGGTTGAGTCCATTAGTCTTTAATGTTGCATGACAACAATTTACGTTGGTAAAATTGCGTATTCAAGCTTATGGAGACTGACTGGTCAACAATTTAACCATCAGATCTACCTAAAACTTCAGATATGATTTGTTAAGCTATAAATGATTATTTAGTAAAGTATATTTAAACTTTAATGGGCATTTTCCTATATTTTTTATAGAGCTCTTCTCCCAAAGGAGATCAATTCAGTATAAAAATGGCCACGGCCATTGAGCCATCTTAAAAGGTATCACATCGTTAATCGACTTCTCAAATTATGTTTTCCTTGACTGAATTTTTACATTTTCCTTTACTCAGTTTTAAAAAAAATTGTACCACTAAAAGGATATTCCATGTATTTTGTTAGATGATGATCATTTTTCATAGAAACTACTTCTTTCAAGGCACGTGCAGCAGCGTCCTTGGGAGTATGCAGTCTGTTTATAATCAAACGGAAAACACGTAATTTCAATAGTTGACCTGTTAAGAGCTAGATATTTTGAGAATATGCTGCATCGTGTGCCCCCCCCCCCTTTTTTTTGGTGTTAGCTGATGACATAGGTAACACATAACAATTTCTCTGAATATTTTGTCAAGAGAAATACAAACAAAGAATTTTCCCCCTCTATAGTGTTATAGTGAAAACAATTATCGGTGTGATACAATGTACCGTAAGCATATATGACGAATGAAACACACGAATGCCTGAAGTCTCTCCGAAACGGCATATGATAGTTTTAGCTCACCTGAGTTGAAAGCTCAAGTGAGCTTTTCTGATCACATTTTGTCTGTCGTCCGTCTGTCTGTCCGTCTGTCTGTAAACTTTTCACACTCTTCTCCAGAACCACTGGGCCAATTTCAACCAAACTTGGCACAAAGCACTCTTAGGCAAAGGGGATTCGAAATTGTGAAAATTAAGGACCACACCTTTTTACAAGGGGAGATCATTAGAAATTATTGAAAAATTTCGTGAAATTTCAAAAATCTTCTCAAGAACCATTTGGTCAGGAAAACTGAAACTTATGTGGAAGCATCCTCAGGTAGTGTAAATTCAAGTTGTGAAAATCATGACCCCTGGGGGTAGGGTGGGGCCCGATGGGGGTTGAAATTTACATAGGAATATATAGAGTAAATCTTTAAAAATCTTCTTCTCAGGAACCATTTGGCCAGGAAAGCTGAAACGTATGGGGAAGCACCCTCTGGTAGTGCATATTTAAAGTTGTGAAAATCATGACCCCCGGGGGTAGGGTGGGACCACAATTGGGGGTTATTTTTTACATAGAAATATATAGAGTAAATCTTTAAAAATCTTCTTCTCAGAAACCAATCAGCCAGGAAAGCTTAAACTTATGTGGAAGCATCCTCAGGTAGTGTAGATTTAAAGCTGTGAATATCATGACCCCTGGGGTAGGGTGGGGCCACAATGGGGGTCGAATTTTTACATAGGAATATGTAGAGTAAATCTTTAAAAATCTTCTTCTCAGGAACCATTTGGCCAGGAAAGCTGAAACTTGTGTGGAAGTGTCCTTAGGTAGTGTAGATTCAAAGCTGTGAATATCATAACCCCTTGGGTAGGGTGGGGCCCCAATAGGGGTCGAAATTTTACATAGGAATATGTAGAGTAGATCTTTAAAACTCTTCAAATCTTCTTCTCAGAAACCAATCAGCCAGAAAAGCTAAAACTTGTGTGGAAGCATCTTCAGGTAGGGTAAATTCAAATGTGTTCAGATCCCCGGGGGTAGGATGGGGTCACAACGGGGTCACAACGGGGGGGGGGGACAAATTTTCATATAGGAATTTATAGAGAAAAATCTTCTTCTAAAAAAACATTTGTTTAGAAAAGCTGTTACGTTAGCGGAAGCAACTTCAGATAGTGAAGATTCAAATAGTTACGTTAAAATCAGAATTTTGAGGAGTGGAAATGTTATCATATATGGTTTTACTTAAGGTTATGATCCATACCCCACTACATAAATAAAATACCTACAGAATTTTTTCAAATTTCTCAAACATGTATTTGGGGATATATCCTTATCAAATTTTACCCAGTTAACTGGTCCATCGGTATTATAATAGCTAGGGCCGTTGCTAAAAATAGAACCAATTACGGAAAATGGTGCTTTTTTCATACATTAAGAATATTAGCCTAAGCCTGAAATTTGACTTTCAGAAAATCATTTTTGACTGATATCCTATGTAAAATGAACGAATTTATTTTTTAAAACAAATACTTTAATGTAACACGTGCTTATTTATTAAAAAATAGATAAATTTGTTTACAAATGAGATAAAATTAAACAAAATTTCAAAGAGAATTTAATCTTTTATAATTTTATTTACCTACAGAATTCTCTGAAATATTGATAATGTTTACCCCTTACGGCCCTTCATCAAAAGAAAATAAAATTACCCAAAGCACCGGCCTTTTTAGGATCACAATTGGCGTATTTTTGGTAAAATTCATTAAAATATATATTTTGAAAAAAGTTCCGTAAAAATAAAATTTTGCATAGTTTTATCATTTCTTCTCTCTGAAAAGTATATTTAGCTTTTTGTTAAATAGGAAACATTATTTGAACAAACCGTTGATCAATCTGTATTATATAAATCGCAAAAGATGGGGTTTTTTGAATATCGGTAAGTATTATGGATCGAGATCGGTATTTAGAAATTGCAGTCACATACGCGGAAAACGCTAATTACCTGATATGCTTTCAAGACAAAACCTATATTCAACTATTTTTACTGGTTTTAAAGACTGTTCTAAAAAATAAAGTAATTTTTCTTCAACGTATAATTTTAATTCTAAAAATTTTAGGGAAAATATATTTATGTTCGTTGCTAAGCGTATAGAGTAAAGATCGGGCACGGGCAAGACGTAATAACGCGTGAATTACGTCATACGTTGTTTTGTGACGTATGGACAATTACCTTAAATGCAAGCATTTTGACATATATTGCTGATTCTTTAAAATCGTTTAGACTCTGGCCCCTGGACGATTCTTGGGGTTCAGAGTTTGATGTATGTTTATATCCCATATATAAACAATTGTTTAGGATCTTTTTGAGAACTGCAATGCTCAACATGTGATATGACTATAAAATCATCCTGTTAGAAAAGGGACTTCATTATAAACATAAGAATATTCAGGGGGAAAATAAATTATTATTTATACAGGATCGACATGTATTATACCACATTGTCCAAATATTTTGTATTGTGTGTCCATTAAGCTGATTTTATCGTGCCTATTTTGCTCAGGTGAGCGATGTGGCACATGGGCCTCTTGTTTAACATCTTCCTAAAATGATAAATTGAAAATATATTTTGATAGGTCTAAGATGTTATAATTGATTTTAAATTTTCTTAGTACTTTAAGAACTACGAGAAAAGATCTCGTTATTACGAGTTAATTATCTCCTTATCACAAGAAAAGATCTTGTTATTACGAATAAAGATCTCGTTTTTACGAGAAAAGATCTATATAAATAGTGCGTTCTATTGTTCTACTCTCTCTTTATGTAAAATAGATGTACAATGTACATAAGAAATTCATTAAATCAGTGAAAGAAATTTTAGAAGAAGGAGCAAAGCAGTTTGATTAATAAATTAATTAACCAATTTATTAATATGAAGGATAATTTGTTTTCAGACTCCAAAAGGTTAAAGCTGCATGGTCCGATTTTTTGGCTATTACAGTATCAAATAATTTTCCATAAAAACCAATTATCTTAGAAAGTTATAGACTTTCGCTTATTTGCACCAGCAGAATCGATCTCCTTCCAAAGTTATAAATATTCAAAGTAAATAATTTCATTATGGGGCATACAACAAAAAGGCATCATAGGAAAGTTTAGGAAAGGGAACCGTTTGATTTCGTCCCCCGAATGTTTGGATTTATTCAACCCGGATGATATGCACTGATTGTACACAAAACAAACTTCAGAAATAACAGTAAACAGCATGTACACTGACAGGTTTATTTTTGATTTGCTAGAACACTGCCCATATTTAGACTCTATTAAAAGCGATGTCAAAGTCGTAATACAATCATCCCCGCGTCTATGTCACGGGCGAATTTTAATATGGGTCGAAATAACGCGATACCCTTTTTACGAGGGTCAATAAAAAATACGAAGACAATGTGGCTGTCTAACATATGTTTTTCATTAAAGTCATAACTAACAGATTAATTTATGCAACAATACTTATTTTATTGATATACGAAGTTTCATTCCATTTGATGAAAAGGTATTTTTGTTATCCGATTTTAAAATCAACATGTTTTGTCACCACGGCGCACGGTGACGTTGAAAACATGACGTCAAGATGACACACGCACAGTTAATAGAAATATGCCATCTTTATATCATCTTTTGTGCTTTTCACCATACGATTTTAATCGGCACTATATCACTTGACATCTAATTTGTTCACATTTGTTCAAAAATCATAAGTTAGTTCCTCTAAGTGTTCTTACATTGTATTTTTTTATAGCACGTCTCTTCGTTTACAGTAAGAAAATTCGTGAATGTCAGATGACGTTGTTTATTTTTTGATCAAATATTTACAGATATTCTACTCTCTTTCGTACTGTTTGATGTTCAAAATACATTTACCACAACCCCCACAAAATGTGCTAGAGTTAAACACAAATGTGCAAATAATTTTTGACTTATTTTTTCCCACCACTGAGCATTTCCAGTTTTTATCGGCTTTTTCCCGAGCTAGATCCATACTGTTTGTACTTCTCGTTGCGCCGTGACGTCCGGCGACGTCAATGTTTTTAGCCGATTTTAAAGAGGACTATTTGTCTTTAGTCACTGATATCTGTTCAACAAATCTATATATCCCGTCATTATTTGGTACAAAAAATATTATGAATATTTTAGGTTTTAATATTAGCTGGTTTTAAGCCCAATTTATGGGGATATTACTTTCAACATACTTTCAACATAATATGGTTTATTGTAGCTGCAGGTCTGTAGCTCCCAGGTGCGTAGCCAGAAAAGAAAATGAAGTGTACGCATAAAAACGGTAGGGGGTCTGGGGGCCGCCGTGACCAAATTTTTAAGTCAATTTCCTGCAAAAGAAATCATGCTACATCCCTTTTCTCTAGCAAATACGTAGCACTGAAAACTTTTCCCAGTTTGAGATGAAACAACAAAGGAGTCATTTAAATACTAGTATCGTTATCATCGGAGAATATTTTCAAAATATATTATATTATATAGCTCTTTAGAGCATATGGTGTTGTAAATGTTGCAAGGAATCCCGAGAAAGATGAGAATTTTTTAATTCTCTACATTGGTAATATCAGTAAAAGAAGATATTTATACAATTATCTAAATTTTTTAACATAATTTTAAGTTTTACCTCAGCGGAAATTTAAAATCTTGTATAGTCATATCCTCTTAGCAACTTATTTTTTTTATTTTAGAATACATAGTTCCCTTAGCTCATCGAATTGATGGTCTGGATAAACAGGATACCACGGATTAACTGCTGCAGTTTATTTCTACTATACTTTCTTTCTCTTAAATTTTGGATAATTTTTTTTTGGCAATGATTTAATAAAAGACTTTAAATTTGACTGCACTTACTTGCTGAATATAGATTTGAATTGGAACAATATTAAAGACCCAAAATAATTTGAAACAGGTAGTGCTGGATGGTAAATTCTTTTTTCTCCAAATAATCTCTCTCTCTCTCTCTCTCTCTCTCTCTTTTCTTTTCTTTTTTTATTTTTTTTTTTTGAGAATGATGTGTACGCACTTGCGTACTTGCGTATAGGCAGCTACGCGCCTGGCTCCTGGTCTGAAAAAAATCGGATGGACGACCTGGGAGCTACAGTGCCGCCCATTGAAAAAATTGTGTATTTATTGCACAGAAAAAACTGCGCTAGTTTTGGACTGATTAACCTTATTTATACGCAAATTCTGTTAAAACAATTAGTACCAATGAATTCTTCATGCAATTTACTACTGATATCGTTTCTTTACTTGGCTAGGATAGTTTAAACACCATCACCAGCCCCGTAAATTGAATTGGTGCTGTTTGTTTACATGTAAAAATGGCGACTCTCGATCTCGATGTAAATTTAACATAGTTACTTGATTTTCCGAGGTCGGTAGCGGGTTTCGGAGAAAGTCTGTAGCTCCCAGGTCGTCCATCCGATTTTTTTCAGACCAGGAGCTACAGACCTGCAGCTAGGTTTATTGTTGACAGAACACAAAGTTTGACAGGGCGCCGTGACCTCATTTTTGCAGGATTAGATTCTGAATAATTCTTAGAAATAAAGGAATATATGAACTTGATTTCAAATTGTTTGAAACAATTGCTAAATTATGTAGATACTAAATTTAGTAATAATATGACGTTAAATAACATAGCTATGGCAAATGTCTTCGTATTTTTTTATTGACCCTCGTTTTTCGTTTGTTTTGTTAAAAAAATTTGTACATCTTTTTTTCATTGAAATATGGCTTGATTGACCGGGAAAACTACTGCAATGTTTATTATTATACACATACTTACAATAACCATCGTTAAAAGGCGTACAAAAAATTTGATATAACATCGGACCAAGCAGCTTTAATATACAAATTTGAAAACAATTATTTTCAATAAAGGTTGTGTATGAATATATAAGACACAATCTGGGGTATATCCCGTATATCCATGATTGAAAGTATATACTGTGGTTTCATCAATATTTGTTGAATACCAATTTGCGTGGATTTCGTTGTTAAGTTGATCCACGAAATTAAATGTTCAAAGAAGTGCAATTTGTGTAAACATTTTGTATTGATAGGGTCATTGGCCACGAATTTTCGTATCCTTGAAACTGTGATTTTCACTTTATCCACGAAAACCACAGTAGTCATCTGTAACCAATAGAATTGTGTTTTTATGACTAAAACTACCTGGCATTTACTTCGGAGTGGGATTGTAATATACGTTGAAAAGTAAAATTACATTGCAATTAACAAATGAATACTTAATGAGGAAAATATGAAATATTAGGGCCAAAACTCAGGAAGGAAGCATGAGTGACTGAGTACCCCATGAAGTTTGAAATTATGCCATTGTAATACAAAGTATAAACATGAAATTACGCACATATTGTAATTTAAAAGATAAAAGAAACAACGAAGAACGTATGTATACTATCTAGAGTATAAGAGACAGGGTTACGTGTACATGTAAACAACATTTGCATAGAATCTATAGCAAAATTTTACTAATTTACATAGATGTTCCAGACTCTTAACAATGAAATAAAGAAATGAATGAAACTTTACAATGGATTTCGGAATTATTTAAGCTGATGCATATGGTAATTCAAGTTTGCGTGTTGTCAAAGTCACTGTGAATGAAGCATGAATGGTTGGGCGTGTTGAATCGAAGAATCGGGACCTATCCGGAAGGAGTGACCGGAATCCATACCACTTTCTGTGTGTCCCGCACAATGTAGAAGTTGTTTGAGCATTTCAAGGAATCGGGATCTGGTCAGAGCGTTACCGTTTTCCATGATGAACAAAGGGTCGTTATGTTTGCAAGCAAAGGTTGAATTTCTCGTGGATAGATATGTTTCAAGGTAAGAACTGCATGGTTATCATGCATAGCGAGATCGCTGAAACACAGGTTGCATTCGGGGTCAAATGATGATTTGCAGGTGAACTCCGCACATCTGAGGAATCCAAAGAAGGCCACTACGCACACTGTAGACATCAGTATATCGGAATAATGTGTAAAGATTCATTGGTGAAGTGATGTTACCATGTCGTATACAATTTTGGTGGTGGTAGGTTTTCTACTAGGTCGGTGAGACTTTTGTTGCGGTTTAATTACGTTAAGGTACTTCACTACACCTTCAAAAAGTTTCTTAAATCAGCACAAAATTACTTGATTATGACAGAGAGCATGATGGATAAGAAGTATATATGTCAAGTAGGCGAAAAAATTAGCATTTTTGGATAAAAAATGATATTTTCAAAAATTTCATTCAGTAAACATGAACAAAAGCCCCAGGCGGATTCGAACTCATGATCTGCGGTTCACAAGCCTGATACTTTAACCACTGAGCTATGACGATATACATCTGAATCGATTGATACAAACAGTTTAACAAAACATTTAAATCGCCATCTTGTGACGTAGTATCTTGAAAAGTATAAGTCTCGGTGTAGTGAAGTACCTTAAGCAGCATTTGCAGTCTAGGTAATTTCTCTTCCAGGGTGAAAGGGTTAAACCCCTGTCACACCGGAGCTGCATCCTCACGGCGATCCCGCTGCATCCTTAAATAATGTAAAACGCCAAGGTAAACGCAGTAGAGTCTCCTACAGCGCCGCAACAACGCAACGACATCTTCATTCGTCGCGGTGGGATCGCCTAGAACATTTTATACGCCATGCGACGGCGCGCACTTTGAACATGCACAAAGTACGCGCCGTGGCTCTGCGTTTTGATAAACACGCCGTAGAAGCGGAGTGGGGTCGCCGTGACAGCGCCGTAAGGTCTCCAACAGCGCCACAAGAGCTCCGTTGGCGCGCTCAAGGAACGCAGCTAATCGCAGTGTAGACGCAGTGATAAGTCAATTGCGCTTGCACGGAGACCTCTCGGAGTCCTTTGGGATCTCACTGCGTCTCTATCGCGCTCTCACTGCGCATCCACAGCGTTTGAACGAGTTGTTTTTCATTTGGCTGCGTTCACACAGCGACCCCAAAGAGCTGTTGCTGCGATCATCGCGCTCTCTTGACGTTTCTTCTGCGTTTATTAGCGTTTGTACCGCGCTCCCACGGCGTTTCTAGTGCGTTGTCAGCCAGACCACGAAAACTCGAACAATGGCTGTTGAACAATAGCAAGCGATGTAGTAATTATCAAACTTGATGTGGATGACTATGTAAAAAGAAGCATTTGCGAATATTCCAGGACCTGTTCAAGGACGTAGATGGAATTCATGCCATTTTGTTCTGATGTTTTCACATCTTTTCTATATTTTCTAACAACTAATAACGGTTCTTTTTTGTAGACCTGACTATTAAGAGTTTTGTCCTTCACAAATTATTTAGAATTAGTTACGTTTCAATTACAATGTACTTATTCATCAAAACGGAACAATTTTTTTCTATCATTTATTTACTAGTTGCAAATTCTTGTTTGTTTCCCATTCAGTTGTACAAATTAACATTAACCTACCAAGAAGTAAAGAACGTCTTAAGCACGCAGTCAGCGCGCAGAGCACGCCGTGGACGCGTGGTAAAAACTCCTAGCACGTCATGAGCGCTCGGCGGATACTCAACGAGAGCGCAGTCAATCGCCAAGTAGAACTCTGTGGAAACGCAGTTACACGCCGTGGGAGCTCCGTAAGAACGCCTCGGTCGCCGTCAGGACGCCGTGACATCTTCACTTGTAAAATTTTCAAATAAAATTGTACATTTTTCTGAATTTTTCTTGCGATCTTAGAGATTCCATGAATTTTACAACGCCGTGGACACGCCGTGGGAACGCAACTTGGTGTGACAGGGCCTCTAGGAATACCTTGTAATAAGTGGTGATAACGAATTCCACACAGGTATAACTTTATGGTTTAGATAATTATTATAGACAATGAAGACAAACAGAATAATTCATGAAATACTTTTATTTTGTGATTTGGCGATTGTGGCCACGACCTACATAATACAAATAAATATATTTATGTATATATTACGATTTTATAATAAACGTTATAATCAAATAATCCTTATTCCTTAATGCATATTATAAATAAACCTTATCCATATAAACCTTATCCTTTTAATCCTTATCCTTATAAACCTTATCCTTATAATCCTTATCCTTAAAATCCTTATCCTTATAAACCTTATAAACAGTGACAACATTCATACTGGTACTGGGTGAGCAGATACTCAGCAGAAGTTGTTAAAATACTTAAATCAAATAACAGGCGTCTCGAATAAGCGCCAAATGGTTGTCTACTGAAAAAGTGACAACCACCGCCAACAAAGTTTGGTGGAATGAGAGACGCTTTAAACTGTAGGCGTGGCCACACCTTGAAACTCGAGTTAAAACGACCATTTTTCATAAAAGCACACTTTTTGTAATGCCCTCTGTAAATTGAAAAGGAAAACACAATTGCCTAGATTCGACAGATGAACTCCATCACTAAAAACATTTCTTTTGAAGACCAAGTAATCTCTGGGTATTTAATAAAGAACCCACCATTGACTGCCACTAAATGATTCCTAAAGTTATTGAGTCTGACTGCAGCAATGTTTTGGGACTTCGAATCTGAACTAAAACGCCATGATATTCTTGGCAACATATTTGACCGACCAATGGTTGTTTTAAGGAGCATTTGCTTTAACCTTTCAAGGGTTGATTGCATAATGGACTGTAGCTGCAATTACGGAATTTTCCCTATATCATTTGCACCGCATTGGATAATCAAAATATCAGGTGGGGATTCATACCTTAACAAAAGCCTAATTTTTGGAATAAGGTCAAACCATTTCATGCCTCCTTTTCCTTGCCAAAAAACTCTGTAATTTCTTCGTCTTAATCCCAAATCAACACCATCTATGGAGTTTTTTGCGAAGTAGAGCGCCCATTTAATTAGTGAGGAACCAACAATCCAAACAATCTTTTCACTACCTATATAAATAGAATATTTAGAGATCTATATATAAACAAAAGTTACTTAATCCTAATATAGCTTTAAAAGGCGTTGGAACATCTACCTTGCTTTTTAATTTCCAATTCTGAATGACCGTACGAAAAACTTTCTGACGTCGCTCCAATACGGAAGGAATGAGATTTGTAATGAGATTTTGGAAGACCAGGAACTTCAAGCGACTTGTTTAATACTGAACAAAATTGAAACCTTGTCAGAGGACTGCCATCTAAATGCACAAATAACTGACCACTTATCTTTGGTCTCATAGCTATATATTTTTTTAACCACAATACAGGACATGCATAATTTTTTGTCGGTTCCAAAATTACAGATTCCCCTTTTCCAATTTGATCCGTTTTAGAAAAAGGAACTATAAGCTTTATGTAATCTACCGTGGACTTTTGATTTGTTACAAAAGATGACTGCACTTAAGGACATGCGATATTTGCGAGAAAATAAACTTTTAAAAGAAGAATTTTTCTTTCAATTGCAGAAATGGTCAATATCTAAACTGCAACTGTACGTAATTGCGTTAAATAAAAGTATGTTGTTACCAAGTACGAATTTGTTTTCATAGGCGGGGGTCATCACTATTTCTTGAATCTTCATACGATAATGAGGACGCCCACTTTTATACTGACTTCATACATAGTCAGCGCATGTTTGTCTATTGTTCTCCGTTTAACAGTAGTTGTAAATTTTCATTATCAAAGTTATGTCAAAGGGAGATTAATAGACAAACATGCGCTAATGGTTTAAATGAGAAAAAACTGTTTCTTCTTACTTTCGCTTTCCCTGTTGTAACCAAGGGTTAATACATGTTGAATATTATAATTCACCACGTGATTTCTCACCTCGGGTTACTTTGTGAATACAAAATTCTATCACATGACGTGTAAGGTAGCATGTTATTTTCTAACTAGGACAATGTTTTCGAACACGTTAAGTTGTCAAGCATTGATTTAAAGTCTTCTTTACTTACATGGGCGTGGTCTAATTGTTGAAACCATAGTAAATAGTATACTTGTACCATATAGAATAGATAGGGTTATGGTGAAAGAGTGATCAAATAAATTTTTATACATGGCATTGTTATTCATGCTAGTCTAATTTTAGTACCATTCTGATAATGTCAGCTCCACCTCTCATGCATATTAATATCAAACTTATGTTTGATCAAGGGCAGATAAGCGAAAATTCTCCTTTTTTCGAAAGTTGTAAGGAGAAAAACATAGAATTAGCTAATTGTATCACAGTCTAAAATCTTAATTCATGTTGGGAATTGACTAGACTCTTTAAAAAATTTAACAAAAGTGATATTAGGTTAAGAAATAAATGCAACAGAAGCGATCGAAAAGGGCCCAAAACCCAGCGCTAAGTGCAGTCGTCCTTTTAAATGTTCGAAGGCAGTAACTTGATTGGTTTGGTTTGGACTTAAAGTAAATTCCCCAACTCTCAAAAAAGCATGATAAGCGACTGAAAATGCCGTGGAAAAAAGAATAGTCTCAAAATTTGACGAACATACTTAAGATGTTGTTTTTATAAGTTTCTCAAGAATGTGTTTTGTAATAGGGAGTACATTTTTTCTGAATTTTTCTTGCGATCCTACGGAAATTCCATGAATTTTACAACGCCGTGGACACGCCGTGGGAACGCAACATGGTGTGACAGGGCCTTTAGGAATACCTTGTAATAAGTGGTGATAACGAATTCCACACAGGTATAACTTTATGGTTTAGATAATTAACTCGTAATAACGAGATCTTTTCTCGTAATTACGAGATAAACATATTTTTTATGTGGCCCTATTCGTCTATCGTAACTTACTCATATTTGCCAATATGCAAGTTTTCAAGCACGTTTCAAAAATCTTTTGGCTATGACAATAATTCTATTATGAGTTATGAGTTATGAGTTATCAGCGCTGAAAACAATTAATAAATTTGGAATCCAAAACGGCTGTTATCAGTTAATTCATTTTTATTTGATTTAGCAAATTTTGAAATTTAATTTTATTATATCGAACTAAATTCCGAATTTGATAGTTTGTTTTACCAAATTAGAACTTCATCTATTTTTAATAGGTCCTAAATGGCCATGGCCTTCCGTACGTGATAATGAACACCCAAAAGGCACTCTAAAATCAATGACTACATATTGATTTAATATGAAACCGAAAGCAAACATTTTCAGCTACGTACCAAGCTTTGGACAAACACTTCATGTTTCAGGTAAATATGTTTTAATTTTTCAATTAGAATGAACAATTACAACCTTAAGAGAAACAAAAATGTGTATATCTGTGAAAAAGATCATGATACATGCAATGCATATCTTATATGAGCACCAGAGGAAATTTTCATTGTGAACGCTTGTAAGAATTATAAATCTTATATTGCTATAACTAATGAAACAACATAAAATGATATAATTATCATAAGGTACATTTGACCCCTAATCAGAAATATTTTAATATAGAAATTTTTCCTATTTTCTACATATTGTATCTTTATTATTGTAATTGTGTTTCAAACTTTCTGGAACAAAATGCTCAAAAAGTAACTAAGATCTTTTTATCACTACAAAACCTATTCCGCCGCAAGGAAATATTTTCTATCACTTGATAATCTGTTTCGTAAATATTCACACTTATCACGGCGATGAGTGAAATATCTATCTAGTTAAGGTCAAACAAATTTTACGTAACAAATCACTTTTCAATTAGAAATTTCTTTTGATGTTTGATCTACTCAATTAGTGTCAGGTCATCGGATTAAGCCCCTTTGTCTGTACCCACGCTATACCTATCTTTTTGTCAAGAGGCCCTCGCAAGGGAATCCTTTCTTATTTTTATTGATATGATAAGTAATTAACCTGTAATGTACCTCACCTGGACCAAGTCGATTTTTGTCCCAAGATCCCAGCGCGTCACTTTATGCTGGATCTTCGAGGAATAAACATCTTTACCTTATATCGACTCAATTATCAATTACAGGTAGGACATTATTTTATATACATTTTTATATGCACTTTTATTACAACTATTTGTCTTTTTAAAGGGTAAAACATTCAACTTTTCCTGTAATTGAATTTTATAATGTCTTGAAATTACATTTATATACATGTATATTACATGCTATGATATGAAATTATTGTTAGTCAGAAATATTAACTTGTATGTTTAATTTCTCAATCATTTTATGTTCATAATCATGTTTCCATCTGTTCTTAATATTTTGTTATTTGATTTATTTTTGATTTTCTTACTTATCAATTATTACTATTCCCCGCTTTTCACTTTGATAATTGCTAACGCGTCTTCCGGAATTACCACGTGATTGGTTCTAAATTTAATCATTGTTTACACTTCCGCCCAAGAGGAAATGCGGGTTTTACAAATCTATTTCGCTAAGAGTATGCGCGTTTCATTAAATAATTCCAATCGATTGTTCTTAAATTATAATGTAAGTGTCTAGCATGTTTTATTTTACCTGCGCTTTCTTTTATTTGGACTTAAGATCTATATTTAACTTTAAATCACTTTATATTTTTATTCGGCTCGTCATCATAGCCGAGTACACGTGTACTCGCGCTAAGAATAGGTTTGTAGCTTACTACTGCATGTAAATATATACAGTTGACTTTTCAATAATTATGGTCCTCGTCATAGCCAAGCGATCTCTCCATTTTAGTTAATTTTCCCCTCATATATTTTAGTTTTAATTTATAATCATATGATATAGATATAGGTACTTATAAAACACAGATTTAATGTGGTCAATATTCACTTAGCATATGTGTATATGTTACAACTGTGTTAGAGTATGCAAAGACTCATTTTTATTGTGGTCCTCTTTATGTTGCATCTCTATACATATTTTGTAAAGACTCATTGTTTATT